>VZRH01006196.1:722152-751006 GCA_013397555.1 Urocynchramus pylzowi
TTTTTTTTTTTTTTTTTTTAACCCATGAATGGGTGACCTCTTGATCTCTTTGACCCCTTTATTTTTTGCCATGAAAGAACTAAAACTAGCTCTGCCCATACAAAACCTTCTTTCACTTCAGTTTTCTCATGATTAAATTCCCTGCTGTGTTTTTGTTTAAGTGCTCTGATGCTGTCCTTTGGAATTGGGCAGATGTTTGACTCTTTGAAATGGTGTTTTTTTGGTTTTTTTTAATTTAGTAGTGGGCTGCAGTTAAGGCATGTTTGTTCACTTCAGGAATATATGAGAAATTTTTCTACAGTGGCATTCATGTCTCACCATCTAAAAGTACTTTGCAAGTGATACAGTGGGATACAGTAATTGATACTTTGCATGAAAACTTACTTTGATGCACAGAATGCCTTACAAAATAAAACAAAGGCTGCCTCCATGTTGAGTAGATGACTGGGAATACATTAATTACAGTTGTAGACCTCTTCAAAACTAACCATGTCAAATTTAGGTAATGGAGGGTAAGGCTGAAGGCAGATGGCATATGATCTACTTTAATAACTTATGTAGAAATAAGTGGGAGCCAGTCATTGGGGAAAAGATGTGAAAATAATGTTGAAGAAAATGGATGTGCTTCAATTATTAGTTAGTGCTGTATGTGAATAATCCCTCTAGCTTTGTGGAAGCTGTGTTAATTCATTAGTGTTGAAAGCATGGTCTTTAGGAGAGGGAGGGCAAACTTGGATAATGTTTAGACCTGGTGTTGGAAACAGAGCTTTATCAGGATTCAACTAAATCCAGATTCTCTTTACCTGACCCTTTGTCAGGCCTCTGTAGACTGTGGTTATTAAAGATGTGTGTTCATATAACATTAGCAACTAATTGAGATCAAGGCATCATTTTGCTACTTGCTATACTAATAAACTGAATTTTGTCCCAGAGGAAAGATAAGCTTGAGATTTACCAGAAGTCAGTAATATAACAGCTGAGCTAATGATTCAATGTTCAAATTTTGCAATTCTGGGCTTAGATTTGCTCTAAAAAGATGTATGAATTGAATTCCACTGGATCTGGGCACATCTTCCTGTACTTCTCAGAGAAGCAAACCAAGCCCCATGGCATCCCTCTCTTGGCTGCATTCCAGAGGTGCTCTGCATCATCTAGGTGCAGCCCCTGGCTGGATTTGAGGGTCTGGGGTGTAATATTCCTCTTTGCCATCTTTCTCCCCCCTGTGAGCAATCCAATTACCTAACTTTAGGTAATGCCTATTACCCTATCTATTTTTAATTCTATGCAGTCCAATATAAACCAAATAAACATGAAAGAAATAACATACAATATATTAAATAGACTTGTACTGGCAACCACCTTGCACTAAAGGCCACCTCCCATGGGGGCAATGGAGTTTAATTATCCACTTTAAAATGTGTCTAAGGTTTTGAGCACAATTTTTTCAACCTTTATTTAAAAAATAAATTTCACCAGTGGACCGATCTTGTTCTGATTCCTCAGGAGGGTGCTTAGGATAGGTTTCAAAATGTAAATATAGTCCTAGTATTTTAACCAAGAAAAAGGAGATTTCACATTAAAAAAAAAAACCCTTTGAAGCTCCAGTCTGGGAGTGTCTTGCATTCAGGCTTTCCATGAGATGCCATTAGTGTAGGCAAAGTGAGGGTTCAGGTTTCAATGGACAAGGCACAGACAGCTCTTGTTCACCTTATACCTGGAAACTAATTTCAGTGAGATGTGGCCGTGGGCAAGTTAAACAGATCTGTTGTTTCCTTCCTTCCCATACTTCTCAAAAAAAAAAAAAGATGAGTGTCCTTTCCACAGTCCTGGTTTACAGAAGGATGGATATGAGGAAGGGAGAGTGAGAGAGATTTAAAAATGTGTCAGCTTTATCCTGGGAATTGCTGTGCTGAAGTAAATTATTGCCTAGAAGTGAATTATCATTTTTGTGAGATCTTAAAAACCAACAGCTGTGAAATTGACTTCTAACTGATTTTAATTGAGATGGACCAAAACTTAAAATACTAGAAATAAAAATCCTGGATGCTGTATTGGGTCTGGCTGGAATGGAGATATTTTTCCCCCTAGCAGCCCTCAGAGTGCTACGCCTTGGTAGCTAGAAAGGCATTGATAATGTGCCAGTGCTTTGTCTACTGCTGGGCTCTGCTCTACAGCATCCAGGCTGTCTCTCCAATATTACCCCTTCACCAGTAGGCTGGGCTTTTGGGAGGGGGGACACAGCTGGGACACAGCTGACCCAAACTGACCAAAGTGATATTCCATATCACATGAGCTCTGCTCAACAATAAAAACTTAGATAAAGGAGGAGGAAGGGGGGAGCAAAGTCTCTGTTTTTCTTATAACCCTCTTTAAGTACTGAAAGGCCACAAGAAGGTCTTTCCCAGAGCATGCTCTTCTCCTGAAGAGAATTGGCTGAGCAACCCCAACTCTCTCAGCCTGTGTTCACAAGAGAGTTGTTCCATCCCTCAGATACATCTGTGACCCCCCTCTGCACCTGGTCAAACAGGTCCATGGCTGTCTTACACTGGAGGCCCCAGAGGTCTCAGGACAAAAAGATCAAAAATTATTTCCCAAAAATAAACTATTTCCCAAAATCAAACCCTTGTCTTGCTGGAAAAATTTACAGATATGTTGTGAAGGACATCATTGTTCATGAGCTATGTCAGGTATCTGTGGTCTTTCAGAGCCTTGGAGGGAACCACTGACGATGGCAGAAAATCACTGGGGCTTTGGCAGCTGCTGTGATCCCAGCAAGAGATTATTATAGCTCTGCTTCTTTGTAGGGAGAATTATTTTAAAATCCAAGACAGTTAAAGGATGAATTATCTTCATTAACATCCCGAATAAAGCTAATTTTTGGTGACAAGATTGTAAATATGAAACCTTTTTTTTTTTTTTTTCTGAAATCTGTGATATTTCAGAGCACAGAGTTAATCTTAGAAAATCTGTTAGGACACCTGTATGGTATTTATTGAGTGCAAGTATGAAACAACAATGACAAAAGCAGGGTAGTAAGTATAACAGGCTAGTGACACAATGTGACTCCTTTAAGGAATCACATTCCAATTACTTTGTTTACTGTTGTCTTTTCAGAAGTCTTAGTTTTAAAAATCAGGTTTTCCTAAAATTAGAGGGTTTTTATTTTCTTTTGAGTCTCTTTTTGGACACTACTGCAAACCCCACACTAACTCAGAAGCACACAGAGCTAAAAGTGCACAAAGACACCTTGTTGGATGACGTTGTTTAGGAGTTAGTTAGTAAGTGCAACCTAAGTTTGGATGCCATCCTCCATGGAGCTGTAGGCTTCTGTGCAATCACTTTAGTTTTGTCATTGCATTCAGACTGAGTTAGCCATTCTTTCTGCCAAAATGGCTCCCCTAGGGATCCAGATGGCTACTGCCACTCTCTGTGAGACACTTTCTGGTTTGGTCTCATAATCAGAACAAATGATGAGAGTGTAATAGAACACAGACGGCAATTGAGAAATTACAAGCAATCTATTAATCTTTGGGGGCTAGTATCACAAAGTAAGGAGTGTAACACTACTCCCAATTTAATTGAAAACTCTCTGCATAAAGGACAATTAATGAGAAATGAACAATTTTGTGTTTCAGGAGAGATGAAGTGATGGAACCTCAGGGTGTATCAAAGATTTAAGAATTGTATTTGACTCTCTCCTGTGACAGGTGTGAAATTACTTATTCAAAAAGAC
The DNA here is from genome assembly GCA_013397555.1 of Urocynchramus pylzowi. Taxonomy (NCBI): domain Eukaryota; kingdom Metazoa; phylum Chordata; class Aves; order Passeriformes; family Fringillidae; genus Urocynchramus; species Urocynchramus pylzowi. Next base: position 725,886 of record VZRH01006196.1, read on the forward strand.
ATGTGGAAATGTCTTATACTCTGTGGTGCTGTTCTGGCAAACAGGCCAAACTTTGCCCACTTGCTGCTCTCTTTCTCACACCTCCTCAGCATACACTGTTGTCAGTGCAAAAACAACAAGGTTGTTATAACCACTGGAACGGATGCCATGAAGAAAGTTGTGTTTTGCAAGCTGATTATTTGAGCTAACAATGTCATTGCTGTTGTGTTACAACTCACTAGGTTTAATGGGCTCCCTCTCATACCAAAAGGGGCAGATATGACCTCCTTTATTAAAGTACCTTGGAAGACATAGAGCACAAAAATGATTGGCTGGAGAAAGTTTTTCGGGTTTTTTGGTGATTTAAATGCAGGTTTGTATGCAGGAACTCTTGAGATTTCATCTCTCCTCTCCATTACTACATTTGTTCCAAGTCAGTGTAACCATAGAATGGGGCTCATAGGAGCTACTTCTACCAGAAAAAGGAGGTGTGGGGATTTATCATTTAGCTTTGATTGCTACACAGAATTTCGCACATTTCAGGAATTTAAGTGTAAATAAAATCACCAGTCTGGGGTCAAATTTTGGGCCCTTCTGTCTCCTGTAAAAATGCTGCCTTTGATTCCACATAATCAATAACAAAATGCGTTGGCCTGGAGACTTTACAGAAATAAACAATTTAATTGAGCATAATGTTTCTGTGTTAGCACTTTGTTCAAGGACAGAATAAGCTTTTATGAAAAATAAAGAAAATTTCCATTCATTTCCTCCTGATGTACTGTTTTAGATGAGGTCAAGCAATCTGCTTGGACATAATATGCTCTCACTTGAGATTTTTCTGATTCAAGGTGAGGAAAGATGAAAAGCTGTGAGTGCAGGTTATTTTGAATAATATCTGTTTTGTAGAAGTTGCTGCTTTTTGTTCTTTACAAAGAGATTTCTTTGAGTAAGAAAAAAAAAAAGACAACTGAATAAAATAACCCTTAACATACAATAAATAGGGTTTAGATTGTAGTGAAATGGGTTTTATTGATTGTGTTACATGTTTGCTACAAATTTTGGAGAGGTACTTGTATTTCAGTACTCCATTTTCATTGCACTGGCCTTGGCTCACCATCTCAGATCTGTATATCTGTAAGTATGCATGGGAGGAATTCATTAAAGTGTGATAAGCTGGAAGATGAGTATGAAGGAGAGAGTGAGCATTATCAGAATGAGGGGAATGTAGAAATGCATGAAATGTTTTTCAGTTTGGGAAAAACGTATTGCTTATTATCTTCCTGAAAATCTGCCATTGCACAGTAATCAAGGCAGTGTGCAGTTTTTGGCTGCCTTCTAACATTGACAGACACCCATAATATCCTGGTTAGAATGCTGGTTTAGGTAAACCATAGAATCCTAGAATGGTTTGGGTTGGAAGGAACCTTAAAGACCATCTTGTTCCAACCACCCTGTTATGGGCAGGGGCACCTTCACTAGACCAGGTTGCTCAGAGCCCCATCCAAACTGACCATGAACTACTCCAGGGACGAGGCATCCACAACTTCTCTGGGCAACCTGTGCCACTGCCTCACCACCCTCAGAGTGAACAATTTTTTCCTAATGTCTAATCTAAAACTAAACCTGCCCTTTGTAAATTTAAAGCCATTACCTCCTCTTCTGTCCCTCTTTGCCCTTGTTGAAAGTCCCTCTCCAGCTTTCTTGTAGCCCCTTTAGGTACTGGAAATTGCTGTATGGTCTCTGATGTGCTGTGCCTGAGCTGCTTCACTGCTTCATCTTAATACAGGCATGCACGTGACCTGGGAAGTGCCACATCAAAATAAATAAAGACACAAAAAAATAAGAGTTGGGTGGGTTTTATCAGCACATTCAACCAGATGAATTTTAGTGTCTTTTGAATCGAATTGTGAGCTAGATGGCAAAGTTCTTTTTAAACTTGATCTATTCAATGCAGACAATGAAGCCTAGAGGGCTATTTATCTGACCCTGAGATAGACACCTGCATTTGACCAGCCAAATGGCTTTCTAGACTCCACTGACTGTGCTGATTAGGTCTCCTCTGACTGTAATTGAAGTGTAGAAAGACACCTGCCTCTCCTGTGGAGGTCTAATTTCAGGTGTCTGAATCTGGCCCTTTATCCACCCTTCATCTACCAGAGATGAAATGAAAGCTACACACTTCAGAAGAAAACAAAATGATTTCTACTTCCCATGGCTCCTGCTATTTTTTTCTGACTCCTCCTCACAGTCAGTGTCCCATTCAAATTGTGAAGATCAGGGATTTTAGCACTTTTAGTTGCTGGTTTATCTGAGAATTTACCTTTGATGCTGTTAACCTTTTCTTGCTGCCTTTGCCCAGATTCAGATTGCATGAGATGTACCAGGCTTCTTTACAGCATCAGCAGATTTGGCAATAGGCTTAGAGTACAAGCTGGAACTGGTCCAGCTATTAGCAGCTAAAATATATGATGAGACTTTGATCACTGCCAGTGATTGCCATAGCTCTCCCAGTGGCAGCTTTACAACAGACCCAAATATTTTGCTTCATTTCTTCCTTTTTGTTTGTGTGCATTTGTGCATGTATATATTTGCTGTCATCATTATTCATGTTTCTACATACTGGGCAGAACAGAACATGAACCATTAGGCTGTTTTTTGAAACCTTATCTCTTTCTCCTATACTTTTTACATGCAGTCTCAAGCCCTATCTACAACTTAGTATGTTAAGCAAAAATGTTACTGCCTGTTTCTTCTGTAGTGCATCTGTTCTTTACATCATTAATCCTGCATTTGCACAGGAAGACAATTGACATTTTTCTTATGGTAGGATAGAGTTACTAAAAGACAAGAAACATGGAAATGATACAGACAACAGGGTTTTAGAAAGCTGTTACTTTTAAGCCAGCATAGAGTTGTTATTTGCATTTCTTGCTTGACAGCTGCATTCGGGAGCTTTCTAAAATGTGGCAGCTAATACAGACTGCATATTGTTTTACAAAAAAAACCTGTTTTTTTTTCCCATACCTTTCTGCAAGTCTGTGCACAGACTGGGTGATTTCTTATGTTGGGGTGGGAAGGATATGCCAGACAACAAAAACAGTATCTATGGAACTGACCTAGGCTCATCCTAATAGCATCTTAGAAACGTTTGGATTGGAAAGGACCTTAAAGATGATCCCAAATTAATTTTACTTGTCTTGAACCACTTTAAAACATACTATTACCACATTGGACTCATGATTTGTGTATCCACAGATGCTCATGTAAAAACATGGTTAAAAATTAGGTCATCTAATTAAATGAAACTAAGAAGGTGTTGACTAGTGCCTTTCTGCCACCCCAGTAGAGTGCAAAAAACTTGGGAAATGACGCATAAGACTTAATAACAGGTATGGCAATCCTTTTGCTCTGGCAAGCAAGCAGATTTTTGCCAAACACTTCCAAATGCAAAATGGGAATTTGCATCCCAGAAGATACAAGAACACTTTATCTTCTAAGCATGATTACTTGTTTTCAGCTAACTGAGCAGTTGGATGGAGAGAGGAAATTTTGAAGAGCTGTCTTGGAATGAGTCCATTCAAAGAGCTATTCCAGAGAGTAAGCCCCCTTTTGCATACATATACAGGTTTTTCTGAGTGCTATATTTATTAGATAGTCATCTACTGTATATTAATATCAACAAATGTGACTTATGTGCTTAAAAAGGGGGTGGAGATGCTCACATGAGCTGCATGATGCTGTGGCTTGAAGCCTGTTGTAGTCTGTTGTCTGTTGTGGGTGCTACTGAGTTGTCAGTATAGCTTGCAGCAGGATTCAGGTTATTTGCATGTACTCCTTAACAAAGTTGAGCCAGTTAGCTCCAAGAAAGCTCTCATTACCTCAAATGGATTCTTAGTCATCAAGAGCCTTCCCCTTTTAGGAATCATAACATATAAAAGTTAACCAAATGCGATGCACTCTTGGCTGTGAATACTGGTGTGTAAAGCTTTTAGCTGTAACCTGATTCACATCTGCTCTCAGCACTTAAGCTGATGAAAAGTGACAAGCCTGAACCACTGCCACTGACCCAGGCTCTTTCTGTCTTTTTGCTAAGTAAATTGCAAAAAAAAAAAAAAAAAAAAAAAATAATAATAATTGATAACAATCTGTAATTTCCCAACCCTTTGCAGCATGATGTGTGTTTCTAAGCACAAAGTACTGGTTTCAAGGGTCACAGTCCAGTTAGTCAATAAAAAGCACCAGGACCTGTTATGAGGATGCATGCCAGTTTGGAGAAAGTAATATTTGTTCTCTCCTGGCAGCCTAAAAAAGCCAAAAATGACCCCTAACCTTCTGCTCAGGCTTGAGATGGTTATCTGTATAATTTACTAACTGATCTTTGAAGAAGTTTGGATTACTTGAAATGTGCACACAAACAGCCTTCCAACTTCACAGATAAAAATCTTGCAGTGAAATCTGCACATTCTGCAGCCAATGCTCAATGTTCAGGGAAGTGCCAGTTGGACAAGCTGCAATGTAGCACCATTTGAACCCCACAGCAAGGGGATGAACACAAACATATTCCTCTGGACTGTGAAGCTGCAAAATCCTTCTTGCTTTTGCACTTCTCTTAGTGTTTTTTTCTCATGAGTTTCTTAGATGTAGGAAACAATTCTTATTCTCCTTTCCAAAGGGATGAGAACCCATCATTGTGTGTTATCGTGTGCCTCTGGATGTTCTCTGTATGTAGAAGAGACAACTCCTTTACTGCCATTAGGGAAGCACAAAGCTTCCAAATACACTTTGGTGCCAGTTTCACTCAGAGGTGGGGAAGGCAGTAATTCTCTCTGCATTATGGAATGCTGTGGTGTGTGCTACTGGGGCCTGCATTTCCAAGCCAAGCAGCAAGCAGCGTTACCACATCGCCTGTGGCCAAAACCATACTAATAGGCTCAGTATTAGCAGGATATAAGAGCTCAGACTTGTAACCTTATTAACACTGTCACACTTTTTGACCTGGAGCTGAGCTGAGTCCTGTAGACATAGCAGTGTCATACCTGCTCACAAGATATTGCCCAGACCTATAAACACTATCTGAGTGACTGAAAGGTGAAAAAGAAAGGTGATCTAAGAATCTTATGTTATCTGCATCCTCACTTTCCCACATTTGTGCAAAAAAACAACAACAACAACAAAAAAAAAAAAAAAAAAAACCCTAAACCCCCAAAAAAAAAAACAAAAAAAAACCCAAAAAAAAAAAAAAAAAAAACCCTAAACCCCCAAAAAAAAAAACAAAAAAAAACCCAAAAAAAAAAAAAAAAAAAACCAACCAAAACAAAATAAAACAAAACAAACCCTAAACCCCCAAACAAACAAACAAACAAAAACCCAAACAAGAAAAAACAAACAAAAAACCAAACCACAAAACAAAAAACATGGTACTGGAGAATATCAAGGAACAATTTCCAGAGGTAATCCCTCTAACTATCCTGGGTCTAACAGGATGCTTCAAGGGAAACCCAAACTGACCAGTTTCCATGACTTACACAGCTACAAATCAGAGGGCAGATTTAGATCAGATATGAATAAGAAATTCTTTACTGTGAGGGTGGTGAGACATTGACACAGTGCCCAGAGAAATCATGGCTACCCCATACCTGGAAGTGTTCAAGGCCAGGTTGGATGGGGCTCTGAGCAACCTGGTCTAGTGGAAGATATCCCTGCCCATTGGAGAGCTGGAACTAGATGATCTTTAAGGTTCCTTCCAGTCCAAGCCATTCTATGATTCCATGAAATATATTGTCACTGTCAGTTCTAATAGAAAGTGAATATGCTACTGGGACTGAGTTCAGTTAAAATTATTGAAAATCCATATTGAAAAAAAAGATTTTCAAGCCACTTGGGATATTTGAGGACCTTTTTCATGCTTTTTAGATGATCAGACTTCAGAGAATGGTGGGCTATTGTTAGCGACCAGTTTCAGTTAAGTCAATGTAAGTTGCCAACATTTTTAATATACTCTGTTTGAAGCTTTTTGGACTCCTGCAGCAGAGTTTCACTAGGGATTCAAGGCTCCTGGATTCAAGTGATATGTGAGATGAGTACTGGAAATTATTCTGATGCTCTTTGTTTTGCTGCTAGGTCTTATCTTTCTAATACCCTACTGACTAAAGCTAACAGGATGGGAAAAGTAGGAATGTTTTTTTGTAGAGCCTGTGACATACCTTAGCATTAGCAAGGGAGTGTTTAACTACTGCTATGTGGGTGTGCATTCAGCTCTCTGTGAGCACAGACAGCAACTAAATATGAACAAAAGGGTGGAGAGGGGAAAGGAAATCTTCATGAACCCACTTGGATGCCATAGATGAATTACAATCTCTACCAGTTAAAGCTAGAAAGGCAGGCTTTCCTAACAGACATAACTTTCTAGTCTAACTAAATGTAGCCTAAGGAGTTGAATCTACTGACAAGGCACCTATTTTGGATAAACCATTTTATCATCAGTATTTTGATATCTTCCTCCCCTAATAACCCTAGTATTTCCATTTCTTAAATACATCCCCATGCTCCAAGTGTTTTGTACCATTTTAAATAGCTTACTCATCTTCAAGATGCTGGCATCTCCCAAAGTCTCTGTGCTATTTAGATACCTTCTTTGTCATCATATAACTGTATTTTGAGTGTTTACCATTGGACGTCATTCTTCATTAGTGAATCCTTCTACATTCCTGTGAACAAAGGGCTATGATGGTGACTGCATTTAATGAACCCCTGCTGTTTTGACATATCTTAGGCTTCATGAGACTTGTGGCTGTGAATGCAGCAACAGTCCCAGAAAGCTGTGTTCTTCATGATCTTGTGTGAATCATCAGAGCAGGACTGAAAATGGACAATGAAACTTTTGACTAATACAGTCTTGGGAGAGGAGACTTCCTTCTTGCATGAAACCTTTGGAGTTTTTCTTCCCTTACTCATTCAGATGTCAAGGATGAATGAATTCCTGCCATAACTTGAACCAGTTATTCACTGATCCAGAAGACAAAGATGCACAACTGGTAAACTATTGTACTCATAGTATAAAAAATGATTGCACTTTAATCATAGACAAGGAGCATTTTCAGGGTAATCCCAACAGCTTTATCATTCCAATTAAAAAATAATGGCAACTTTCATCATGATTAGGGTTTTCCAAATAATCCTTTTATTATTGTTATTATTTCATAAGCTTTTTTCATTAGCATCTAAAAGGCAGAAGTTTCCATTGTGATCTGTCCTGTGTCCTGCAGTTCTCAGGTCTCTGTGGCACACAATCTTCTGCACGGCCAGCACCAGAGAAGCTGTGAATGGAACAGAATATCTGCACGCTGCAGAAAATGAGGGGGGGAGGAGAGGTGTGCAGTGAAAACACATTTCACAAGAAATAATATTGCCTCAAAACCAAGAATAATAAAACTAATTTTATTTCCCTACCTCTGTGATTGAGTTTTTAGTGTTGTTCCATACATCTCTTACACTCAGACTGTATATAAGTAAAGGGTTTCAAAGTGTTTTATGTATAAATAAGGAATACTAGTCCATTTTATATGATGGGAAAGAGGTGACGGTAAGGTAAAAAAATTAGGCAGGTGAGTGGCAGAGAATGCACAACCAAGCTCAGCATAAAACCTTTTCCTCCAACACTTGAAATATATTTTTGGACCCTGTAAAGGTGGTTTGGGAGGAGGAATAAAACTCTGTAACTTTTCACAAAAAAATACGTTTGTATTTTTTTCTTCATTGTCACTGTTTGTGGTAGGCAAAATTTTGGCTTTGTAACGGCGAATGCTCTCATGAGTTTGTGTGATATTTGAGATTAAATTAGATTCTCTTAGTGGCTACACCAGACAGTAGAGAGAAGTTTTGATTTTCCTCATAAAAGCAGGACAGAAAATATCCAATTTTTTACTCTATTTAAAAAAAAAGTCCTAAAAAATGTGAGTTTCATGAAGACTTGTCCACTATCTGACCAAGTCAGATATACAGAAGGCATTGCTAAATATATAAGGTTAGAAAATGTGTGTTCTGGTCGTTTCTGTCTGCCTTTGGATAAGTCATTGGACTCAGTGTTTGGATCAGTTACAATGGATTATTATACATTTCTTTCTCCAAGAAGCCGTGCTGATTGTGCCCAAGCACTGTAGCCTGCCCATGAAATGCTTCCTTTTGCTTCTTGTCTCTAGAAATACTTGACACTCCTTGACTGAATGAGGCCCATAACTATATGGCAAATGTCATTCTCCTGCAAGTGCAGAATAACTTCAGAATTTTTTGGCTTTGCTGCATTAGTGCCAGTCTTACATAACTGAACAAACAAGAGCCAAGCCCATAGTAAGCCCCAAGGCAAGATATTGGCAAGAGCAGCACCATCCTTGCAATGTAATCCAGCTTTTAGATCTAAATCAGTAATAGCTTGCTTTCTCTTCAGGCATAATTGCATGGGCCTGCATCTTCATTTACATTTATAATTTAAACATATATGTGTGGATCTTCATGTGTGATACCAATTGATTTTTAAAGGGAAGTAAGGTCCCATGAGGGAGAAAATGCTTGGAGAAAATGAGGGAGAAGGTGCTTGGAGTGTATGGCACAGTGCTAGAGTTGTCATAGGAGAATTCTCCCTATGAGATTGCAGACAACACTAGAAAACAGGGTTCCAGATAACCCATCATAGGTTGAAAATAGGAACCAGATCTCTCTAATGTTACTGGCTTCTTCCATAGAAAGTGGATAAAACATCTGTACGTAGTATGGTATGGGACAAAGACTAATTTTGAAGCAGGAGCTTCTTTTCAAAGGTTTCAGTGTTGATAATGTTAGCAGTCTTAATGCTAGTCAAACCACATTTGGGATTCAACTTTCACAGTCAGATAAATAGACAAAAATCTCACCCTTCATTTAAAAAGGAAAAGATTCTCAGATTTTCCAGTCAGAAGGAATGAACTTGAAAGCATGTCCTAATTCCTAATTCTGCAATGAATTCCTAAGATCCAGAACAAAAACTTCTACCCCTTTTCTTTGCTTTACTCCCCCCACACCTTCTTGCTGAAATTGCTATTGGCACATAAATATGTATGGAGTCAGAAAGACTGTGATGTGTAAGAAAAGACAACATTTTTTTGGCCAATAATTTGGGTTAAGGAATGTGTCAACCGTTTTGGATAGCAACACCACCACAAGTGTCTCTTCATTGCTTGTTGGGTTTTCTCACCCTATATCCTCAGCTCCCCTGTCCATTTTTCTGAGAAGACTACAACAGGTTATCCTTAATGGATATCAACAAAGTATTCCTCGTGGGTTTCAGACTGGCATGGCAGCCTTGCTTCTTTGCTGCCTGTTTGACAAGTTACTTCCCTTCTTTCCGATTTTGTTTCTTCACCTGTGAAATGGCCTCCTTCCTAAAACAATTTTGAGTTCCACCGGTTTCTGAGAAAGCAGAATATGAAGAGTGGAGCTGATATGTTAGAAAGGTAGGGTAGCCACTTTGGCAAGGAAAAAAGGGGAAGCAGAGGGCTCTTTTATATAACATAAGAAAAATAGAGTGAGCAACAAGCTAGGGAAGGAGGGAGTTTGAAAGCAAAGAAAATGGACGGATGTGAGACATCAGTTTAATGTGGGGGCTTTTAGAGGGCAATAGCTAAGTAACAAAGGAACCTGCATTGGTCAGGTCTGAGGCTACAGAGGAATCATAGGATTATAAGTCTGAAAGAGGTTCAGAAAACCCCAGGGCAGGATCAGCTGTATCTCTGTCATTTCTGGTGCATGTTTCTGTAATTTGGTTTGAAGACTGCCTTTGATGAAGACTCCACAAACTTCTTAGATCATTTATCTCTGTGTTTACCTTACCCTTAGGAAATTTCTCTCATGGAAATAGTCATGTAGGGAGAAAATGAATGTCATTTAGGACTGAAGGAATTTAAACATTGTGGTGCCTTGCATATTGACATATGATAGGTCAGGGAGCAGAGTCAACATATATGGGCCTTTAAAATTGACTTTCAAGAAAAAAAAATTCCTTCCTTCCTTCCTTCCTTCCTTCCTTCCTTCCTTCCTTCCTTCCTTCCTTNCTTACAGCAAGTATTAAGCTTCTTTTTCCAGGCAAAGTAAGTAAATGTGCTGGTAGTGAAGCCTTCCTTCCTTCCTTCCTTCCTTCCTTCCTTCCTTCCCTCCTTCTTCACAGCTTGTCTTCCTCTTTTTTTTAGACTTCATGAGCGCTTTATAGGAAAAGAAGGGCAAGAAGCTGTTACATCACCTTCTACTTTTATGATGATTATGCAGGACTGAACAAAACCCTCAGGAACAGTCATGTCCAGAGGAGACCAATTCATCCATTTTGCTCATACATCCCTTTGTTTTTCCAGCCACTGAATTGTCATTATTAAAGGCATCAATACAAAACAAATGCCATTCATACCAGCATCTACTGCAGAGCAATCTCACCTGCACTCACTATGGCTTTAAAGTACTGCATGCTTCATGCTAGCAGGCTCTAACCACAAAGGACCAGTAAAAAAGCTCTTTCTGTCTGACATGAATTAGGACGCTCAGTTAAAAATTCATAGGAAGATTACATAAAACCATATGCTGCCTTTATTTTTCCCCTTTTGCATTAAAAATGTACAGCTGCTCTGCATTAGACATTCCATTAGCCTGTGAGTTTCACAATCTGGACTTTGTAGTTAATGATGGGGGGAGGACTAACTGAGATGGGAGAAGGGAGAGAATGAAAGTGTTTTAGGCCAATATTCAATGCTTCCTTAAAAAAGATAGCACATAAGGTGGATGGAGAGTTTAAGTGTGGGAGTAGAAGGCTTGCTGAAGAGAGCTACATAAAAGAAGAGACCTGTTTTCGGAATTATTGGCTTGCTCTCAGAACCCCTGAGTAGCATCAGCAATAATTAAAATGATATAACCTGTTTCCTGTGGTCATTTGGGAAGAAAATAAAAAATCTATATTCCAAATGGAGTCAGGAAATGTTTAGACTCCTCTAACAGTGTTAAGTCACAGAGAGTTTTATGGCCACTCCATTTCTTCTGCAAGAGACCCTTTAATTTAGTTGGAAGTCTTGGAGGGTCCAGGTTTATTATTAGATAATTGACTGTGTTGGTCAGTTAATTGCCTGGGATTTAATATATGGCCACCTTAATGTACTAACAAAGTGAATCATTTGGCAATAACCTTTCTATACATTGTAATGAGATGCATTCTGAAGAGTCTTCTTGATGAAGTTGTGTCAGTAAGTGTCCTAGAAGGCTCCATAGGGAAGCCTGTAAAGATGCTGGTGGGTATAGGTGTTTGCAGTATGACAACCACAGGCTCAACAGCAAGCAGGCGAGCTGCAGAGTAGTCCACTTACACAAACCAGCCCTGGGTCTGGCTTTGCTCATGGGGCAGAAGTAAAGAGAAAAAAGGAGTGATGGGCTTTATTTACGTTGTGGACTCAGGTCTGTGTGTTCAGCCATTCCAGCTGGCATGTGCCATTTCCATACAAAAAAAAAACCCAAACCAAACAGTATTTAAAATATCTTCAGCAGACAAAGAAAAGAAGTACTTTGTTCATCATTTATGAATTATGAAGGGGTTGTTTCATTTCCAACCTAGGCGTATTTCAACTTTATTTATTTATATATTTATTTATTTATTTATTTATTTATTTATTTATTTTACATGAAATACAATAATGAGATACAGCACCAGAGTCTATTTTCTCCCTATATGGCTGCTCCCCAAAGACTCATCTTGTATTTTCTGAATATGTCTATTTCTTCTTGGTCTTACCCAGTATTAAAAATCATAAACATTGTGCCTTCTTGGATTGATTCTGGTTCTTCGCACTTACACAAGAGGAGAAAATTGATCAAATAATTTTTTGGGGGTTGAGTCACAAATAAAATTTTAATAGAGTGTATTGTGAAGTGTGTGGTGCAATTGCCATTGTTAAGCTGCATGTTTAATTAACCATTGCCTGAAAGCAGGTACTAAGCAACAAGAACACAGGAGCACATTACAGTGTCTTAATTAAATTATATGCAGTATGGTCATATTTAATTGTGCACAGAACATTCTTTCTCCTTCCTTTTATTCCTCTGTGTCTTTTGTTTCTACATCATCAAGTAGATGGAGTATATTCAAGGTACACATTATTCACAAGAAAGTAAGGAGGTTTTCCACACAATTTTTGGGGGATGAATAAAATTTCTTCTGGTGCTTTGTTTCTTTAAGCAAGATGAAGGATGAGCATCTGATATGGAGCATCACAGCGAGTAGCAGGAATGAATCCTCAGTTCAGACCATACTGTCTTGGAATTTAAACTGCGTATCATGCATCAAACACAGCTCTCTGCATTGTCTTCTTGGTCTAGGAAATCATTTTATATGTAAATGTATATAATGCCTATGAATTTGTGGCTGATGACCAGTTCTTTTGAAGTATTACACAGACTGATTGGTTTCTAATAGTTTAGGCAAGTATATATTTTTTTTCAGTTAGAAGTGCTGAAATCAATCACTGAAATAAACACTGTGGATAAAACAAATATCAATAAAGCAGATATTCAAAGTTTGCCCTAATAAAAGTGCAGAATGAAAAGAATGAGTTTGGAAAGCTGTGAGCTTGGTTACAACTCAGAGCAGATGTCATGGCCAGACATAATCTCTGCTCTCCTAGGGAGCACAGCTGATGTGCTGCAAAACCTACAGCTACAAGAGCTATAAAAATGGACTTGTTCCTGCAGATTTTAAGAAAGCATCTTGACTGTTGTGTCTGGGAACACAGCTTTATGTGACTGTGAATCACCTTGTGCAAGTTGCTGTGTGCCAGAGAGATGCAGCACAGCCACAGTTCTCCAGGTCAGTGCACTGAGTGGGAGAAATGCTGATGTGAATTTTGGATGAACTAAAGTGAGGCGTTGCAGTAGTGCCAGGCTTGAACTTGGCCACAGTCTTAAAACAGAGTCTGATGCAGCTGGATTTGGTAATACTATTTTTAGCCAAATTTTCCCTTTGTGCTACAGGGAACCCTTTGTTTTGCTGCCAAAGCTGGTTCCTTCCAATGGGGATGTCATAGTCTACACCTCAGCCTTGTCTTTGTAGTAGCATCTTAGTCTCTTTGTAGTGACAGAAAAGATTTTAAATCATTAAATTCATTCTTCACTGCAAATGCCACTTTGCATGCTGATCAGAAGGCTTCTTAGAAGCCTTTCCAGCAGTGTGGTCTCAGAAATAGCATGTTTTAGGCCTTCCCTATGCCAAATCAGATCTAGCTTCTCTCCAGCTAACCTCTCCCATTCTGGAGCTTGCCTTGGCTAATAATGGTTTGAGTAGCCTTCTTCAGAGGCAAGACATGCCCAGCAGTGCAGGGCTGAAGGCTTCTTTTCACTGGTGACTTCACATACAACCAGGTTGTAGGTCATGATCTTGCCAGAAATTTGGGGTACAGGAAGTGGGAAAGAGGACAGCACAGACCTCTGGATGTGAATCATGGATGAATCATGGATGCCTGCAGGGAGAGTGTTGGGATAGTGAAGGAAGCAGGTGAGATGGTATCAGATCAACATCATTCTCACTGCATGAGATTTCACATGCTCCTGAACTTCTCCTCATACAGACTTTTTCAGGGTTCTGGGGAGTCATGCTACCCTTTTAACTCTGCAAGCAGAGAAGATGCAAAGTAATAATTATTGAAAGGGGAACTTCACCCATAGAGGCCTCAGTCTCTGTCATGGCCTCAAGATGTCAATGTGGACATGAAAACCTGCATCCTTAACAAAGTTAAAGGAAATGCAACATTGTACCAATGCTTCAAACAGGGTAAATGGAACAACCCAGGTAATTACAGACATGTCAGATTGACATTGATCCCAGGCAAAATAATGGCTTGGTTGATGCAGCTCTCAAATAGCAAAGACATACAGGAGAGTAATGCAATTAATGCCAATCAATGTAGTTTTCTGAAGAAACTATATTTCTTGTCAAATAATCCTGAAGTCTTTTTTAGGAGATTACAAGTTTGGTGTAGAAAGGTAGTAGTTTTGATGTAATAGACTTCTATAACACTTGACTTTGTACTGCATGGCATGTTGATTAGGAAACCAGAATGATGGAAGCTGAAACCAGAACTTATTTAAATGTTAAAACCTGGATGAATACTATGTGTTAAAATGTGTTTGTGAATGGGAACATTAAGCTGGGCTGTTTCTAGTGGGTCAAGCACATATGATTTGCTGAATTTCAGCTGTTTGATTATTCTAGGAACAGCGTAGAAGAAGATGTACTCATTACTGATAAAATTTTCAGATTTCACATTTTGAGGGAGTGATAAATCATGAATAGGACTGATCAGTGATACAGAACAATCTGGATTGCTTGATAGCAGGGTATGAGACAAAAGTAAAGTCAAATGTGTGGGAAAAAAGGCCACAAATTGATTCTATTTTTAGAGTCAGTGATTCAGAGAGATGCTGGGGTCCTAGTTTATCACTCATGGAACACTGATGCCAAAAATATGTGACATAGGTTTTGGGGACCTTGAGTAAAACTGTATAACCTTTGTGATTTGTGCTGATGAGACTGTTATCAGAATATTGCCTGTGGCTTTTACAGGGATGTTAGAAAACTGGGGACAATTCAGGCAAAATTCCCAAGAATGATTAAGCAATTGGGAGTCATGCACATAATGGAAGATTTCAGAATACCATAAATACAGTTTGAGTTAAAGAAGCATAAAGAGGCTTGATTAGGTTCTTACATATACTTTTTCAGAAAATAAACATTGCAAATGGCTCTTCAGTCTGTTGAAATGAGCTGAGTATCTTGATGCAGCCTGAACCTAGACAACCTCAACCTTGAAATTAGGCACCAGTTTCTCAAGGGTTGTATTTAATCCTGCAAATAACTGGGGATTTTAGAATCAAGACAGGATATCTTAAAAAATAAGATCTAGTTCAAAGCCATTATGCAGGAATGAATAATGGTGATTTTGAAGGTCCTTTCAAATCCATGAATCTCTGAGTATTGGTGTATAGCAACTACATGTGCTTTTGCCAGAGTCTGTGGTAAAGTTTGGGTTAGCTTCATGGGTGAAAGATCCATGCCCTCCTTATGTTAGCTCATCCTGCTCCTCACACTGAGATCTCTTCTGTGACCACCTATGCAGTAACACATCGCTGCCTCCTTTACTACTGGGGAAAAAAATGACCTATTCAAGAAGGGTAGGTCTCTGAAAAAGCTCATTTTCCAGAAAGACTGGGACATATAAAGCATTTTATAAAAGCACTGTCGGATTCTTTTTGCTCTGGGCAAGAGCCTTTCCTTTGGCTGCTGGAGCTTCATGCTAGCCTCAAGTGGCTCTCCCTTTGGACCCTCTCTTGTTCCTTTCTTTATGGCCCACCTTCCATCCCATTTGAGCTGAACTCTCAGTTTCTGACTGTACCATACAGAAAGTAGTAGAATAAGAAGTGATCAGAGCTAGAGTCTTTTGCCCATATTTAACAGTGTTTCTTCAGCTGTCTACCAAAGACTGCTCTTGAGAGGACACAGATATGAAAACCCTAACTCCTCATAGTGAGGTCTACACCTAAATAATTGGTTAAATATGTGCATGCCCCTACTAATAGTGAGAGCTGTTTATGAGAAGATTGCAGCTGATGTCATATCCCTAAACCTTGATAGATACTGGGTATTTATCAGGAATCCTTTTAACCTTGTACCTAGAGGAAAACAATTACTTGGCTACTGGGAAAAAGCTTCAGAATGAGTTATACTGAGTATTTTTCTGTAAGAGCATTCTTTGCTTCCCATCCTTGATATTTCTCTTTCTGGAAACCTTTGCCCATAAGTATGAATCTGAGTTCAGTAATAATATTTAGCTCTCATGACATCAAAAGTTGCACACTTAATCTCCAAAGCACTTTCTAAGCATTAATTAATTAGGTCTCTCCTTCCTGACATGTGGTAAGGACTTGCTATCATTGCCTTTTCACTTAGAAGGCACAGAAAATTTGTGATTTGCCAAGGGTCTCCTCAGTAACCAGTGTCAGAGCCATAATTAATGTTGTGGCTCCCAATTCACTGTCCTTTGCTCTGATCTTTTAATGTCTCAATAGTGTCACTCAGGAAAAGTGGTTTAGAAGAAACAAGTATCAAGGTAATTTGCTAAGAAAGTGAAGCCAAGCTCTCTGTAGTCTATTGTGCATTTTGTCATCTCACATTATTACTGGTTTTATTTGCCTGGTTCATATATCCCCCAAAATATGCCTGGGCTTTGTCTATGAGATTGATTGTTGTTGTGGACCAAACCCAAACCAGAGAGAGTGCTGAAATCTAACAATGTGGTCAGTCACGCTCGAGTTCTCCAGCCCAAAACCCATCCTGGTTTCAATTGATAGAATAGTTGTAGCTTTTGGATCTGGGTTGATAGTTTATTAACCTGAGGAATATTTTAGGCCCCATGTGATTTCATACCATAAGAAAACAAAGATCATGATACTAAATGTGCTGGATGGTGAGATGGTGAATATAAGAAAGGATGTGCTTTTCTTTCTTTTTTTTTTTTTTTTTTCTTTCTTTTTGCCTGCATCTGCTCTTACAAACCACATTGTCCCTCCTTGGTGCCATAGTGCTTGCCCCTGTTATGACTTTGAGGCTGGATAGCAGCAGTGTGCATGATAGTATCAAAGCCCAGGGACAGCTCTGGTAATGTGAGACTCACTTTCCTTCATCTGTGAGCAGGAGCAGACTATTATCAGCTTGATCCAGGGCTGTCTGTGTGCACCATGCTGCCCATCAGCAGCAGGAAGGGAATCCACGTGGATATTTCCCTTCATTTTTGGTTTGAATATCACAAGCACTTGTTTTGGGTGCTGGTCACCCTTGATAAGAGCAAAGCTGCCTTAGCTAACGCTGATCCCGGGGGCTTCACTAAGCAAAGAGGTCATGACTCAGATTTCCTTTTAGGTTGTCTTTCTGCAGACAGGAATGTCTCGGAAAGGGAGAGGAACATTTCTAATTCTGGTCCTTTTGTCTCTTTCCTGTTGCTAGAGATGATACAGAAGATTCAATTACCTTTTTCATGAAAGAGAAGCTGAGGCTGATAGCAAGTGATGTGGGCTGATGGAGCCCACTCGCTTCTTCCCTGCAAAGGTGGATGTGAACAGCTGTCCCACTGACACTACCACATCTCTTTACCAAAGCTGCACAAAATGAGGTAGTTCAATATTTCAGCATTGAGCTCTCACTGCTGTTATCACTACTTTTATCACCAAGGTTCAAGCTCCTGTCCCTCCCATATTGCTGCTAAATTTCTTTGGTAGCAGAGCGTGGTCTGTAGGGCCAAGGAAAAGAGGCAGCATTATGCAGTCTGTGAAAAGCTCATTGTGTGTCCAGACAGTTCCACAAGCTCTTTGGGCCTTTGGGTTGGGTTTTAGTCCTTAAATCTGCTTTTATCCAGAAGCTTGCAAATGGGGTAAAAGTGAAACAAGAGATAAAGATCTCTTCCATTGTGTGGGAGGCCTAAAGGTCCTTATCCAGACTGAAGGCTTGACCTTTGTGCTCAGAGATACAAGATGTAGTTTCTTCTGGACAAGTAAATTATCTGTATGCTTTCTTTGCCTATTACCCATGTGGGGGTGTATGATAAATGTATGTAAGCACCTGGACTTGGACTGAGACCATCAGTCCATATCTTAGGCAGCAGAGAGCGGGAAGTAACTAGTAAAACAATGATCCTGGAATGTGTTTGACCTTCACGTCACCTTACAAACCCCAGACTATCATGGTTCTCTCCTGCAGTTATTCTAATGAGCTGAAAAAATTGTTTTGGACGTACTTCTAGAGTGTTGTTGAGTCATAAATACACTCTAAGTGAAGACTACATAATGTTTTCCTGTTTGTCCATTAAAGATAATAGAGCTGTAAGCCAGTTACCCAGAGGTGAAAGACTGCATTCCATATTGCCAGTTTTTACACATGGAAAATGTAAGCAGATAACTTAATTCCAGTGCAATTATAGAGCTTCGTTGTGATTCCTCTAATCTGTTTTTCAGTAATTTAGATTCTAAGCACTCCCTGCTCGGGTCAGTTGTCTGCCATAGAACAGCTATCCCTGCTTCTTGCTATTGCTGGGAACTTCTTCCTCTATAGTCACTGGTGAACAGTCATTCCCACCTCTGTGTCCTGGCAGACAGGAGGTAATCAGGTGGTTAGACACTGCAGGGATGTTTCTGCAGAGCTGGATCACACGTATTGTGACTGAGGCCAGATTCCTAGAGTTTGCAGTTCTGGGTCCTCGAGCTATTCTTATGGGCATCAGTCATCAATTTTAAGGGCCAGGTGGAAATCCATCAGCTTAGTTTTATTTGCATCAGGGAGTAAAGGAAACCAGAGGTTGAGATGCAGTATTTTTTTCCTGCCATTGTCCTGGCAGGAGTGTCTGTACATGGCTGTAAAGTGCACATGCAATAAGCCAAGTGCTTCCTGAACACCTTGGACTTCCAATGCACACACCAAAAAGCTTGCTATATGGGTCCTGTGTGTTCCTGGGGTTTGCAGCAGTAATCAGCAGTATGGCTTTTGCAGCCAGAAATTATGGAGTATATGTAAGTCTGGCATTTCCAGAGGGAAATATTTGTTTTCCATGTCTGCACCACAGAGCTGATATGTTCAAGAAAAATGGAATTGTCTGTAATTTCCAGACCTGAGACAGGCAACTGGATCCTACATATGATGGGCTGGCACACATCAGAAATCTAGGAGAAATGTAAAAATCCTTAAACTTTTTTCCAGAAAAAAATCCAACTTACTTTAGACAGATTTTATGTCCAGCAGAGAGAGCATCTAGGCGACCATGGCCTTTACTTTGCTCCCAATCAGCAACATGTTTTTGCAGTGACCCTTGGAATAGGAGGGTCAGGCAGCTTTCTCTAAGCCACTGGTCTTTGCTTTTCATTCTCTTGCAGATTTGTCCCACTGAAGGCTAGAACACACAGACTTGGTGGTTCTGTAAGTAAAACTGCTGCAGGCTTTGGACTGAGGCTAATTTGCCTTCAGGGCTTAGGAAAGAGCATCACAGATGGACTTGGGGGTGGGTTCACTGGACTAACTGAGAACTAGGTCAGTTTGCAGGGAGGCAAGATATCAGATTTAATACACCAGTGTTTAAACACCAGTCTGTCTCCATATGAAAGACACCAGTCTGTTTCACAGTTTCTGTTATTGAGCTACAAAAGTAGAACCAAGTTAATATCTCTGCTAAAAAGTACCAATTCAAGAAAAAAAAATCCCCAAAAACCTGTGGTTTTATAGTTCAAAACGTGCCATGTCTCCAGGATTAATAATTAATTAATTTATTTAATTCTATTGCATTTCTAACTTTCGGAACTCTATGTTCCTTGCAAGATTGAAGGATAATAGAAGAGGCAAGAAAGCAGATTTCTCATGAATTAGCAACTAGTTTCTTCTGTGTGGGTTTGCAAGGAGTACTCCATAATCACAGAGCCCCTTGGGCAACTTTTTGTTGTGCTTGGTGCAGCATTGGTGCGTGTACCTCAGTGAAAATGATGGCTCCAAGGTATTCAGATTTTGGTTTTATATGGTCCAAGCACTGTTGCTGTAAACAGCATTACTTTAGTTGCTCTTAATAAAACACTCTAATGTAATCATTACTTACCTGTTCCGGGTCCTCCCAGCAGCAGTCTGGGTAGACGTGTCTATACAATTAGAATTAATGCAAACCACTTAAAACTTGAATGCCTAGTTTATTTTCGAATGGGAAGGTCAGCATCATTATCCTTGGTGGATTCAATTACCAAATCCTGCATAATCACAGACCGTGCTTCCTGTCTGCTAATCACAACTTGCTCTGCATACATTATGTGCAAATATAACCAAAACAAGAGATGGCATTTCCATATGTTTTGTGCCTATAATTACTTCTTACAGGTTGTATTTAACTTTCTTAGTATAATGTAACATCCTTTTATTGGCTTTGTTTTTTAAAAAAACATAAAAGAATAATAAAAAACAGTGGCAAGCAGAAATAGGAAAGCATCTGTATGCAATTAATCCTTCTGCTTCATTTAGACCCCACAGAATCTGTGAACGTAAGTCACAGCAGTAGAACAAAGTTGTTAGAGACATCACATTTGGAAATGCCTCTCGTGAAGAACAGCATGTGTAATTAGTGGCTTTGAAATCACTTTGTTTGGTTTAGTTTTGCTTAAGGAAAAGAATTCTAATAAACTTGTATTCAGCATTTTTTATTATTAAAGCATTTACTGTTACTGTAAACAAATATACTAATGACAAGAACATAACAAAAAATACAGTTACCTAATTAAATATAAACATCTTCTAATGTGAGAAATTGCATAGTTGTATGGTAAGCTTGATCTATAAACATTGTGAGATCAACAGGTGTCTTTCCCAGAGCTCAGTCACTTTTTAGTCAAAGTTTCTAAATATGTGTCTTCTCTGTGCAATATTTAGGGCTTTGGAGGATTAGAAACTGGTAATTTTCATATTTTCGAAAATGCCATTTTCCCAACACCTGTTTAGGTATCAGTGTGTATGTCCATGCCCACACATGCACAGGTACTTTTTGTTGAGCTTGGGACTCTGAAGTATAGAAGTTTGCTTCATTTTCTGCTGTAGATTTTGTTCCTCTGACATCTGTAGGGCATGTGAACATCCTCCCTTGTGGAACACTGTGGTAATAGGCCATCTGGAAAGAAAAATCATGTATTAATATGAGAGAACAGAAGATCTCTAGCTTCTACCTTGCCATGACAGGTATTGTGAAGCTGCTATCACACCTGGTTCTGTACTTCCCATGATGTGTGGAAGCCCCACCACTCCTGTGTGTGACTAGCACAGAGAGGTGCTGCATCAGCACAGTCCTGTGGTCCTGTCTTCACAAAAGTCCCTGTGATCTGAGGACTGCTCTGAAGCCACTGGAGAAATGAGTCTCTGTCTGTGGGTGATGCAGCACCTGGTCACAGGCACTGCCACTGCCACCACAGCAGTCCCCACATGCCATCCAGGAGGGCAAACAGCCTGAACTGCCTGTAAGAAGTGCATGCACTGCCATGAATGCACAGCAGTGACGCATCGGGAAGGTGGGCGGGCTGAGAAATAGGCTGTGCTCAGGGTTGCTCTTCTGGTTGAACACCAAGAAACCCTGTGCAGGGACTGAAATGCAGAACCAGAGAGTTTGGAAGTGCTCTTATGGAGGTGCATCACAGAAGAGCAAGGAAATGTGGTGATTCCTTCTAAGCAATGCAGCTGTATGTGCAAAAACAACTTCAAGAGTTCTTAAAAGTTTATTTAGATTTTCTTACCTTTTAAAATGCTTTGTAAGCTTTTGTTCTGAGGCAAAAAAGTTCAACCCCACTAAAAGAACAGAAACTCCTCAAACAAAAAAGACATAAAATTTCTTACCAAAAGTATTTTTAATGTTTAAGTATTTGTATGCACTTAAGTTTTATTAAATTCTCTCTCTGGATTTACCTAAATATTTTTATTTATCTTTTACTGGGTTGAGTTTTGGAGTATAAGCAAACAACAAAGATTGGATCTCTTTTGGCAAGAGAATTTTGCTAGAGGGGAATTGAGTATGTTTTAAATGTATAAATAAGAGGTAGAGGGTAACAAGTCACAATTAGCATAATTAAATGAATATCAAAATGACATTTTGTAGAACTTCACTCCTGCAAGTCATCAATATTTGAGCTATTTTGAGAGCTGAACATAGGGAAAACTTAGAAATCAATGTGGTACAGACTAGACCTGATTCTGGCTTTGCTTTAGCTCAGATTTAAACCAATATAATTGGATGTAATTGAATTTTGGTGGTGCCCTTTCTCATTGCATTAGGGTAATTTAAATGAGAATCCAACTCATTAGCTATGGGATTTTGCATATTGGAGAGTGGGACCATGTTTAGCAACAAGCAACAGATCATATTCCTTTTTCATTTAAACAGGAATTGTGTGGAACTCCCACCAGGTAGTACCACTACAGTGTGCAAAGACTTTCCTTGAAACTGAGTTTCCAATATGTCAATAACTTTTCAAGCCTACAGTAAAAGACCCCCTAAAGCTTTGCAGTCTAAATAACTCCTTACCTCAAACAGTTTCAGTGAAGAGCTTTGGCAGCTCTTGGGAGAGATATTCTAGGGTGGGATTTACCTCCTCCAGCGTCAGACATTCCAGTGTAATTTTCTGATTGTGAGCTCCTCAACTCCTGCAGTCAATGGAGGGGCAAAATAGACACTCTTCAGGTACGATTTCTCTGACCTGTTTTAGATGTCTACCTTGGGATGGGATGGAATTCCAGCCCAGAAGCACTTTTCTTTCCTCTAAAGTAGATATCAAAGGATCAGATCAGACGTGAAGTTGTACTTTCTAGGTGTCTAAAGTTAGGAGAGATTAATCTTGTCAAAACCCACAAAGCTCACAGTCTTCAGAACAGTGCAGCAGAAAGGAGATGGATAACATCCTTTAAAACCTATACTTTAAAATGGTCATAAACCCCCTCTAGGAGGGTGGTGTGAGTTCCTGTAGCAAGTGAAAAATACAGTTTTGCTGCTCTGTTGATACTGAGCTGTGATTTTTCGAGCTGGAGTAATGTAGAATCATATAATGCTTTGGGTTGGAAGGGACATTGAAGAGCATCTAATTCCAACACTTCTGCCATGGACAGGAACACTTTCCACTAGACCAGGTTGCTCAGAGTCCCACCTAACCTGGCCTTGAGTACTGCGAGGGATGGGGCATCCACAGTTTCTCCAGGCAACCTGCGACAGTGCCTCATTACCTTCACAGGAAAGAATTTCATTCTAATATCTAATTTAAATCTCTCCTCTTTTAGTTTAAAACCATTCCCCTTGTCCCATCACTACATGCCCTTGGCAAAATCCCTCTCCAGTTCACTTGGAGCCCACTTAGGCGCTGGAAGGTGCTCTAAGGTCTCCCTGGAGCCTTCTCTTCTCCAGGCTGAACACTTGTAACTTTCTCAGACTGTCTCCAAATACAAGGTGCTTCAGTCCTCTGAGCATCTTTGTGGCCTCCTCTGGACCTGCTCCAACAGGTCCACATCCTTCTTATGTTAGGGAACCCAGAGCTGGACACAGCACTCTGGGGTGGCTCTCAGCAGAGTGGAGTAGAGGGGGACAGCCACCTCCCTTGGCTGCCAATTACTCCTTTCATTGCTTTCACACTGATTCCTAATGGGGCCACCTAATTCAGTCGTGACCAAGGAGCCACTGAATTAAATTTGGTGACAAACATGTTGGTACAGTGCCTCAAGAAGGTGAAAAATTCCCTGCAGTTACTCCATGGTGAGATCAGCAAAGCCCTCCTTCTTCTGGTGTCATTCTGCTCCCTCCGGCCCTCAGTGCTCAATGTGGTGCTGGGAATCCATCTGGCCTTACTGATCTCTCTTTCACAGTGAGGTCAGCCTGTTTCTTCTCAGCAGGAGGTTACTCTTGATCCTACACTGTTGGGAAAGGCGGGGAGGATGAGGATTGCTTACAACACAATGTGTTTTTCTACCTGTAAGCAGAAGTCTAAAGAGCCTGAGATTGTTGTGGGAAGGTCAGATCACACAACTTCCCACAGTGGGGTTAAAAAAAACAGTAAAAGTAGTAATTCAGCTGCTTTTACAAAGCAGCTTATGAATTAATTACAATTTGTATTTTGGGTTGTAATTTGTACTGCATATAAAGTTTTATCCTATATAAATCCAAGAATCAGTATTCCTCTGCTACCCTTGCCCAACTGACGGCACATCTAGTGACTAAGCTTCAACTTCAGGTTTTCTGGATGTGAATAGTTTAATGACACATGTCCCTTCACCACAGAAATTTCTTGAGGCAGTATCCCTTCATTTCTATGTATCACTTTGCAAGCTGGCTAGTATCTGTGACCATCTCTTTAAATAAAGGTTTGCACATAATTTTAATATGCACAATTTAGTGAAATGCTGAATGTTGATATGCAACACAAAACAAGCTGTTGACCAGATCATGCTGAAAATTCAGACTTAATTTCTGACCCTCTACCAGCTTTACATTGCAGCAAGAACATGTATTTAAATATACTACACCTGTCTAATGTGCCAGAAAATGACATTAATTGGACCTTGCTACCTAAATTAGGGAGACTGTTTCTGCATGTATTAATTGGACTGTGGGATTTAATTGTTTCTCTGGCTTTAAAATCTGGGGCCCTTATGATTTATTTTAAGCTACACAGAGCACAGAGGAATCATTCTGGCAAAAATGCACTGACAACAGAGCATCTGCACAATCCACTCCTAACCTCTTATGCCAGGCAGGAGCTGATGGCCCTAGTGCTGATCATACACATGATCAGAAACATTCAAGAGTTTGGGTTATGAAGTTCTTCTGAGAGATTGTATGTTCATCAGCAGTGTCCACCAACATTGTGCTTGGATATCTTTTCCTGCTTCTCTAGGGAGGAAAGATGCTGTCAGCTAGATAAACCTGCTGTCAAAAACCTGAGGGCAGACTTCTTAGTAGGGCCTGTGGTGATAGGTCAAGCAGCAATGATTTTAAACTTAAAGAGAGTATAAATAGATCAGATATAATTAAGAATTTTATTGCAATGAGGATAGTGAAACACTGGCACAGGTAGCCCAGGGAGGTGTCCCATACCAGGAAATGTTTAAGGCCAGGTTGGATGGGGTTTTGAGAACTTAATCTAGTTGAAGATGTCCCTGCTTATTACAGGGGAGTTGAACTAGATAAGCTTTAAAGGTCTCTTCCAACCCACACCAAATTCTAGTATTTTACAGAAATTCAGCAGGTTTCCTCTCAAGGCTTTCCTTCTGCCATTTCTTGGGATAATTAATGTTTTTTCCTCTTTTTCCTGACAATAAATTCCAGAGTCTAAGCTGTTTTCTTGACATACATTACTGGGATGAGCAGAACAGAAGCATGGGTTAGTTTTGCTTCATTTGGTTTTTGACTTGTATACAACATTCTTATTTTTTGTAATTGAGCCATCTTCACTGGTTCTGCTGCTCTCACGACACTACAGGGAAGCTGCTGAGTTCCCTTAACATTAATTTGCTTGTACAAGGCAAAAAAAAAAAAAAAAAAAAAAAAAAA
>VZRH01006196.1:751032-770316 GCA_013397555.1 Urocynchramus pylzowi
TTTTTTTTTTTAAATGCAAACTGTGCTGTCTTTCTGGTATACACCAATAGGAAAGCATTTGCAAATGTTCCTGTCTCGGTTGCTGAAAACTGCCTCCCCATATGTTTTCCTGATTAAGAAATTCAGTCCACCAAATGGCAGAGTTTGCTCAGCTGGAGTTTACTGTTTGGTTGGGATTAATAAGCAGTTCTCCTCTTCCCATACATCTTCCTGTTTAGCATAAAAGAAAACAAATTACTTTGGGGCTTTCCTGCTTATTTGTACTTACACAAAAAGTATATTCTGGGAGCTTTTACAGTGTGTTGGCCTCCTCAAAATGCAGCACGAGGCTGCATCAGCCACTGGTGCCTAACAAGGTCTGTGCCTGGGCAGTGTGAGAGCCAGCTGGTTAAGCCATGAATGCTGAGGGAGAAGGAAATAACTGACTGATCTGGGTTACACAAACTCTTATGGGGATTTATTGGTAGATTTTCTTTAACAAAGACAAGAAGCAGCAAATTTAGTGCTTGGATTGATTGCTCAGGTAGCTGAAAATCCTCTGAGGAGAGGACAAACACTGCCCAGGCCAAGCAGAGCCATCATTTCTCATGCTGTCTTATATGTGTGCTGTTTCTTTTTTAACTTTTCCCATATGGCAGCTGCTTTATAAACTCCAAAATCTGTTGTTCTGATTCTATTCAACTTTGAAAATGTCACCGAGTTTCACAAAAGGATCACACAGCTTTCTAAAAGAGCAGTAAGAGCTAAAGATTCTTAAACATCCAGATATTTTAGGTGCTGATACCTGCATTTGGACATTAAAAGATCCTACAGCTCTCCCAAATCCAGGTTAAACTCACCAGGCTCGGGGTGCCTAATACTAATAGGCCTACTGTCAGGTTATGAACTTCCAACAATTCTGTCTTTTGTGACCACTGATCTGACCAAGTCCACCAACAAGCAGTGGCACGTGATGACTGTTTTGAGAGATGATGGTTAGATGGTAGATTGATAGTATTTCTAATTTTTCCTTCCTCTACTTTAGAATGAAGTTACTCCTTTTCAACTTTATACATCAATCATTTTATTTTCTGAGTAACTCTGACATGTTATTACATATATACATGTATTGCAAACATCTAAAGCGATATTTTTCTGTTGGAGCCCACTGTTACATTTTATGTTACAGATTCTGCTCCTTTATAATTCCTTAATCTTTCCTGCTGATAAAGTTTCTGAAAAGATCATTGCATCAGATGAAACTTTGTGATGTTTACTTCTGCTCAGATGTGGAGTTTTTCACTGCCAGGTTGGGAACCAAATTCTTTTCAGGCTTTTTCTCACATGTAGAAGTGGAAGAAAAGGAATAATGTTCTGTTGTCTAAATAATCTAGATTTTTTGCATTTTCTTTCTTTTTCTGAGCAGACTGCAGGGTCTTGGCTAAATGCTTGATTAAATGCTTTGAGATGAGAACTGAGCCCTGAATCCTTACAGCAAAATAGATGAGTAACTTGTTAGCAGAGACTGACCTGAAAGAGATTTCTCTTCCTGACATCCAAATACCTTTGTACTTTAAAATATTTATTTTAGGATCTGAATTTTTCAGTGGAATACAGCCTATGGCTGTCTAACCATGTTTGATGGGGATTTGTTGTGGTACAAGAGACAGCAGCCTGTCTGTAAACCCTTGCAAAGGGTGAATTTCACTGCATGTGGAGGTATCTTTTCCTGAAAGCCCCTTTAATTGGCTCAAATCCTTCATGAAAGCATTTTTGGGAAGCATCTGTTTCCAAAAGTGCCTGTTGAATGAAATGTTATGAAGTGCTCATTTAACAGCAGAGCTTACAGAGAGCTGTAGTGGGTGAGGGCAGAAGTTGCCGTTCATGGCACCGGATCTCTGTCCTACGGAGATGTGGGTGGGAGACAGACACATGGCACAATTCCCCAGAGCACCTCCCAGCAATCTGCTCTTCTGGGATTACTCGAGCCAGAGGTGGTATCTTTGTGTTTAACAGCCCTTGATGGATTTCTCAGCAGCTGTCTGCTCCTACCTTTGGCATGTATTTATGCAGAAGAACAGGCTCAGAAAGCAGTTGTAGTGTCTCGTTACACACCAGCCAGGAGAAACAGAAAATGGGTCTCAACCTCTGAAGTTAGAATGTTTCCAGACTTTTCCATTTCCAATTCCCATTATAATTCTAGCATTTAACCAGCCACTTTAGAGCACTTGTAGTCTTTGCCAAGCAGCCGTGCAAAGTTGCCAGATTTCATTCTTTTATCTTGAGAAACACATTTTGTTGTGCCTCTTTATTGAAAGTAGTGTTACATGGGTGTTTCCTAATATCAGCTGCGTGTGGGAATCTCTGTTGTGCAATCAAAGGATAATTTCCCTCTAAGAGTTACACAGGTCCTTTGAAAGGCTATAGTATTTCCCATTTTATCTGTCTGTAGCCTGTGGCATTCTACAGGGGGAGGAAAAGCAGCAGCAGCAGAGCCTGGTATACTCTGATATATGGGCTGTTTGGCAGACAGCGTGGGTTTCATGCTGTTACCCATATGCAGAAGTGAGCAGCAAAACCCTGCTGATGAGCTGGTGAATGACCTGGAACTGTCTTGTGAAGGATATTTTGATGCAGGACACAACTGAACAGTAGGAATGTTTTCAATGAAGTGCAATACAATCCTTAAACTGGTGCCTTGGATAGCTAAGTGGCTGTTTCTCTTCCATTGAGGCAAACCATCTCTTTTGAACAGAAGCTTCCTCTGCTCCAAAACCACCAGCAGTATTTTCTTGCTCTCAGATTTTCTAATTAACACATTAATTAAACTTAAATGTGTAATAATTTTCACATTAAAGCCACTAAATAATTCTTATCCCCATCTTTTTGCTTCTTTTGCAGAGTCAAATCTTACAGTCAAACAACTCAGATTTAAAGAAAGGAAATAACACTTTTAAATCAGCATCATGTAATACACTTATTTAGATTGCGGTGATTTAGATGGTGGTACTGCCTGAACTCAGTGAGAACAGTGGGGATACAGCAGGACTGAGTGCCTGGGAGTACAAAATCTTGCACCAACTTTTCTGCCAAAATGTTGTAGGATGACAAATTTGGATTAAATATTTTCAGTTTTGATTTAGCTTGGATTTTTCTGCTTCAAGCCTGAGCATGTGCCTAAAATCTTATTCATCTTCTCCAAGCTAATCTCTTGGGCTAATAACAGATAAAATCTCCCCAAAAAATGTTGCCTCTTTCAAAGCATATTTTCATTTGAGTGTTCAGTGTTTGTTGTTTTTCTCATAGTAAGTAGAAAAACCTGAAGGCAACATGACTGTGAACTATTCAAGAGTGGAGTCTTAAGAGCCAGTAGTGAGCACCATTAGCACTGGATGAAGATTAATTTGTGGAAATCTAAACTGAGGTTGCTTTAGAAGTGTAAGATCTTCAGTTCCTGGTGTTAGAAGTGACTAACTCGAGGCAGACTCGAATCCTGTTTCATGGCAATGAATGCTTTGCATTATCAACCCCCTTTGGAAGCATCTCAGCTGGAGCAGCTAAACCCTGAGGCCCTATAAACAACCACACTTTTGCAAATCTTGGATTTCCTTTGGATCCCTCCTCATGACAGCTTTTTCCTTTCTGCTCGATTCTGTACCACAGATGCATCTTCTCCCTATTTCTATTCACCTTCAGGGTAAACATTGTTATCTGGGTTTGTATGGTAGGCACCATTAATGCTGTTTAGAGTCTCTAGACACTACTGGAATGCACATAAATGAAATCAGGAACTACAGATTAACAAAACCAAACTGTTTCAAGAATGAAACGACTTAAAGCTGGAGATTTTTAAAATCACCTGTAAAAGCATAAATAAGTACATTTCCAAGGTCTTTAGAGTACTGTTTACTTTTGTAGTTAGAATCTCTGCTGCTGTTTCTTCACAGGACTATTTTTTCCTGCCCTGGAATTACAGAAATAGAAGTTGAAAGACCTACATAAAATCCCCAGCATTTATGTGTTCTGCCTGATTTGTAAATATGCTTGTAGCAGTGCAGCAAGCACCTCCATGCTTTCTTCCTCTGTTGACAGTCATGCTTGGAGGAGACTTTGCCCCTTAATACAATTACAACTGCGCCACTGTCCTATCTGAATTACCTTTGGAAGCTTGCTTCACTGGATTGCTGAGGAGCTCCCAGCCATCAGCCAGCTGTGCCAGGAGCACTGTGCTAAGGTTTCATCATTTTCTTGTGCTCTGACTTCTCTTCTTTGTTCATGATCTAGAGCGTGCTGCCCCTCCCCATGGCAGGTGGGCTGGAAATAGATGACGTGTAAGATCTCTTCTGACACAAGCCTTTCTCTGGTTCTATGATTTTTATGGTTCCTAAGTCTTAAATTGTAATTTATCAGGGGCAGGATTCCTCCCTGGAAGGGATCCTTGTCTTGCAGATGTACCAGGTGGGACACAGCTACCAGGTGGATCTACAGCCTTTGTAGAAGTCCAGCCTTATCTGAGCTTTCCACTTTGGAATAATAACTGTGATGTAAAATCCAAGCAGGATAGTACATAAGTAACTAAAATACACCTGCATGTCCTACCTGGGACCCTAAGAACATTATGATATAAGTAATAAGTAATAATCACTTCATGGCAATATTGGTAAGGTACTTTTTCACACAGCTTTTTGGCAGATCCACCATAAGTATCATAGCACTTGCTTCCTTCCCCACACAAAGTTACAGTCTCTGGAGCAATCTTTTTGTTTATAGCAGTGATTGCACTTGGATAGGTGATTCTAGAAATTTAGACTTGCCCAAGGGGCATGGGATCTCAAAGAAAGTGTCCATGTCCTCTCTGTTTGACTAAACAGCTATGATTTTTTCCTGAGTTACTTGCTCTGTGTGAGGTCTGACAGGAGAATGGAGCACTGTGTGATGGTCTGTAAGGAGAGATGAGCTGAGCAAAAGTCTCAGAGGCAAATATCTCTAAGCATTGGCAGGAATTCCATTTGGGATCTGTATTTTGCATGGATGCAGGGTAGTCTCTCCAGCAATTCAAACTTGGACAAAGGACTGCCAGTATTACTGCCCTCAGGCTCACAAGGGGAGGGTTTGTGGAGAAAACAAAACAAAACAAAAGCTAGGTTTTTGGAGTTTATCTTTGGTTGTTTTGTTTTTGTTTGGATTTTTTTGGCTGGTTGGGTTTTTTGAGCTTTTTTTGGTTTGTTTTGTTAGTTTGGTTTTTTTTTTGTTTTTGTTTTTGTTTTATGTGTGGGGTTTCTAAAAAAGGCTTGGGAACGGACAGGGAAGGTGAAGGCAATTCAGATGAATGCAAAATGGATCGTACCATCAGAGCAGCTGCATAGCAGAACATATAGTTTCCAGCTCTGCTCCCAGCTCAGCAGCCACTGGGTACATTGATTCAATTTGCAGTGGAAAATGATGCAATTGTTTTACTAGTTCCACAAAGATAAATGTCTGTATTTCATCAGAACAAGTACATAAATGAGAAGCAGCTCTATAATCTATCCTTCTTGATGACACTGGCACTGAGCACATTTGGCTCTGAAATTATCAGCTTAGCTATGCTGGCAAATCTCTTGCTTGAACAGAAACAACTTTGAAAAGGAAAGTTTAATAAGCCAATGGAAAGTTTCACATTCTTCTTCCTTCTCTCCCTGTTCATCCTAAATGAAATACATATTTTTACTCCGTTTATTTTTCTGGAACATGTTGCATTTCTGTAGGTTATGGATGAGCATTGTAAGCCTCCTTGGGGCCAAACACATCTGCATGAGTTGGCTTTCAGATGGTTTTTGGTCATGAGGCAGTTCCAGATGTTGCTGTTCCCCCTGTTCATAGTGTGGTGTGCACTTTCTGCACAAGATGCAGCTTTGGTGGCTATTTTTTTTCTTTATGCTTCTTGCTTGCCATAGGCTAGAGTGATTTAGGAAGCTGAGGCTGGTTTATAAAAGTGATATGTCTAAGTACATGACATGAAGAGGGATGGACATTAATATTATTCATGCATCAATACTTGGCAAGAGTTTGTCATCAAATAAAAACAATCAGTAGCTTATCTTTGAAACTTTCAGCATGATGACAGCCAATCATCTTTTTATGGTCCAAAATCCCTACCAAGGCAAGGTTGTGGCAGAGAAACAGCTCCAAGGAAGTCAGAGCCTGCAGGAAAAATTTTGAGCAAGTACTTCTCTTTTGCTTCTTCAAGAAATGTGTAGCTAGAAAAGGACAGCTTATCAACAGACTGTTAGATGATTGCAGAGCAGCAAAGGAAAAAGAAGGGCAGGACAGGTCTTCCTTCTAAAAAGGGAACAAGGAAAAGCTTTTGGAGGTCGGCAGTCCCTATTGCTCTCCAGATAAGTCTGCCAGTTTTGCATGCTCAGCATGTCTTTTTTGTAGTTTCTGTGTATACTGAATGACAACAGATTTTATCAAACTAGGCTTGCAGGAGAAACAGAGGCTATATTTTACTTTCTTATTGCTGCCACTTTTATTCAGATCTTTAGACTATTGCTGTGTCTCTGGCTGCGTGGGCAGCTGCCTTACTTCTCTGACACTCTGTGTCTTTTGCAGAAGAGAACTAGTGTTAAAGTAAGAGCCAATATCTCTGTTAAATATGTACATGCAGCAATTAGGGCACCACAAATGGGTTCACTATGCTTTGATGCAGAACTCATCAAACTATACTTCTGAAATTGTTGGTAAGCTGAATATTTACAACAGCACTGGTATATTTTATTTTTTTGGGAATGAATATGGTGGTGATAGCTGAGACAGTGGGAGCAAGGAGAGGTTGCTCACAAAGCAATCTTCCTTAGGCAGAATGCACAAGGACAAGCTTTGAGGAGTCAACTTTTCTGGGCAATGCCATCAGATCTGCACAGTGCAGAAACCCCTGCACATGCCAGGTGTCTGTTTTGTCACTATTCTCAGTAGAAAAGCCAAGGACTTTATAAAAAATGGCACTTCCCTGGAGTTATATTTTGAAGCATTTAGCTCCCCTTGAGCCCTGAATCAATCCCACATCAGTGCCTAAATAGAAACACGGTGACCATCATGTTGAAAGTCATTGCTTTGCAGTGTGAACTCATCACAAGTCTTTCAAAGGAGTAAAAGAGCAGAGGGAATATTTGGCCTGTATTTGTTGGTGTGTAGTAGCATGTATGTTCAAGCTTAAGGATCTCAAGTTTGTTTTAGAATCTGGTTCCAAGTGGCTGCACTGCTTTAGGACAGAATTTTCAAAAATTAAAAAAAAAAAAGAGAGAAGGCTAAGAACCAGTCAACAGAATTGTGCAAGCACCTGCAGAAAGGTCTCCAGTGATGGAGTTTTAAATGCAAGAAATGCTGGTGAAGCTCCAGCTTGCTGCCTATCCATGCTGTAGATAAGCAAAGGTCTTCCTTCCCCAAACCTTTCACACTCCAGTCCTTCACTTGATTTTTCTTCCATTTGGGATGAAGGACAGGCTGTCATTTCCTATCCCTTCAGATGTCATCTCTCACAGCATGGCCTGCAGACTGTGCAGTGGTGTGGGTGCCAATCACCAAAAACACTCCAGGAGAAATGGACGGAGAGAGTAGAGAGGATGGCATAAAAGGTTAATCTCAGTACAGCAGTTAAGGTTAATGATTTGGGCCATGGTGGTAAAGTTGTGTAACCCCAATAGCTACTTATTAAATGAATACACAATGTCTCCTTCTTTTAGAGGATGGGATGGAGCTTTTTTTACTCCAGAGACGTAGAAGAGGCCTGTCTTGACCTTAACTGACAGCATTTGGATCTGTTTTGACTGTATTGATGAATAAGACAACAGCAATGTGATGGTGTGGAGAGCCCTGGGGAATATATATAAGGCACATTAGTATGGCAATGCAAACTCAAACAGCTATTGACAAGCATGAAGTTCAAAAACTGTGATTTTGCCTGTAGCCGTGACTGCTCCCCCTGCCTTGAAAACCCTTGTCAAGACTGATCATTACCACGTAAGGAGGCAAGAGCAAGGTGCCATTTTCATGTAGCAAACCCAGAGGTATAGGGAAGGGCAGAAAAGAGCTTTGTTAACCTTAATGCTAATTCATTGGGAATGAAGGCAACAGGGAAGAGAGGTTTCATGTCTGGATCCCTTCTCATGGAAGAGGTTAGGAAAAAGGTCTCCTTAATTTTTGGGAATCCATCATATCTAGGAAATTTCAGTTTAATTTAATAGGCTGTTACTTGTTTTTTGTGCTGTGATTTCTGTGGTTCATACTAAAGGCTTTTCTGGAGTAAATAGAGAGTAAGAACTCATTTATAGAATCTTATATGATGTTTTAAAGTCCTGTATTATGGATTTCTTTGTTAAAATAGTAGATAGCATAATTTCTAAAGAAACCAAATCACACTTCTATAGAATTTCAGTGTGGGAATATTCAATTTTTAATCAACACAGAAGTACTACCATTGGTCCTTTTGTTTAGGACTCTTTTGTCCAACATACAACAGTCACACATCCTGTTGAAAAATAGTTCAGGGCACAAAGCTAAAGGAAAATAATTAAGCAAGTTTTGTTTCGAGATTTGAAGATCACCATTTTTTTGCTTGAATAAGGGTTAATATTTAATTTTTCTATTCCTCAGTTTCCTCAGTAAAATGAAGATAACACTCAAGCACACCAGAAGAATATATTCTCAGTCATATTTAATTACTTGTTCAGTGATTCATATGAAATTTTATTTTATTGAAGCAAAAACCCCTGGGTGAGAATCACCACAGCACATTAGAGTAAATCTTTATTTGTGTCTTACAAAGTATGCAACTTAGCAAGTGAGGACACAGGCCTAAAAGAGTCCCTCTGCTCTGCAAAATGTAAAGTGTCAATTGTTTTGGCAAGCATGACTGACTTTTATTTGTTTAGGGTAATTCCCCACTGGCTGTTTGTATATTTTCTCTGGTATTTTTTAAGAAAGAGGATCTCATATTATAAAGAACAAGACTGAGCATAAGGCATTTGAATTCACCACTGAGTTTCCTATGTAACTCTGGCTAAATCACTTAATCTTTGCATTTTCTCACTGTATTAAAAAAGAAGAAAAAAAAAAAAAGTAAAATTATTGTAATCTTTAGTCCCAGAGATACAATTTGCATGTTAGAAAATTATTAATTCTAAAGCAACAGAAATTAGGTCTGTCCTTTACCTGACACTTGGAAATTCACTCAGACTTCTGGCTTTTCCAATTTAAGGTACCAACTACAGTTTTCAATGTGACAACCATCAGAGCACAGAGATTTTCATGCTTGTTAATAACATCTTTTCATTAATAAAAGGAAAAGTAAATTGAAGCTCATTGTGCCAGATGATTTTCTCATTTTGTGATCTCACTCCCTCATTTTCACCCTTCTTCTTCCTATGTTTATTTAATATCTTTGCAGATCCAGACAGTACATATTGTTCACAGAATATTTTCTTGAAATATTTGCCTGTCCGGAAAATAGAGTAAGAAAACCTTGATTCCAGATTGCTTTTCCTGGCAGCTACTGGAAGATGTGGAATAAAAAACAACAACAAATAAATCTTAGAATCTGAAAAAAAAAAAGAGTGAGGATGACTTTTAAAACTTCATACCAGTTTAGGAATAGATAGNATAAAACTTAGAAACTTAAAAAAAAAAAGAGTGAGGATGACTTTTAAAACTTCATACCAGTTTAGGAATAGATAGGAAACACTATCTAAAAATGGAGGAAAACAGTTCAGAAAGGGAAATAAATCTTACCAAAATATAAGTCCTCACAGAATTTTTACTGCTCTCTAACAAAAAATATGGTGTATTTGAGGGCCAGCTTTGTCGTTCTTACAATATAGTCTGAGACCCATTAATCCTCTAGAAGACAACAAGCATCCCAGTCTGCCCATTTCCCTGGAATTCTGTTTGGCAGGAATCAGATCTATTTTTACTCCACATTCGAACACTGTCCGTGCATCATGGCCATAAATTCATGTCTTCTTGAATCAAATTCCCTTTGGCTTCAGTAGCCACTTTTTGGGCCACAAGTGAGGAAGGATTAACAAAGGATTTGTCAGAGATTAGTAATAGATCAGTCCATGTTGACTAGAGGTTTTGAAAGGTTTAAGTTCTCAAGAATGGGGGAGGATGGTGGAGAGTGACATTGAGAACACGGGCAGCATGCTGTCTGAGCATATCCACAGCAGCAGATAGTGTAATCTCATTTGCTGCATTAACCAACACAGGGAAAGTTGCTGAGAGATACATCTGAGAGGAGAAAAAGGAAAACAAAACGGTGTTACCAATGGATTCCACTGAAATTGTAGTGGTGCTTTCTCCCACACAGGAGCAAATCCCTGATTTGTGGACTCATACACAGACCCCAGAGGTGTCCCCAGAAGAGTCCTCAGCCTAAGGCAGGTTAAGAGAACGAAGAAAGCAGATGCATAAATGTTGTCTCAAGATCTAACAAATAGTGAGAGTGAACAGGAGCTCTCTCTGCATCATAGACTTGAACAAGTTAAAGGACTCATAGTCAAAAAAGCTAGAATAGCAACACCACTGGCATCTATTTCATCACAAGGACTGCAGCGTCTCCCTGAGCTGTGCCCTTTCTCAGCTGCAACATGTTAAGTATTTGTGTGGCTGGGAATTTCTCAGTCAAGGCCAAAATACAGTATATTGGTCACTACTCGAGCTTTTGGCAAGTTTATAACTATTCTCGATGTTCTATGAGTTTAAACAATTTTAGTCTAAATTTAATTAGCTTCTGCTTTCAGACATTAAATTTTGCTGTCTCTTCCTTTGATGGTTCCTCTGTGAAATATGTTAAGACATATTTCACTTAGTACCATGGATATTTGTTTGTCATACAAGTTAACCCCATAATGAAGAAACAGACCTCTGAAGTTGAAACTGAAAGAGGAACTCTTTATCAAGGACTCTTCCAGTGCTTACCTTTTTTTCTTTGATACTAAGGGAAATTTGTTGCTTTAAGAGTGTCTTAGAACACGACAAAGAATAAAGTCTTCTTTAGCCTGCTGGGTGCAATTTCCTCAGTAATTCAGATGGCCATACATGCTGCTTCCTGAGAGAGCCAATGGGTCCAGGTTCTTCCAAAATTGCAGTTAAGTCTGTATCTGATGTTCATTTTGGCTAAGCCTTCCAGTGGATATAGCTAATAACTGTATATTATGCTGGATGCCAGTTTGGGTCCAAGTGTTTACCTGTTAAGTCAAAAATAAAATTTTCAAAGCATGATTATGGAAGATGCAGAAGATGGAGTTTCTTCATCAGTTGTCCAAATTTTAATCCTATTTTTTCCTTCCTTGCTCAAGTTCTTTCAGCTAAGTTGAATTCTATTAAAGTACCTTCAGTTTAGTAAACTGCCTTGGGAACTTTTGATACAAACATGCCAAACCATCTGCTCTCTGATCTTGTGGTTCTGTAACTGGTGAAAGCTTGTGGACTCAGACCAAATGAAAATACAGAGATTGATTTAGTGCATTTGGACACCTTAAAGAATTTGCCTTTCCTAGAGGTGATTTACATTTGCATTTGTTTTTCTTCTCAGAGCTATGGAAAATGTTTGACAGACTTTATATGAACCCCCTAAGAAATTGTTTGGTTTGGCTATTATGATGCTTAATCCTTCCCACATTGGGAGTCTTGTGAATTCTTTACTAGAGGGTATATGTTAAATTTTTTTGTATTCTGTCAGGATAATGCAAGCTGACAAGTAAGCAGGGACATGATAAATCTAGACTTGAGGTCTTTTTCATGGTAGGGAAAGAATGAGCTAGAACTGTTTTTGTAGAGAGGAGTAAATCTCAGTGGTAATTTGTTCAAGCAAAGCATCAGACAGCATTGCTCAGAATGAGTTTATTGTGAGCTTGATAATTTTAAGAAAGTTTCCATGAAGCTTTAACTATCTCTTTTTTGATTGCAGTAACCCCTTCCCTGCCATATCATTTCCCTCTTCTTTGCCTACTCTACAAATTTTTCTTTAGTATTGTGTGGCTGTAAAACATCTCTTTCCCATTCTCCTTCATCCACCTTTCATGTCTTTTGACAGCTCTCTTTCACATCATCTTATGTTCAAACCTCTTGTGGTGCTCAAAGCCTCTGCCCTCCTCCCCCAAATACCTCAAATATCCGCCCTTCTCCAACCTCTCCCTGAAAACCCACTTCTATCACTGTGTCCATAAGAAATGGATTGAGATCAGCTGTGAGATGGCAAATAAGACCTGCTGATATTTCTGAAGCTGAAGTGACTGGCATGCAGAGATTTAGCTTAGATAAAACCCTGCTTTTATGACTGTGATCTTCTCCACAAAGCTCCCTTGTATCATCTGCTTGAAAAAGTTATTATTCTATTTTCCTATGCAAAAAAAATATTTTAAAAAATCTCTGGAACTGAGACACATTCTGCTTTAAAATTTTCTACTCTGGAGGAAAAATTTACTTTACCTCACCAGAATGTGTCCCTGTGAATATTTGGAACTGAAGCATTTCAGCTCTGAGGCTTAACTTCTCCGACTGGCTGTGACACCAAATGTAGAACTTTGCTATATATGAACAATATAAATACATATACATAGTAGTATGCTGTCATACATTGTATCAGCCTCAAAAGCCTCTGATTTTTTCCTTGTACTTTTCCATTCTGTGTGCCGTGTCCCTGACCACAGTGTGCTTGCAAAGCCACACTCTGGCGACTCCAGCAGCAATCGTGATTTCACATCACTAAGGGTAGAGCTTCCATTGATGTCATGGGAGTTTGGTGTAGGATTCCAGCAGAGGATGCACAGGAGGAGAGATAAGAAGGCACCTGATAAGAGTTCACACGCCTGATAAGAGTTCTGCCGCTTAGACAGGAGAGCAACATTTTCACCTTAATTATCAGTCACCTTTTTTTGTGACTCAGTGAAGGATGCTCCATTTTAATAGAACATCAACACAGACACCTAGGAACTGCCTGAAGTCCCATGGAAAATGGCACTGATACCATCTTTAGAGTATGCATCTCCCCTCTGCAGTGAATGTTAAATAAAGCACTCCCAAGTAAGGGAATATTGAAAAACACAGTGATCAAATACAGTCCTTGGTGATAATCTTCAACAAACTAGTTTAGTGCTGAGCAAGAAACCAAGAAGAATCTTTGGAAAGGATTTACTTTTTTAGTACATGCCTTAAAAATAAATTGCAATATTTCAGTTTGTATGACAGAAATGTGGAGGTTTTTTTGAAAGGCAGTGGTGATAACAATAGGCTTATTAATACTAAAACTCGAGCTATATAATTATAATAAAACCATTGAGTCTCATTTCTTTTATATAGATGGCAGTATGCAAATAGGGAGCCATCCGCCTTGATAGCTGCAGAAGCCATGAAATCCTTATTTGAAGAATTTCAATCCATTTTTCCTATAGCATTCTGTGCTCAGAGTCAGAAAAGAAGCTTCCCCCCTCCTCCCCTCTTCTTTCTCAATATAACAATGCATTTTAAACTGCTCCAAAATTGCAAAGCTATTTCACAGTTTCACAGAGAGAAAATGGCTTGAGGGAACCATTTGCTTTTTTATGCCTGGAACATCAAAATAAAATACCAAATGGGAAAATGAATTCTGTTGTATAAAGGATGGGAGCAAGTCAGAAAGGGCTTTGTGGTAGAGGGTGAGTTGTCTTGGGAGCCTGAGTAGGATTGCAGAGCCTAGCAAGGGGCCTCAGAAGTAGGCACAGATACATTGAGGCTCCCTGAGGATGGCAGGAGACCTTACAGGAGCCCACAGCTCTTTGTTCCTTGTTCATTTAGGGACATGTTCTTTGTGGTCCTCGTCACAAGAGAAGAGAAGACTATGTGGGATGTTAGAGATCTCAGTGATGTAAAAACCAGTAGATTTTTGTGGTATGTGTGCTTGTAAGATAAAGGATTCTAGATAAATCCATTCTCTTTAAGGCTTTGGTACACCTTTGTGGTTTTTTGTGAGTGATGATCCCTGCTTTAAGCAACAAATCATCAAGAAATGCTAAACTTTGTTGAGAAGTTTAAGAGGTTTATTGCTCTAAATTAAAAAGTAGCTACTAAACTTTTCTCTCAGTGTCTTCAGTGTAAATCAGGATATGTTTAAATGCCTCAAAAATGGGTACATTCTCAGCGAAGTGGAAATGAAATCAAACTGGAAATTAATTTCAGGATTAATGAAAATTTTGACAAAGCATTGACTGATGACCTGGTAATCGTGCATTAACCAGTGGGGAAGGCTCAGAGCTTGGCTGCATCTTTGAATTCAGCTGCTGTACATTGGCCAGGCTGGGATCTGTTGTTGTATTCTCTTGCTTAGCCAGAGGCTTCTTCAGTGAAATTTGAATGCTGTTATTCTCCAAGGTCCAGCACATGTAGTTCAACACTCTAATTTT
Organism: Urocynchramus pylzowi; assembly: GCA_013397555.1. Classification (NCBI taxonomy): domain Eukaryota; kingdom Metazoa; phylum Chordata; class Aves; order Passeriformes; family Fringillidae; genus Urocynchramus; species Urocynchramus pylzowi. The sequence goes on from VZRH01006196.1 coordinate 765,429, forward strand.
GAGCCTCAGCCTGTAGAGTGACCTTGGGCAAGTACTTTGTGTATCTACTGTTCCTTTCTCTTCTGTGCAGGTTGCAGGAGAGCCTGAGCACTGTAGTCAAGGGCACTACATAACTTTGAGTACCATGGACAACATGTCAATGCCCTCTTCTCTGACAACTGAAGAAAGTTGTTCAGAAACTTACAACCTTTTCCTAGTGATCTTCACCTCTTGAGAGCCAAAGCCATCCTGGACAAGGGAAGGCAGTGTTCCTACTAAGGCACAGCACTTCTTAACCAGGAGGGTTTTTTGCCACACTTCCAAAGGTCTTGAAATGCCTTTCCTGAGGTGCATGATTTATCCAAAGGGACAAAGCTGATTAACTTTATCATAAATTCATGGTGCTTTGGGAATACAAGATAGAAGTTTAGAGCTGAAATATTAAAGGTGGTTGAAGTGAAAGGGAATTGGTTAAATACAACCTCCAGCAGCTCTAAAAAGCTGACTGCATTATTCCTATGTGGCTCCTCATGTAGTAGGGAAAGAATTACACTTGTACCTGAAAGAAATTTAGAGGCATTCATAGGGCTTGTTTTTCCTTTGAGGGCATAAACCTGGTCTACACAGGGACAGATTTTGTGGTATAGCTGTACTGACAGGCCTGGTTTATGAAGATTTGTGTTTTCACTGGCAAGAGATTTTGACTATTCATTTAGCATTAACTCCCTGAATGCTGGTTTTTAATGCTAGTGACAAAAGTGGTTTGAGGTGTTTTAACCAGATCATGGCAACAGGTCGTGGTGGTATAGATTAATAGCATCAAATCATGCTTTATATATACACATAAATACATATTTCCATTTGAGCATATTTCTGTATATTGACTACTGCTTGTATATACAGTGTTTTATATAAAACTTTTTATGCATTTCATTCTACATGTGTGAATATGTTTTTACATAAATCTATACCAACATGCATTAGAGAATGAAATGCCCAGTGTTCAGTGCCATCCCTTAACATTAGAACTCCCTACTCAGTATCCATATTTTATTAAAAATTCCAGTTAGAAATAAAATGGCTTTTTCACTCATGCAACCAGAAATGTCCTTCAGATGTGCTTGAATTTAGGCCACTAGATCTTCAAAAGCACAAGACAGGAGCACTGTGTCCCAGAACAAAATGATTGTCACAGTTTGGTTCCCCTCAACAGAACAGACCTTCTCACACCACGTAGCATAGAAGGTGAAAGACACAGGAAACCAGACAAATTGCAACTGTTTCCCTGCTGCAAATGATATTTTCTCTAAAGAATATTTTTTTTTTCCTTTAAGGATAAAAATTAATTAAAAGAAACCAAAAAACCTTAAAAAAAAACAAAATCAAAAAAAAACCACAACAACAACAAAAAAATCAAAATTAAAAAAATGCACAACAACCAACTCTACCAAGGAATACATTTCAGTTAAACAGATATTGGTTTAACAAGATGCATACTCTAATGTTATTTAAGCTTCCTGTGAACTATTTTTTGGACTACAAGTGAATAGGACAAAAAATATCAGAAAGCCTATCAGTTGTCTTATTTTTTCCTAGTGAGCTCCAGCTCTCATAAGAAAGTCCAGATTAGGTTTACTGACTCCTCTTTTTAATGATTTATTGAGGAACCTATCTTCAGAAACCCTGACTTAGTTTGTCATTTGTCAATACAAAAAAAATATCAATGCTTGAAAAGGTTGAGGTAGGTATATACAGTACATGATACAAACCTTGCCCTACTTTGGATTCTGCAGGTAAAAGTTTGTCCTCCTAATTTTGGACTGCAGAAGTCAGAAGTCTTCAGGAGTCAGAAATAATTCTTCCAATTGATGGGTTGAACCTGAATTCTTAGAAAACTTGAAGAGTTTGGGCAGAAATGCTACTAAATGCTGTGTTTGAGTGGGGGAATTTCTGAGTTTAAAAGAAAAGGGACAAGAAGAGAAACAGATAAAGGAGGACAAGTAATTTTCAAGGGGGAAAGGATCAAGGGAGAAAGTGGTTGAGTTTCAGGACTGTGGTATCCAAATTGATTGGAAAAAAGGAAATCAAAAAGATATAGCTCATGCATATTTTACTCCAGATACACGAGGAAAAGGGAAAGTAAAAGACTTGCACTGCAACATACATCCTGGCTCCACATTGCCAGTGCAAGACTGACCTTGAAAGCTGCTACTTCATGGTAAAGGGGCTCAATATTGATTTTTGCATTCAAGGTGGCAGGATGTTTTTCAGTTTGGTATCAGGATTTCAAACAGCTGCAGTTCTTCACAAGCATTCAGGAGTACCTAACACAAAGAAAACAGATATTATGGAGTTAAATAAAAGATCACAGCCCACTTCTAGATACTTCTCATTTTTTTTTTTTTCCTTTGCATACAGGCATTCCTGTGCAGTCCTTCTAAACTACTTTCTGATGGCCAAGTTGAGCTGCCCCTCAAAAGTGAGCTTTTTACATTCATGTGTATTTTACAGACATATTTTCACTGTTTTACAGCAGACATGACTGTTACTTACAATTTCATGGTCTAGTTCACAACTGAGCCTGGCTGAAGACATTTTTTAAAGCCACAAGCTTGCTTTGGTGAAATTCAGCTTCATAATAACAAATTAGTATAACAAAACTTAATGCTCTGGGATTCATCACATATTCAACATCCCAAATGAGCTACCAGGTAAGAGTCAGTCTTAGTTCATTATTTAGTTAAAGAAACCTAAGAGGAATGAGGTAAAAAAACCAGTCCATATATCTACTGCAATTTAGCATTTTTGAATGTAGATTTTGCTAAATCTTCCCAATCCTTTTATTTGCTCTTTCCCTTTCTACCCTCCAAAAGACATCACATCTAGTTGCCTTAGGAAGAGATCATGTATCAGATTTACAAAATAAACCAGAGACAAATTTCCTGTGAGGTATGGCTGGGGAAACTCTATTGAAAACCTGATACCATCACAACTTTAAAGTCTGTATCCAAAATATACACACTAAGGCAGGTGAGGATTACAGTGCAAATGAGGAATCACAGGTGGGACATCTTTCATCAAGGCAGCAACAGAGCATAAAGCCAAGGCTTCGTCTGTTCTTGCATTTCTTAAAATGAGTAATGCCACTGGCTCATGTTCCTCCACTGTTGGTACCTTTCTCCAAGCTAGAAGGGAGCAGTACAGAAATTCCCAGCTGTATTTTGTCTTCTCAGCCTACTCTGGTGCTTCTCCTTCCCTGCTTAAACCTCTGCATGTATTGAGAAGCAGCCAGCAGACTGCTGCTATCAGCAGTGCTGCCTTAAAGGCTGTCTCATCCCACCGAGGTGAATATCAAACTCCACAAGCGGGATGTAACAGGAATACATCTGTGAACACATCCCTGCTTGCTCTGAGCAGGTACACGCTGTTCTCCTCATTATCCCTGCTAACCAGGCTGCCTTCTGCAGCTAGTCCTGCCTCTCTGAAATGTCAAATGTGGAGGAGCAGCAGTGCCAGCAACCCAGGCACTGTCTTTGTCAGTACTCCTGCAGCAGTCTGGAAGAAATTCCTTTTTAAAGAAAGCATGCACAAGTCTTAGGAGACTCTCTGAGAGTCTGCAAAGATGGGAGGAGGAGGAGGAAGACACATGTCTGGATGAACTGTAGCAGTTCTGGGATTGCAACCCCAGGGCTCTCTGCACTGCTGGGCTATTGACCTGGCTCTGGCTAAATCACTTGAGGCCTTAATATATATATTTTCTCTTGCTGCCATTAAGCTCACATCAGGCACATCAAAAGCCCACCTTGTATTCTGTCTGTCTCTGACAGTAGCCACGTGTCTGCACTTAGGGAGGTGTTTGAGAACAGGGCACAAATGCCATGGTGTTTCCCAAAGACTCTTCCAGCCCTTTGCTGGTCAGATTACGAATTCTTTAGGATAGCGGTAATCTTACCCTGTGCTTCTACAACAGGATCCCAGTCAATTTTGAGGCCAGGTAGTGTTTGTATCATATAAAAATAATATTAATTCATGGCCTGTGACTGGCAACTGGAGATGGGTTGACAGCAACATGTTTGTTGCTGCTGCTTTCAGACAGACTGGGAGAGTCATTCCCATGCTCTGAACAGTTTACTGCTCCATCCCCATTGCAGGGATTAACACAGACACGGGTAGCAAGGGCTCACTGAGGGTCTAAAAGTGTTACAGATGATAAGTGTATAACAGGAAAGTCAATTATCAGCTAGTAGATCCCAGTGTTACCTTCCAAGGCACTGAATTATGGCCTGCTGCTTGCCTTTTGCAGGTCACCTTTCACAGTGTTACAGACCCACATTAAAATGACTTGTGACTAACAACCGAGCAGGGCTTAGTGCCTCTTTATCACTCTGCAGTGAAAGGAAGGTCTACTCTTTAATATTGCAGAAAAACCTTTGTGGCTGAGGCTTCAGACTGGCTACAGAAGATTTGCATCACTAAAAAGAATTGCTTGGTTTATGTTTTGACACAATTCAGCTCACTGCTTGCATTATTCACAAGCCTGACAAAATCTATTTTTTATAAAGATCTTTTGTTTGGTTTTGTTTTGGTTTTTTGTTTTACACACACACTATGGTAAATGCTTGCTCTGGTGTGGTACCTGCTCAGACTACCCTTTCCAATATAAATGCTGTTATTAAAACATCTAAAGAATTGGGGATTTCTAAAATGCATTTTAAAAAGTAGGTCAGTGTCACAGCTTCCATAGGATATACATTTTAAAAAAGGTAAATAAAAAAATAAATATATAAATATGTCCACAAAAAAGGAAGAAACTGAGAATTGCATGCTCAGGGAAATTTCCCTTGGAAGTAGGTGGCTTGTTTGGGATCCCTACAGCTGTGTTTATGCTGTTAAAAAAAAAAAAAAAAAA
>VZRH01006196.1:770343-819591 GCA_013397555.1 Urocynchramus pylzowi
AAAAAAAAAAAAAAAAAAACCCACAAGAACAAAAACCTAAAACAGAGAAAAAAGACTTCTAGAGACTTAATTAACACCTAAAGGACACATATCTGTAGCATAAAGGACAAAACCAAGAAGCTCACATCCTCATTCCTACCTTATCCAGAGCTGATTTGTTTAGGTGAGTTCCAGCAGGAGTGGTCAAAACCACAACCATGTAACACCAACAGCCAAACAATGTCAGCAACTGGTGAGTCAGCTGCATCTCAGCCCCGGGCTCTAGTAGTGTAAGAGGGTTGATGTGATACCTGGGACAAGACTTGCATTCACCTGGAGTAGAGAGAGTCTGGGGCATGCTCCATCTTAGAATTGTTTAGATGAGAAAAGAACTTTATGGTCATCATGTCCATCCATTGACATAGCACTGCCAAGTCCACTATTAAATCATGTCCCTAAGTGTCACATTTACATGTCTTTAAATTACCTCCTGGGCTGGTGATTCCACCATGTCCTTGGGTAGCCTGTTCCACTGCTTTGCAACAGTTTTGGTCAAAATAATTTTCTTAATAAACCATCTAAACTTACCCTGGTGCAACTGGAAGCTATTTCCTCTTGTCCTGTCTCCTGCTGTCTGGGAGAAGAGACTAACCTCCACCTATCTAAAACCTCCTTTAAGGAGGTTGTAGTTAATACTACAACAGTTGAGTGAGAAGGTCACCCTGAGCCTCCTTTTCTTCAGGCTAAACTCCCCAAGCTCCTTCAGCTGCTTCTTATCAGACCTGTGCTCCAGAACCTTCATCAGCTCCATTGCCCTTCTCTGGACTTGCTTCAGTACCTCCATGTCTTTCTTGTAGTGAGGGGCCAAAAACAACACAGGATTCAAGGTGCAGCCTGAGCAGTGATGAGTATGAGGGGAAAAGCCAGATGCAAGTCATAATCCCCCACTGGCTCGCTGACTCAGTGGAATGGTACTGACATTCACCAAGTGTGAAAGCATCACTCAGTTTAGTGCACAGCCTTTAGCAAGGGCTGCACACCATGAGTCAGTTACAGCAGCCCTGAAGAAGCCAAGAAGTACTACAGAGTGTTCCTCTCTGAGTCACAATTTCCTCCATGCCTGGCTCTTTCCTACAGAAAAGTTGTGTTATTTGGTAATAATCCACATCTCATGTTCCACAAGTACATACCAAGAAGTGTTGAGGGAGAGCTCAGGCTCTGCTCAGGCATGCTCCCCTCAGCCTGAAGCAAGTAGGAATGAAGCAGTGCAGCTGTGAAATAAGATTGGGATTCACCTAAGATTCCAGAAAACAGAGGGCAGAAATATTGTGTCAAGCAGAGCGAAACCAGACATACAAACAACTGCTCAAAGGAAAAAAAACCAAAACAAATGCATGTACTTCAGGTCAATTAAATTGCCTCAATTCTTGTAGAGTTTCTAAACTTTTTTTGAAAAATAATATTACAAATAACCTAGAGAAAATTTATAATCTAAAGCTTTATTTGCAAGAAAAGGTTGAAGTAATTTTGTTTATAAAGAATAACCAACTTATAGACCTGGTGACCGTATACCACCAGATTTGGTTGCTACTGTTTCATTTGTAATATAATTAAGGATCACAACTGAAACTGAATTTTTGAAGAAAATGGACCAAGTCGCAAAGATTTGGCCAATCTACAAAAATTTATAAAGCACAATGATCTGCTGAAGAACTGAAAATTGCTTCATTGGACAAACTGAATATTTCATCTATCAAGTATACATTAGAACATTGAATTAATTTTGAGACAGTGGGTTGTTTTGACTCAAAGGAAACATTAACCAGGCCTTTTTTATAGTATTCACTGTCCTGCTGCTAAGTGTTCACACAGAGTTGTTCAAGTAACTCAGATTGCTGTATGACACTTCCCCAAAAATTCTAATTTGCAAAGATCGTCAGGATTTTCTGAAAGTAAAGGTCCTGCAGTGATGTAAATTGTTAATATCATTACATTCACAAAACTGTGTTCTAAAACTGCTTAATGGTGTTCTTTTAATCCATTGGAAGAATTACTCTTGATTCTCAACTAGGTATCAAGTTAAGAATATTCTTGTTTTTCTTGTTTTTGGTTTTTTTTTTTTTTCCTGGAATGCAGTTATTGTTTCATATTATCTTGGAAGAATGGCAAGAAAAGACAAAAAAACCCCACACAGTGACAATCCAAGTCAAGTGCCTGGTGCACCATTTATAAGCTGACCTTAGATCAGTGTGGGCAGTAGATTATTTGGGAAATGCTTTCTGGATTTACCAGCCTGGGGTACTAAATTGTAAAATCTTACCAGTGGCCATGCAGCATGACTCATGAAGAAAGTGAATCCATAACAGAACTGAATGCATGCATGCAATCTGTCTGCAATCTGAAGGCGTTTTATTTATGTGCCTGCTCTTAAATGTCTAATTAACGAGTCTCTTGTGACAGAGATTAGTGTAACTCATGTCCAGCATGTAATTTATAGAGCAATCCCATCCTGCTTGATAGAGTTCCCAACCCATGAAGGTATCTTCCCCTGCTACCAGCTTGGTGTGCAAAATCTTGATCTGGGAAATGTAGCTCTCCTGTTCTCATTATAATGCTCTGTTGGCACGAACTGCCTTCTGATGTGGGAAAAAAAAAGGCATCATTAGCAATGAAACTTAATAGCAATGGATTGGTAATGAATTTAATCAATGTGATGGTCTTCCCTTCCCTCCATTTTGCCTAAAGAAATGCCAGCATGAAGTGAACCCTCCAGTTACAAGTAAGCAGTGGATGGAGACCATGCCTTCCTTAGCCCTGGAAGATGCATCCAGCTTTGACCATCCCTGAAGCAAGTGGTCAGAACATTTTGTGACTGAATGAGGAAGTGTCTTTAAAATTATTCCAAAGCCACTTGTCATCTGTGCCATTTTTCTCTTCATCTCATATCAGACAAATATCTCTCTAGACTTCAGAAAGGACAGATGAATCTATCTTACTGCATCTTCATTTCCTCAAAGCAGCATATTTGCAATCATTTACATCCAAGCCTAATGAGATTTGATGACAAGACTAGCTCTGGTTGATGTCCAAGCTCCCTTCCTGGAGTACTGCATTGAGATCTGGGGTACCCAGAATAAGACAGAGATGGATCTGTTGGGCCAGGTCCAGAGGAGTCTGTGAAATGCTCAGAGGGCTGAAGCACCTCTGTTATAGAGACAGGCTGAGAGAGCTGGGGCTGTTCAGCTTGTGAAGGGAAGGCTCCAGGAAGACCTTAGAGCACCTTCTAGTGCCTAAAAGGGCTCCAAGAGAGCTGGAGAGGGACTATTGACAAGGACACAGAGGATGAGGAGTAATGGCACTTCTAGGTTAGATATTGAGAAACAACTCTTTCCTGTGAGTTGGCAAAGCACTGGCACAGGTTACCCAAAGAAGTTGTGGCTGTCCCATGCCTGGGAAGGTTGGATGGGTCCCTGAGCAATCTGGTCTAGTGGAAGGTGTCCCTGCCCATGGCAGGGAGCTTGGAATTGGATGGTTCACAAGGGTATGGAAGCAAATAGTCATTTCTTCTTCTGTATCTTTCATACTCAAGAGAGGAAGGAAGATCATTTGTCGTAGCCTGATGAAGGAAGGTGAGTGAGGCTTCCACTCAGGAATAACAGAAATTTGAAGAGGGCTTTCAGCTGCTTCAGCAATAGCAATGGATCCAGTCTAGATCTAAAATCTAGAGTAGTGACTTCAGGACCCAAGGAAGAAAAGAGGGCAGAGAACAGCATTCTGGTATGAGCAAAGTCTGCCAGGGGCTGCAGTCTGTTCTGCTATGGAGATGACATGACAAAATACAAACAGAAATTGTGCTGTAATTTCTTGTGAAAGCAGGTGGGCCACCATTAGGAAAATTCCATGGAAAAAACAGGAGAAGGGTTAGACTGAATATTTTTCCATCTTCCTGGCTGCCTTCTGAGACTGTCATTTTTACACTTCTTCAACATAGCCCAAGTGTCATGTCCATCAGTGCCCTTCTGCACTGCAAGCTTGCCAAAGACAGAAAAACAGTGTCAAGTAGCCTCCACTGTTATTCCAGCCCTATTATAGTCATTCTTTTGTGTAATGTGCAAAAAAAAGCTGGTTTAAATTACTATTTACCATCTTTACATGGGTCATATGGCAGCTTGCCTCTCCCTAGAAAGAGCTCCTTGGTAAGTGGTAAGCCCTCAAAATTATAAAAAACAAACAAGTCTTCTCATATGTATTGAGACTTGCATTGTGGAGAATCAGGAGAGTCAATTTGCTTTCAGTCATTTATTACCATAACTCGTTGCAGCACTCAAGTGGGTCAAGCTAATGTTATCACTGAGCATTGTGATGGAGAGGGACGTTAGAGCCGGCTTTGTGTTCCAGAGGCTTTTAGGAGACAAAAGCAAATCAGCTGAAGAAATAAAATAACATGCTGATGTTTTTGGTTTGGTTTTTTTTTTTTTTTTAGCAGAGGGTCACTACATCTGGCAGATATTGTGAGGGCTTTGTTTTTTCTTTTTCTTGAGCAGTACAGTGAATTTTGCTTGGAGGAAGCCAAGTGAATCCAGGTCAACTTGATTAGAACAAATGAAATAGTCTTTGCGTATGATGGAAAAGAAATTTGCCCCAGTCCTTAGCTGCAAAGAGCACAAAATCTCATGGGCTTGTGCAGGTTAAAGCCTGAAGAGTAAGGCTGCAGCCACTTCCAAGTTATTTAAATACCCCATATTATTTACAGTTATTTTGATTTCTGTTTCTGTGGTGGAATTCTGAATCCTTCACTTGAATCATTCAATATTCACAGCAGCATAACAAGGATCCATAGCCTGTCATGTTTGCAGCATGACAGGATGTAAAACACCATTGCCTGTCCAGATCAAACAAGGTCAGATTATTAAAAAACAAATCAATCAGTTATTGTTTAATGTGCTGTACACTGTGGCTTGCATACGTGACTGACCAAGAGAAGCACATCGTGGTGTGTGCAAGTCATTTTAGGTAAAGATGACTCATCAGGGATGAGATGGTTAAGGGGTCTGCACATTTTTGGGAGGATGGCAGAAAAAAAAATGCAATTGACCTTCCTGGAAAGAATTGAAGTCAAAAATATAACAAGGTAATGAGGTATTTATTAAAAATACTCCTTCGCACTTTCATAGGTCTGCTCATATGACAGATGACAGCCAGCTAATCCTCCTATGCACTTTGCAAAGTGGTTATGTAAGTGCTGTCCCCGTTTTGTAGGTGGGGAAAGAAAGGCTGGAAAAAACCCCCAATCATTCTCATAGCAACAGAGAGAATTCATGCAAGAACTGGAGTCTGCAGGAATTTTACTTTTCCCTTTGCATTACTCTTATATGTACATGATGTTCCCTTAGTGGTGACTTCTGAGCTCTGTTTTTGTCTCATTCTTTCTTCTCTCTGTCTTAAGTGACCTGATTTTATCTTTTTTAATGTGAAGAGAGGCTCAGCAGCATCTCTTGCTTGTGTGCATATAGAGGCTTAGAGAAGCACTTCAAATGTGGGGCATCTGTTGTTGTAACCCTTCCCTGGCCGTGATGCCCCCTTCTAAAAAATGCTCAGCTTTGTTTGCCTGGAAAATCATCACAGGGGTCTGTAAGAAAGGGAAAACACAAAGTTGGACAAACTGATCATGTGTAAGCTCATCCAGTACTGGGGGTTTTCTTAAAGGCTTGGAAGTTTTGCAATTTCTCAAAAATTAACTAAGTTCAAGAAAAATCATAGTATCTTTTTCTATCACATCTACAGTAAGCCTGTTTTCTCTCTCCCCCTTCATGTGATTATTTCACTCTGAAGAAGATTTTCTATATCAAAATCGTGCTGCTCACTGCTCCTTGTAGCACGATGTAAACACCATGCTGGCATCTTTAAAGGTTTTGCAAGTCTTTATTCTGCAAGTGTGAGGAGTGAGGCAGAGCAAAGGAGGCTGTTATACACTGCTGTCCTGGTGAAAATGAGGAATTTGCACCCAGCCCACGTGCATTTGATTCTCCACCACAGCTTCCAGAGAGGGCTCATGCTTTGTGCAGGAATTTGCTTACCTGTTTACATAAGGCTTCACCACCTTTTTAGATCCCACCTTCACACATGGGATCATGGAGCTAGATGAACTGTAAGCTCAAAGGAGTTTTCTAGGCTGATCATGCAGCTGATTTTTGCCACATACCTTCACAAATCCTCTTTTGTTTAACCAACTCCTATCATAGGCTGTGGTTTAGCTTAGGAACCTATTTGGAAAGGCATCATGTATAGAAAGGGTGTCAGATACACGTTCCCTGCCAAAGTGCTTTTGAACTTATCTGTTCTGTGTAGCTAATGGGACAGAGCACTGGGTTGCTTCACTTTTAAAGATAAAGATAAAAACTGACTCTGTTTTCTTAGAACAAGCATATGAGGTGCTTGGGAAGTTGCCATGACTTCCACCAAGCCTGGGAGTCAAGTGGCTCCCAGGTGGCTGCACTTGGAGCTGGATATGAAAAAAGTTCTTAGCAAAACCTGCCTGCCCAGCCTTCATGAAAAGCACACAAGCCTCACTTTTTTTCCCATAAGTGTTAGTTTGGTGTTGAAAGAGAAACATGAAACAGGTAGCTTGGGGTTGCTTTGTCTTGATCAAGGATTTGGATGGATCTTCAAACATCCTAATTCTTGAAAGTGTGTTTCTGCAGTTTGAGCTAATGCTTGCAATTAAATTAGGTAGAGCTGGTGCCTCAGTGCTGCAAATGTGGAAGCCAACACCGTCATGCAGGTGTAGAACTGCCATTAGAACAGAACTCAGTGAGCTTTATATAAAGCATTAGGCAAATCCCTATTTAACAGGTTACAGTTTTGAATTTTCAGCCTACAAATAAGAAAAAAATTTAAGACCTTACATAGAGACCTAAGAGTTTTTCTTTTGACACTTGCTGTTTAAAGGCTCTATCTGCTCCCTGTGCCAGCCAGAGAGGAAATGAGCTCTGTGCTGTTCACATGCTTTCGTCCTGCCTCTGCAGTGTTTTGTTCTCCAAGGACTAATTGCCAATGTGGTCCAAGCAAGAAAAGGAAACTTTCTGCAAACTCTGCTATCTCATCACAAACTAGCCTTGGGGTGAAACTGTAGCCTGGAATAGACTGAAGAGCTCAGGTACCTGACACAGGCATTCACTACTATATAAGGTGCCACAAGATGTTCTAAAAGGTGGACATCAGATGGGCAATGAGCTGTGGGATACCCCAGGAGATTTCAGTCAGAACTAGAAGCACCTACTTAGGCAAGTGAGTAACTCCTTTGGAGTTTTGCTGTTGAACTCACAAATGCTAATACTTTTTTTTTTTTCCCTCTAGATGTGGATCCTATAAATATGTGGCATAAAGTATAAATATATGGCATAAAATCTGACTTTCAGATAGAAGCAAATTTATTTTAGACTCTTTATAGTTTTTGGAATAATTTCCTCATTATCCTCAGCCAGTGTGGGAAAGGCAGGGTGGGGTCTGAGTGCATGGAGGGATGGTTTTGTGAAGCTGATGGAGGGTGTTGAGTTAATACCCCCAGTCCCCCCAGACTGCTGTCTGGCACCTCATTCATCTGAAGACCTCTGAGCATATAAGGTCTGTGATAAACAAAGGCGGTCTGTCTTGTGCCTCTGGGTTTCCAGTGGCTTATTAAAGATTGGATTGTTTAATGTTATCCTTTAACAGAGAGATATTTCTGTGGATAGGGAGACTCCTGTGTCACTGGAAAGGAAAGAGCAAGGCTTTCATGTTCCTTGTTTAAACCATTAAGCAGTGATGTTTTGCTGTTTGACATGCCATTGCTTCTTGCGCTTTCTAAGCAGTCCCATTCCTTCATTCCTTGTGGTTAATTATTGCTCTCATTCTCTTTCCGGCACGTTTTCTGCTCTGTTACTGGATCCATAGGGGAAAAGTGACTGAGGGAAATAAGCACAGGACTAAGGAGCAGAGAATTAACTGTCCCCATGGGAAGCTTGAGTTACTGGCTGCCACACATGCACATTTTCATTGCTAACAGTGAAGGAAAAGTTGACAAAGAGCTTGTCACCAAGAGCAGAATACAGAGGAGCAGGAAGAATTTCTGCAAGTCGTTTGTATTGCCCACACATGACAGCCCAGTGCATGCAGTTCACATTCAATTATTACTTTTTAGTATTCATTATTTTCATTGCAGTAAAATCCACAGGTACCAGCCAGGATTGCAGCAGCATTGTGAGAGATTCTGCTCCAGCACAGACTGGAATTTTTAGCAGTATAACTATGTCTTCTGAGAATATAAATATTCCACTAAAATAACTGTACTGTTACAAAGCATAGTACTGCATCACAGCAGACCTGACTTTGACTTTTGCAGCTCATTCCCTTTCCCACACAGAAAAGATATTATGTAGGTGTATACATTTTGCTGTTGTTTAGAGTATTTGTATTTGAATACAGCCACAGCAGTTAGATGCTGCTGCAGTTTCAGGCAACATCAGTCTGCAGCTAAATGTGTGTAAGACAGACCCTGTCCCAGAAGGCATCACATCTCAGTAGACAAGTGGGAAAGGAATAGGAGGCATAGATGAGTCATAATTCTGTTGAATGATGGCAATGGAAAAGATGCAGGTATCATCCCTGAATCTACATGGCATTTGCCTTTTACAATAGGAGACAAGCTACTCTTCACACTAATTCCATGTCAGTGTCAATGCATCTCCACTGAAGTTAATGAAAAGCAGGGGTAATTCTGACTAGACCCCACCTGTCTAAAGGTCTGGTTTGTTGTTTGTAGCTCTGGGGAATAAATGTGCCAGGGGCTTCTCAAAGAGTAGCTGGCTGGAATCTTTAGTTTTGCAGTGTGAAAGAGCATTTCCATTCTCATCCACCTTGTAGAGTGCCTTGGGCATCTTTTTCCCAATCATTAAATAAAACAGATATAAGAAGGAATTCAGGTCCTGTCAAAGTTTGATATAGTTTCTGCCACATTTGGGAAGTTGACTTTGACTTGTGACCAGAGATGTTCAAAAAAGTGTGAGAATAAATGTACCTGGAAGATTTTTTTAAAGGCTAAGTGTGATAAATATTAAAGCAGACAACTTCTGATGACTCTTTCTCCAGATTTTAGTACAATTCCTCTGAAGTCAGCTATTGGGCAGCTCAGGAGCTTGTTGCTCCTACAAGTGGAAAAACAACTTTTTTGTACAAGAGATTAATACTCAAGATGTGTAGCATGGTCTGTGCAGCTTTGTTAATGTAGGCTTTGTTAATGCTTTATATATCCACAAAGCTTTGTGCCTGAGATAAATTCTGTTACTATCCATGTTCTCAGAATACACTTCCAGGTTGGCACCAATGGCGCAGAGCTCATTTGTAGTGGGTGTAGAATCAGAAAAGGATTGAACAAAGCAAATAATCCTATAAATTCCCAGCAAATACACTAAGTTAGAACAGCAACCTCTAAATGTTGCTGAATTTTTAGGATGTTTTGGTCAAATACAGTTATAAAAGCAGCAAATGCCAGTTTATAAAGTTTTGGTGGCTATGTAGAATATTTCTATGGATCTGTATGTTTTAAACATAGGCACAGACACCCTGTCTGTGCATAAAAATGCATTAAAGCATATGAATTATCTTGTTTTATCACTTCCTGATTGATTGTGATCTCCACAGTCCTAACCAATACACCAGTAGATTTAAGAAGCATTTTGATTCAAATTTTAGCTTAAAGTAGAGATATACATGTCAGAGCTAAAGTGATGTGTCGACTTTGTGGCTGGCAGTGAGTGACAAATATGAGTGAGAAAATTGCTGGTATGGATTTAAAGCTGGAAAAACAATGGGTTGAACTACTAAGGCATGGCATGACATGGCATTGAGCTAAACTGCTCCTCTGGTGAGATGCTTGCCTGTGGTGTTTTAAAATATGTCAGGTATGCATGATGAAGACATGTCAAGTATAAGCAATTAAAGGACCAAAGAAAAGCAAATCATCAGTGGGAGAACAATTGTCATGATGTCACAAAAATAAGTAAGTGATTGCAAAAAGAACTGGGATCACAATCTTCAAGCTGTAATGCTAGAAACCTCCTGAGATGCCAATATGGCAGTGCTGCTCAGTTTTATCACAGCTTGGAAAAGAAAAACAGTTATTCAGAAACATCTCATAAGCCTCAAATTCATCACAAAAGTGTCCCTGGTCATGGGGAAAAGAGAGAAGTGCTGTAACAACTGCTTGTTTGCTTGTTACTAGTAGATTGTCAACAGCATCCATTATTATCTGAACTGGAGTGTCAGAAAAGGACTGTAAAACTATGGGCTAATGTCCCTGGAAATAGTAATGTGTGGAGCTCATTCCATATAGACATGAAACAAATCCATGTATCCTGCTTCCCAGTTAGTGCTGTCTCTAGGCAAGACTGAGTCATTGCCTCCTTGTTGTGTCAGCAAAGTGGACAATTACTGGGCTATCTGTGCCATCTGTTAGTTAAATACTAATTTTCAGTGTTACCTTATCTGGAAATTTCTGCATTAACTAGCAGAAGGTTTAGGTTCCTGATTTTAGGTGCTTTGTGTTGCTTGTAAATAGGTGCCTAAAATACACTGAAGTGTATTGTATGAATTCTCACTTACTGTGTTTGGTGGGATCACCTTCTGCATATGGCCATCTAGACAGGAAAAAGTGCCTGAAATCTCCACTTTCTGCACATTAAATTGCCTTGTTACAGGGTGAGTAGCTTCTAGACTGCTTGCAAAGGTTCTTGGTTGGTGTTTCTTGCTGCGTTCTGATAACCATCAGATAGATAGGTTACAAAGACAAATATATTTTGTCTTTATCCCAGCTTCCCATTTGCTTACCTAACTGTGGCTTGTGGTGGTACAACAAGCAGCTGTCTATATCTCTCTTTCAGAATACATGATCTGACACTGTTAGCAGGACAGCATAAAACTTCTTACCCAGATCCAAATCCTTTCGAAAGATCTATCTCCTCAACTCCTATAAAACAGGAAGGGGAAGAAAAGGACTGGATATGGGCGCCTGGTGTGTTGAGCAGAAATCAGTAACCAATGGTTTTACAAAATTTTACCTGTGTTTGGCATACCTGTGCTTAGCACAACTGAGTTTTGAACTGTCTGTGGACTGGTCTATCTGCTACCACTGGATGTAGGAGTCTGAACCTTGTTTCAAGTAGCAGGGTGCTAGATCAGAGAACTTTTTACTTCCAATTTAGTTTTAAAGTTAGTAGCAATTATGCTATCTTTCTCTTCCGTGGATAGTCTGGGATGTACCACAGGTCAGAGCTTATCTTCATTGCATGCTGATTTAACTCAGAAGGTTTCTGCTGGATTAGGTGAGATACAATCCATATGGGAGGAGAGGTCCTCTATCTGTAAGTGCTGCTGTTAAGAAATATTTCTGGATTTCAGACTCATTTAGGGGCTGCTTAATTTCCAAAATAAGCTTTTCTGATTCTCCGTACATAATCTGCATACTCTACAGGCAGACAGGGATCAGCTATTCACTCCACAGCCTGAAATGCCTGAGGCTCTTGTCTCTGCTTATATCCATTAGAGGTAAACCAAGGCTGATTACAGGGAACACTGTACTTCTGATCATGTCAATGAGCATAGCTAGCAAGTGTTCTGGGGGCAGATTCTCATCTCATTTGCATTGGTGCAAATCAAGAGTAATTGAGTTATTCCAGATTCAGAGCAGGCAAACTGCCTTAATAGGATTTTCTGTCTCAATAAAGATATTATTGAATTCAGCCAGTGACTCTGTTTTGACACTGTTTTCCTTTGATTTTATGCTGATATACAGTGCATATATAGCATATTTTATGCTGATATACAGTGCATATTTAGCATCAGTTCAGAGCAAAGTCTACATTGTGTAGACAAGGACACTTGGGAACAAAGTACATTTGAGTCACAGTTCTGGGACCACTTATTTGCTGAACAGGGTGTTCAGCAGTTACTCCTAAAAGAGTCTGTTTCCAGCAAGTCATATACCTGCCTGCTGGCCCCAGTCAAACCCAAGCTCCAAGGAAACCAGTAGCCTCCTGTGCCATGATCACTTGCTGCAGAAATGGGTGAAAAGAAAGGCATCTCATGCAGTAGGATGACATTAAGCTGAGAGATAAAAGGCACTCAAAAAAAAAAAAAAAAAAAAAAAAAAAAAAAAGAGGAGTTTAAGTAATTTTAAANNAAAAAAAAAAAAAAAAAGTGGAGTTTTAAGATGATTTAAAAACAGAAAATTCTTCACATGACCCTTTAAGACAACATAAGCCTCATTTTGTTTCCTGTCTATTTCGGCCTGTTCCTGGTCAAGAACGCCACAGCTAATAATTGTGTCAGAATACCTTCCTGCCTGAAAATGATCTCTTCCTAATGGATAGATGATTCCATATGGTTTCGTATGTCATAGATGGAGAGAGAACATATTGGACGACTGGCCACAGCTGGCAATTCGTGTTAGTGCCATATGGATAAATGAGCCAGCTCTCCTGCATTGTGTATTTCAAGTAAACCATTTATCTAAACAGGTGCTGACCCACTGGGAATGCATTTTTATGGTCAAGCCTGCAGCATGCAGCGACACGAGCCACTCTGTTCACCCCTCCTATGTCTGCAGTGCAAACCCACAACATTTATGTATCATTTGCCTTCATTCTGCATAACTCCAATGTCCATAAAAGCACACCTGGGCAGACTCTTTGTAAATGAGACCTGAATCTGGCTCATTGAACTGCGTGGATACTATAAAACCAGTCTCTTAAATCCTCTTTGGGAATCAGTCTGTGATATTCACTTCTAATAGATATTGCTATATCATGTGCAGGGGATTAAAATCACCCTATTTATGAGGCTATATAAATAAAGAATCAGACTTTCCACCTCCTTGAGCTACTGTGCTCCATCCCTGATTCCAGATGAAATTTTTACACTCCTTTCCTCTCCATGCCATAATTGCCTCTTTGTCTAAACATGCTTCATTTTGGAATTCCTCTTGCTTACATTCCTAATATGTGTGGTTCAAGGTACTCGCTGACTGATTTATGCTAGGCTTGTGTGGCTCCCTTGGAAATGGAGCAGAACACATTCCATCCACCTGCGTAATAAAACCAGCTGGTGCAGGGTGGGAGCACTCAAGCTGCAGCAGAAACAAAATTTACCTAAGTTTTGACTCTGTTATCTGTCTCTCTATCAACTCTTCTCATTGTCTGTGGTATGAAAATCATGCCTAGGGAGCAAGCCCTTATGAAAAAAAAGAAAAGTCTCTAATTGTGCTGTTTATTCTAATTATTCTGTTATTTCTGTGTCACTGCCAGCACCAGATACTGGGGTGAAGGAAAATGCTTTGTCTGCATTTCTGAGCAAGTATTTTAATAAGAGCACAGCTCTTTTAATACGATCCTAACATTCAGAAAGTTTTAATATCAGTTAAACTCTCTGTGCTCCTTCCAGAGTCACTGAATCACAGAGTGGTTTGGGTTGGAAGGGACCTTTAATGGTCATCTAATTCTACTCCCCTGCCATGAGCAGAGATGCCTTCGACTATACCAGGCTGGTCAGAGCCCTGCCAGCCTGACCTTGAATGTTTCTAAGGATGAGGCATCCACCACCTATGTGGGTAACCTGTGCCAGTGTCTCACCACCCTCACTGTAAAAACTTCTTTCTACCTCCTTTAAATCTACCCATTTTTAATTAAGATCCATTACCCCTTGTCCTATTACTGCAGGCCTTACTCAAGTCTCTCCCCATCTTTCCTATAAGCCACTTTTAAGTACTGAAAGGCTGAAATAAGGTTTGTTCTTTGCCGCTTTCCATCAGCTTTGCAAGCAGTGTAACTTGTTTTTATCACAGATGGTAACATTTTATATAAGAATAAATTTAGTCAGTTTACACAGTTAATACAGTCCAAAGCTCAGGTAAGTAATTTCATTAATGAGATTTGATTTGGATTCCCTATTCACAGCTGTATCAACCTTATGATGTGCAAAGAGGGAAAGAGTTAGTTTGGATAGGAAAATCAGGAATTCTGCAGTGGTTGGAGGAATAAGCCTAACAGTCACCCCATGCTTTTCCCTGCTCAGCCCCTTCACATCACAAATAGCTCACTTGTGGCTCCTTGCGAAGTGAGAAGACAGAATAAACCTCAACCTGACACTATTTCTTGTCTCCCATCATCTCCTCTGCTGTACCCACACCGAAGATGCCTGTTCCCTTTTTGTGTTTGTTCATTTGTGCTCATCTATTCCAAGCAGGAGTTAAGCTTTCGCAGCGTAACAGTAATAAGGCAGCTTAAACAGCAAGTTCTCAGCTGTGTTGGGTGCACGCTGTGCTGTGGGAGATTAAAAAGAAAATCAGAAAGTGCGTGATGGAGATTAAGATGGTTTTGAATTGCTGCGTAGAAGACTGAGTCCCCTTTGTGACTCTTGTTTGCTGTTTGAAGTACCGTTACTTAAGCTCAGTGTTAGGGGGGAAATGAAAAAAAAGTCTTCCTGAGAGGATGTGAGAAGCCATTTCAAAAGACGATGCCTCTCCAGTAAATAAAGCACAAATGTTTCGGGTCAGCACTGAAATGGTGGATGAGATGGAGTTTCACCCAAAAGAAAACTTGTTTAACCAGGAGGCTTTCAAATCTCCTGGCTGAGATAAAGAAGATCAAAGTGTTTAAACACGTTGATCCACTACTGAGGAAAATTTAGTGCTGGCAACAGACAGCAGCTGCAGTGTAGCTGGCGTGTCTAAACTCACAGTGGGGGACTAATTGCTCTTGTGGATATAGGTTTGCTTTACAAAACCAGGTCTGAAGGATCGTCATTCTCATTCAGAATGATGGAGATCTATTGATAAGAGGTAAAGTACCAATCTACACTACACAGCAGCAGAAGGGATATAGTCCTGGGAGCTGAGCAAGAGGGATGAGTGAGGATCCTCTGCTTTTATTCAACTTCTATTGTGCAGGGAAAGAACCCATCAATTTACTCGAGATGATAACATTAGCTTGACACTCTCCTTGCTAATTAAATGAGGAAGAGTAGCTCAAGTCAAAACTTAATGTCATTTGTACAACATATTGTCCTGAGAGGTAGCCTGGATAGGAAAACTTTTGCCATTAGAGAATTACAAATTTTCTAAGAAACAGAAATGCTATTTTTATACAAATTATTAACTGGGCAGGGATGGGATAGTAGTAAGGCTGATTATAAAAAATAATTCAGATAACTATTCCTGAATTCAGTGAATTTTTCCTGGTACAAACACAGCTGTAAAGATACTTGTGACAAGTCAGGTGGAGGGGTTGTTATGGCATCTCATTACACAGGTTCCTTCTTGCTGTCCCAGCACATGAAAGACTGTGTGCTCCTGTTTAATTAAGGGGCTAAATAGAAAGAAGGTCTTAATTGAGGGTTAGTTGATGGCACTTTTCTCATGGCACAGAAGTTGTTTTTGGCAGAGTAAGGAACTGAGTGGGATTTTTGCATTTTTGTGTGAATATTGTGAGGTTTGAGTTCTTCTTCTGCCCATTTTTTTGTTTATTTTAAGGGAAATTAAGAAAAATGCTGCAATTCTTATCCACAGCATCTTCCTTACAAGATATCATCATAGGTACTCAGTAAGAAACAAAGGCAGCTCAGCCACCCCAGTCTTTCCAGTTGAGAAGGAAAGACATGTTGGCTCTGGGAGGAAATTAAATGTTCCTGTGCTGAGTCACTACAGTACAGTACAATATACCAATCTAGCTCCAGCTGTTCAGCCCTTATGAGCTATTTGTAGTTCTTTGGATAACAGAAAATTTCACTGTATGCATTCATGTGTGTGTGTGTGTGTGTGTGTGTGAGTGTGTGTGTATGTCCAGTCACATAAATAAAAGTGTATGCTTTGACCTCTTTTAGTACCACCTCACTCTTGGGATTTTCCAGAAGTATCTAAATTATTCACCCTGGGTTTTCAGAATAGGCAAAGTAGGGAGCAAAGGGCATTGAGAGGCCACAGACTTCTCCTATCATCACAAATGAAAGCCTTTCCATAGCTCTAACCTTAATTGCTCCCTTGAAGTAGGGACCCCCATTAAAACCATTCAAATGTCAATACACTGCCTAAATACAGCAGGTAAATTCTTCCATGGTTTCCAGAGAGGGCATCACAGCATGCCTACTTTTGCTTCAGTATGAGGGCCAGCAGGACAGTCTACCAAGCATGCAGCAATGAGGTGGACATTAACATGTTGTGGGGTGCAGAGGTAGGATACAGCTACAAATGTATTCTCTGATGAATTAAAGGTTTGATTCATTTGGGATGTCCCAGGACATCCAACCTGGCCTTTCTTTACTGATTTGGAAAGGTGCAGGTCTTTCTTAAGTGATGCCCAGAAGATGCCTGACATAGGGGATGACATCTCTCAGGGTCAGAAGCATGTTTGGTCAGACCCAGGTAATCCACTGCCATACCCCTTTGGACCTGTCAAGTCATGGGGCATGATCAAATTGAGCTGGAGGAAGAGGCACAGGAGAAGGAACCAGAAGTCCCTACATGACCCACCAGCAGTGTTTCCCTTTCTCTACACCCTCCCCAGCAGTGTTACAGCACCAGGAAGGGAGGAGTCAAGGATGAGGAGCACATCCTCCCAACACAGAAGCGCTCAGATTCAGGAGCAGAACAGAGGGCTCTCTGTTCACATTGTTCTTATTAATGCAACTGTCTAACCCAGTCTACCTGTTGGTCCACTCTAGCAGCTATATAATTTTTTAATTTCTGAGAAAACAGCTTTTAAAAATTTGTACAAATATTATTTTATGTCCATTTCAGGTACCATTAATTTGATGCAATGGTTATACTGTGAGCTTTCACTTCGTACATCTTGTTAATCACTGGTGTCGGGCATTTTGTTTTCTGCCCTTAAGAAATTTGCCAAGACAGATTTTTCGAGGAGAAAGTACCATCAGTGGCAAATGGCATAAAAACTTTGTAAGGAATTCTCACTTTTTCCCAATAATTCCAAGCCAGAGCATGTCAAAGTTCAGACGTACAAATTATTTACAAAATGACCAGATTGGATCTGCAAGGTGAGATGCAGCAGTATTCATGGTTTACAAGAAACGTGGGGTCCATATAGCTTAGTCCACAATTTCCAGCCTTTATAAGGGTCAAGTTTTCCATCCTTGAACTCAATAGCTGTGCTCCTCTAAACTTCTCAATGTCAGCTTACCTAGCCTCTGGCAAAAAAAATAGGGGCAGCAATTACCCATCCTTTGAAAGCTCTGGAAGGGTTTTGGATTAGATCAGCAATGGATAAAGGGAAGACTATTCCTTCCATTTAACAGCTTTAACAAAAAGTGTATTGATGGTCAAATTACATTTTATTGCTGGTCAAGGCTCTTCTGAAAGACCTGAAGCCGCTACAGAATCAAGGAACAATTACAGAAACATCTGTTGTGAACTGGGCAACATACTGTGATACTTTTCTAGGCAATACAAGAACTCTTTCTTTTGCAATGACATTTTAAATATGCAGTTCAAATAGGCCAGAAGAAATGTTTTTACTTATTAAATGAACTCAACAGAAAAAATATTTTTTTCCACAGATAAAAGAGTAGCTGAAAAAATTATTCAGAAGCAAAAGAAGACTTTTTTTTTTTCCACAGTAGACCAAGAAAATGTTTATTTTGGCGATGCTATTGCACAAAAGGCATATTTTAATGCTTTGAATTTTGCTATACGGATTATGAGCATGTCAAAGCAAATTTTGAAGTACGACCCAAAAAAAGGGTTTGCATGTGCAAGAACGATGGCTTTCTAAAATGTTTGCAAATCTTGATCAGATGGATATTGAATTCTATAAGTTTTGGGTTGGAAGGAACCATAAGGATTGTCTAGTTCCAGCCTCCTTCCCATGGCAGGGACACCGTTCCCTAGACCAGGTTGCTCAGAGCCCCATCCAATTTGGCTTGGAACACTTCTAGAGAGGAGAAATCCACAATTTCTCTGGACAGCATGTTCCAGTGCCTCATGCTATGGTGTGTTAATTTTAAACTCTGCAAGGAGAGGACCGATTTTTCTGTGAGAGAGAAGTTGTTGCCTTTTAATACAATTCCTTTGTCCACCTGAAATCTAAGTTCAATGAGTGAAACTTGCACAACTGAAGCAGCTCAATCAAGGTTGCAACTTTGCAGGCTGATGGAAAGGCCCTGTTTCTTTGCTCCAGTTGGCCAGAAGAGGATATTTTGTTCTTGAGTTCTCCTGGCTTGATAAAATAGGTTATTTACCAAATTTGTTATTGTGGTCTATTGCAATATTTTTAACAGTGTCATTACTGAAATGCTGCTCAGCCTTTGTCAGTGCAACATTAATGACTGGTGGAGTAATTATTCATTTGCACTGAGGAAATATAGCTTGGGGTGAGACTCAATCAACCAAAATTAGACATGAAACTTAGTCTAGGCCAATAGCTCTTTAACTTCTATTATGCAGATGTCTGAAGTTAGCTGGATAAATGTCTGATGACCAAAGTGTATGCAAGAATATGAGACTTAGGTATGGCACAGTTAAAAGTAGAACATGAAAGCTAATTTTTCACACAAATCATATCTGGTGATCTTGCAACAAGTGAGAAAGAAGAGCCTGGTATGCAAACAGCACGGCACTGCAATTCATTGATGAACATTAAAATGTAATTCTTCTGGGACACATTCTACATCCTTTACTTGTGCTATCATTTCCTAGAAATCTTTTTCACTTGAAATTACTACACACTGAGAAAATGATCTTATTTCTGAGAAGCCTCCACTGTGCAACCTTTTTTTAACCTGTTCTATAAGCCACTTAAAAAACAGCTTCACCCCTCTTAAAGGAAAAAAACCCAAAAACATAAAAAACACACCAAACAAAGAAAATGTGAGACACTACAGTGAAATGGCCCTTACAACAGAACTGGAACAGACTGGGATGTGAAAAACACTCACTCCACTGGGCACCACTCTGGCTGAAGAAGTTCAAAATTACACACTTTCCTGGGCAGCTTGTTCTAGTGCCTGACAACTCTTTAAATTAAGGGATTTTCCCTGATATCCAATCTAAACCTCCCCTCGCAGAATTTGGCACAATTTCCTCTTGTCCTGTTGCTTGTTACCTGGGAGAAGATACCAATCCACACCTTGCTAAAACCTCCTTACAGGGAGTTGTAGAGAGTGAAAAGGTTATGGTGGTGGTTGGGCTTCAGTCACTGCAAAGCAAAATGCCATCTTACAGAAAGGCGTCCTTTGGCTCTGCATAACCCAAATAGACTCTCTTCTGCTTTCATTTGCTGCCTTTTGGAACATGCCTATGATCTCCAAACACATCAGCCGTGCCTTTCTGTTCTCCATGGGGGGACAAAATAATGAGATGTTGTCCTGTGAGCAGAGCTCCATTTGGGAGGATGATTTTCAGCTCATTTCTGCATGTGCTGTTGCCTCTTCCTGCCTTTCTCCACTTAGTCGCCGTGTCAGCGTCATCTCTTACAGCACAGGATGATAATGGAAAAGGAGCTGGAGAGAAATGTGCAGCATAGGCACAATCACAAGCAGCACAGACTGGTACATGTAGGCATATATGTATTTACTCCTGGTCCTAAGTGTCTCCAGCTCATTAGACTGTCCCCATTCAGCCANACCTCCCCTCGCAGAATTTGGCACAATTTCCTCTTGTCCTGTTGCTTGTTACCTGGGAGAAGATACCAATCCACACCTTGCTAAAACCTCCTTACAGGGAGTTGTAGAGAGTGAAAAGGTTATGGTGGTGGTTGGGCTTCAGTCACTGCAAAGCAAAATGCCATCTTACAGAAAGGCGTCCTTTGGCTCTGCATAACCCAAATAGACTCTCTTCTGCTTTCATTTGCTGCCTTTTGGAACATGCCTATGATCTCCAAACACATCAGCCGTGCCTTTCTGTTCTCCATGGGGGGACAAAATAATGAGATGTTGTCCTGTGAGCAGAGCTCCATTTGGGAGGATGATTTTCAGCTCATTTCTGCATGTGCTGTTGCCTCTTCCTGCCTTTCTCCACTTAGTCGCCGTGTCAGCGTCATCTCTTACAGCACAGGATGATAATGGAAAAGGAGCTGGAGAGAAATGTGCAGCATAGGCACAATCACAAGCAGCACAGACTGGTACATGTAGGCATATATGTATTTACTCCTGGTCCTAAGTGTCTCCAGCTCATTAGACTGTCCCCATTCAGCCACAGCCCTCTGAGGGGACACTTGACTTCAAGCATATGTTGAAGCTCTCTCCCCCAGTGAGACTTAAACTTGTTCTTAATGGTAAATGTTTGCTAAAAGAATTATTTGTAGTTGGAACGTGTTTCCTACCTGAAAATGTATAACTGCTTTGTGGGTCCTCCAATCAGGACCAAAGATAGGAACTAAAGTATTCTTGGCCAGAAAAGCCAGTTAGCATGAATGTCCTTGGTGAGGATATGTCCATGACCTTTCCTCACACTCCCACTGGCAGCCAAGCAGCCAGGCTATCTATGGCCATTTCTTGTGTCTTTGAGGTTGGCACTAATTGCCTCTCAGGAAAGGCGTTTTCTTGCAAGGTGGCCACTGTCGTTAGGAACTCAGTTGGTACCACAGTAATTCAGGGGTACCTCAGCTACTGTGAGTTAATCAAAGCAAGATACCAGCTAGGAAAATCTCTGCTCTTTCCAGCTCTGAACACTGCTTAGACCCTCCAGTTGCTTTTTGAATATATGATACATTTGAATATAGCATGTCTGAAAATCCCACAAGCAAGCAAATTCCAAAGCAATCCAACCATCAAAAGTCTGGACTAAAGAGCACCGGTGACATGAAATTTTTCTTTCCTTGTATGTGGTCCCTGATGAAGATGCCTTGTTTTCACAACACTTCTAATGAAAGCATTTTTATTTTTGGATGCTCTTTAGGGTACAATACATCAAAATAAATCATTGCATCGTATGCCTGTTACAAATGAAAGCTGATGCACCAAATGTCAGGGTTGCTGCTTTGATGAATCAATGAATATTGACAGTTTTGCTAACTGTGGAAGAAAGAAATGGCAGTGAAGAGGAAATGATGATTTGATACAAATATATATATATATATAAATTAAATTTCAATAAGATCATACATATTTACTGATGATATTGTTTCAAATAAGGCAAAATGTCTCCTTGTGCTTTAATAGAGAAACTCTGTATCTTTTCCCCTCCCATATTTTCACTTACTAAATGAATTCAGCAATCACCATCTTTGAAAAGGCATTCATTTCAACTGTTGTGGAGAAAACTTCTGATCAGACCAAGAACATTGGCTTCAAGGCCACTCTCCTTCCTGTGAGACAGGGAGTATCTGTGTGATAAATTACCTGTTGGTGAATGCTAAGTCTTTAATGAGAAAAAACATGCTCTGTTGGATTCAACCTTTCATGTGAAAGCTGTTTGGGACCTTTCTGAAAAAAATGTGTTAATCAAGAGAAAAGCATAACTACTGTCTTGTCAATGGACACAAATGAAAAAGCCTGGTTAAAATGAGATTGAAGTGAACTCAGAAAAAAAAACCAAAAGAGAGTTTTTCTGTGCTGTTTTCTGAGAGCTTGCTTTACACTGCACAGTGATTTATGACAATTGGAATCTCACTATTTCTGCAATTAATATTACTGGATGCTTCCTATTCAGAGCAATGTTAATCATAATAATGCAAATGGAAGTATTATTGCAGCTGTGCTTCAGAGTTCGTATTTCATATTGAGCCAAAGGTTCAGTACCCAGCGTCATTCTCAATGGAGCATTCACATTGTATGGATAGATAGATGTGCACCAAAGGTAAAATAACTGAATTGATATGAACCAGAATAATATGCCTGGCATATAGCTTCCCATTTTCCCATTTTGCTGTAAGGATCTGATTTTCAGGCTTTTTAAACCAATAATAAATTATAGCAATGCACTGTTAATTACACCTTACAGAAGTGGTATAGAGTATAAATTGCACTGGTGATGGACTTAGATTAAGTTTCTCATGCTTATTTTTAGCAAGTCAAAGGCAATTCATTTCCAACTGGGCCATGTTTAAAAGTTTGGAGTGAAAAAACTGTGTAATTATTTCCTAATATGAAGAGAATATTGGTGACAATATTTTACCCTACATATCTTCTTGCACTAAATATATTAATGGGAAAGAAAGAATCAAGAACATATATTAATTTGGACGTGTGTTTAAAAGATACAATGAGTATTTATAAATATTGCTCCTGCAAATATTTTCTAAATTGTCTTCTTCATATTGTTACCTCCCTCTGCGCTCCCTTAGATAATTTCCTAGCTTGTGGTTGGTTTCTTTATGATTGCTGATGCTTCTGGAAATATTTGGTCCCTGTCCTTTTTCATTCTTTTTCTTCCTTTCCATTTTTTTTTTTTTAATGGGGGTGGAAGGGTTTTTTTTCTTTGTTTTTTCCTCACAAATTTTGATTTATAAAGAGGGTGGGAGGGAAGAGGGGATAATAGCAGTGTTTTAAAAAATCCTGCTGGCTTTTATTAAAAACTACATAAACTTTAAATTTTTGATAATAATTCAGAGCTCATTGAGAAACATCAATTAATATTTCAGAAAATAAATTACCCACATAAATAAATCCATTCTATAAATGCCTTTTTTGCTGAAGCAGAAAGATGTTTTTAATTTTCATCCAAAAGGAATATAACTACCATATAAAAACTGTTTATCAGGAGGTGACTGTGGAGGATGCTGTGCATGAAGTCAGTGGGACCCTACTTTTTGGCAAACACAGAGCCATGACTGGAGCTGAAATGTCCATCACATGACATCATTATACTCTTGATAGGAAAGGAGAGAAGTTCTTAGATGGGGACCACATTTTAGACTTTGTGGATCTGGATTCAAATCCAGTATAAACATCCTGTAAAGCACCAAGGAAAACACTTTAGTCCTGAACTTCAGAAATATCTCAAAACTCAGCTGAGTGAGAAGGAGATGCCCAAATAACTTTAAGGACCGGATCCAACAGATACTGCTATAAGACTTATTCTGTATCCTGTGGTCTGGATTAGGCAGTTATGTGTTCTGAATACCTGAGTCTGACCTTTTCTAAATCACTTTACACTATTTGGGCCTTTTCTTTCAAAATGGCATTCAGGTTATGATACAAATACAGATGTACTGACGTTTAAGGGTTTGGGTTGTTTTGGTTGGATTGGGTTTGGTTGGTTGGTTGGTTGGGTTTTTTTATTTAAGAGATGAAATCACTTTGATGGTGCATTTGATGGGTCATCCCAGAGATACACAGGTAGGCATGTCACAGTAACTTTCAGAAGACAGGTGTAAATGCAAAAGCAACCTTAAACCCTCACTTTCTAACCATGACTGCTAAAGAAGCAGAGCAGACCACTTCCTTATATTTTCTGAGCTGGAGCTTATTCTCCAAAGTGGGAATAATAACACTTCCCGGCCTTGACAAACAGTTTCAAAATACTTATATTGAAAATTGGGAGGAGTATAGGTATTATGGTGACAGGGGATCCTAAGTCTACCAGAGTCCTGAGAGAGGAAAGTGAACAATTTATTCTCACTACCTCCTCATTTCCAGGTCTCGCAGAAAAGCATTCTGGTGAGTGATGGCCTCTTCTGCTTTTATTTTCTTCTATTTGAAGTGAGCATCAGCAAGAGAGGATACTCACGAAATTAATTCAGATTGGCTTAGATAAGGACTCTGTGATGTTGATTAAAAACCATCCACAGGGCCATTAGTGAAGTGAGATAATAAATGAAAATGTGTTGAATCACGTGAGTTTTCTTGTGGGGGAGCATCGGGGAGCAATCCTGAGTCCAGTCTTCTTTAAATATCTTCATTCATTAGCCAGAAGACAGGAAAAGAGTACATGTTAATTAAAATCACAAATGATCCAAATTGGGAGGCACTGCATAAATCAGCAAAAATAGAGAGACTAGAAACCTTAGGCAGGAAATGACAAAATGAGATGCAGCTTTGAAAAATGCATGTGGAGGAGAAATATGAGGACAATCAGCAGCAAGGAGTGCTCTTGAAGAAGCAGAATTAATGGAAAGAAGACAGAGGATGTGGACCATGGAGTAAAGGGCAGTGTAGCAGAGCAGTTCTTTAAAGGTGACCTTTGCACCTTTTCAGTAGACAGCTTGGATTCAAAATTAATTTGCAATTGGCAAGATTAAAAGGTCAATGCAGTTTTGGACCATATATACAGAAAGAAGTTGCCAAGGAAAGACATGGAATCCCACTTCTCTTACAGTATGCTGCCATATCACTCAGCCTTCTAATTTTTTATTTTTTTTTTTTGCAATTCTGCAAGACTTTGTGCACCAGAGTGAATGTAAAATAGATGAGTATCTAAAAAAATGGGTAGCCTGGGAGAGCTGATGGGTCTGGCAAATGTGGCTTTCAGTGAAACTACACACACCCTCTTGCTGTGTTCTCTACCTTCCCAGTCTATATGGGATATGGTCTCCCTGAGACAAGGAAAGGAGCTAAGAAAAGGGACTTGAGACTAACTAGCTAATGAGAGGCAGAAGAGGAGCCCCAGTGCTGCTATACACTTTCTTTGAACCTCCTACTTGTAGTGTGATAGGTTTGTGACACATGCATCATTAAATTTGGACTCTTCCATGCCACACACAACTCAGATAGGATACAATTTACTGATGTGAGTGGAAACAGCAAGAGGCATCTCTGGAAGATAGCCATTTCTCTCTAACAAAGGAAGAAGACTTAAGAAAGGAGATCTTTGGGATAACCATATAAATATATATTTTTTTTTAAATATATATTTACCTTCTGAAGCCTGTGAAAACACAGAAGAGGAAAGGAACAACTGCTGTGTTAACTGGAAACCCTTGAACCTCCAGTAGATGAATTGATGAATTACTCTTTTGGCAAAGGGATGGATGTTTGCACAGTTGGTCAAGGACAGGCATTTAATTCTGAGTGCTGTACAGAAACCCATAGTTTGTACTTAACAAATGCATTTCTTTCTATGAGATGACTAAGCATACCCTAGTAGTACTGATGTGATATTACAGCAGGAACCACATATGTATAGATGACTGTTTTAGATACCCCATATAACAGTAAGCAGTTGTTTTACATTATTTTTCTATAGCAAATAAGTTAAAAATCACTCAACAAAACACTGGGTTTTTTTCTATGTCTGTGTATTTTCCAGGTAGACTGAGAATAACACGTCTAGGTTAAAAAAGTATCCTATAAGAAGCATTTGATGGATTGTTCCTAGATATTTCTAAGAAGGCAACTACCAAAAGTGAGTACTAATTCCAGTAGCTGGGATGTTTTAATCATGTTTTGTTGTTTAAAATAAAACTATGATAGTTGTAATGTTTCTTGAGGAGATTTCTCTAATTGGAGTCATGAGGAATTTCACTAATTTCTCTAGAACGTGTCTATTATTGACCTGTGTCCGTTTTTATTAGCTGACAAGGATAATTTGCATCACAGTCTCAGTCATGGATTCATTTCTGCTGTGCCAGGCACTCTAGAAACATAGACATTCTCTGCATGAAATTACTTACATCTAAGTAGAAATCAAGGAGCTGTGCATAGTGACAGAGGAGACAGAGATAGGACAGAGGAGACCCATGGATGTGATAAGAAAGTGCTGGTCAGTGTGACAGGCAATGCTAATAGCACACCTGTAACCTAGTCCTTTTCAGAGAATTTTAGATGTTGCTACAGAGAAAGAAAGGCACTAGCAAGGTAATTTTATATGTGTTTATGAAGGGCAGCATGAAAGAAAATACAAAAGCACTCGATTGAAAATCCAGTGCATAGACTATGGAAAATGATTGCATGGGTTGATTGGATGCAGGCAGCCTAGTTTTGATAGAAATGGGGAAGGGAAATCAATGCTATAACTGGAAAAATGGACTTTGTATCCAGGGAATATCATCAGGGCAAATTTACATCTGTGATGTAAGTGACAGAAAGGGATTCTGCATTAATTGAAATGTTCAGAGATAAGGTCTGAGATAAAAGATTCACCTAGATGAGTAAAGAGCAAGGAAAGACATTATCTGAAGTATGATACACAGAATGTACTTGGAATGTGTGTGTAGCTTCAGTGTAACTGGGAAGTGGCATCTGGAGTGGACAGGAGTATGAATTGAAGATGATATCAAGGTCAGAGGCATGTGACAGGATGGTGGCACTGCCCACAGTGATCAAGAGGAAAGGTTGCTTGGAGATCATTGCTGGGACATTTCAAGCAAAGCTGGGACTATTCAGCAGACAGAACATTATGAGGAAATGGTAGAGAAGCAGAAGCATAAATCAAAGAATTGTGGAATATTTGATGCTGTCAGGGACCACTGGAGATTGCCTAGTCACCTTCCAAATCAAAACACACTTTCTTAGAGAATGTTGCTGTGGGATGATCTTTAAGACCTTTTCACCTAGAACTGAAGGGCTGGGGCACCTGTGGCTCCTGCCATATAAAGAAGCAGCAAATGTTCACCTCAGCCTGGGAAGTCTTGACATGAGTGATGAATAGAGAGAAAGAAATGTCTGTTAATATTAAAACTACAAGTACAGTAGGAGGAGTTCTAAAAGTCAAAGCCATGAATATAAAGTGATATTTAAATGAAATTGATGCAGAATTATGTGTACTTGCAAGAAAGAATGAAAGTTATTAGTGAACACCAGTGCTTTAATCACCAGCACTACATAGATATGGCATAAGAAAGAGGCAGTTCCCAAAGCATGAAAATTCTGCCTGCAAGTCATGTCCTGGACTTTGTTCTTTACTCCTTAGGGAGGAACCATGTACTCCTATAAGGAATTAAGTTGTTTTTTTTTTTCCATAATCTTAGAATCATAGGAAGGTTTGGGTTGGAAGAGACCATAAATGTCATTTAATTCCAAACCCCCCTGCCATGGGCAGGGAAGTATTAGGGCTGGTGTGAGCTGAAATGTTGTGTCTGTAGCACGAGTTCAAAAAGTCAACCCCTGAGAAAGATCTCACTGCAAGATAATGACTAGGCATAAAAAAAAAAAAGAGAAAGAAAAAGAGCAAAAGTGTTTTCAAAGTCAAGGTTTCATAGTAAATGGCAACAGTATAATGAGATGACAGAAAACTGAGTGGAGTAAGGAAAAGAAGAGGAAATCTCTAAAGTAAAACTACTCAAATTGCTGGCAGTCGCTGTACATGACAAGCTCTCTATTAAGAGACAGGAATTTCAGAGGACATGTCTAAATAGCTTTTTACTGAAGGTGAAATCTTACTCGTCAATGTAATCTGAAGACTTTTTCATTACAAAATGCTACTCATTGCAAAATGCAGTTTTTCACAACAATGATGCATTTGATAATATTTTGCTACCAGGAGATCTGAGTAGTGACATAAGGTCAAAGAGTCAATAATAGAATCCAAATCAGTTCTTTCCTGTGGAATCATGGATTTTTTTCCCCAGTTATGTCCAACTGGGTAGTGAGTTCAGTCATGCCAACTATGAGGCACATTTTCCCCTCAGGGGGTTTGTCCAGAGTTGCTTCCCAGATATGCCATACTAGCTGGTCCAATACTATCTGCAAAGTCTTGGAATTATAGAATGTGCGGGGCTGGAAAGGATCTCAAAGATCATCTCATTCCAAACCTCCTTCCATGGGCAAGGACTCTTTTCACTAGAACAGGTTGCTCAAAGCCCCATCCAACCTGGCCTTGAATGCTTCCAGTGATGGAGGAGTCACAGCTTCTCTGGGCAACTTGTGTCTGTGCCCTACCACTCTCACAGGAAATAATTTTTTCCTAATACTCAATTTCAACCTGACATCTGCCAGTCAGAAGCCATTCCCTCTTGTCTTGTGCCTCCATGCCACTGTCAAAAGTTCCTCTTTCAGCTCTCTTGTAGCCCCCTTTAGGTTCTGGAAGGGCCTCTAAGGTCTCCCTGTAACCTTCTCTACTCCAGGCAGAACAACCCTACCTCCACAAGAAATGGTCTCCAGCCCTCTAAACACCTTTGTGTCCCTCTTCAATGTACACACAAGATGAATACGAACAGTACAAATAACAGGATTTGTTATTTTACTGTCTCATTAAAAGTAACAACATGCCTCAGGGTATATAGTGCTTCTCAGGAGCTGCCAAAACTGATCTGGAAACAGGATGATTTTGGAGCTACTGTCCTCTTGCAGCTCTCAGTGGAAACTGTAGCTCATTGCTGATCAGACTGCTCTTACTCAGGTGAGGAAAGATGGCATTAGGTAGTTGGCATTTGGTACCCAGCTTGAAAACACTGATTGTTTTTGTTGGCTTTCATGCTGTTCTGCTGCAACCTGTGCACTCTTTTCCTTTCTGTTTTCCTGTTAAACACCATAAGGCAACTCTTATGTCTTTGGGGACTTTTGCAAGCGCTTTATATTGATAAAATTTTGGGAATAAGGTTTTGTAAAAATCCCCTTGTCTCAACAAATTAGAAACTGCTAAACAATGTGTATGTGTTTTCAAATTTCCTTAAGTCCTCTGTTGTCTTAGCCTTGATCAACCTGTCACCAGAATTGCATGGCATATCTTCTTGTTTACACTGCAAATCCAAGATAAGCATCTTTAGCAACTGTATATTTATACAGCATCTAGCACGTTGGGCTCATGATACACTCAAAGCCTCCAGGTGCTATAACCATAGAGATGTTACATAATACTAGGGAGCTTCTCATTCTTCCCACAAGGCATCTTGTTTCAACCCACAATATAGAGAGACATCTTTCTAAAAGGTTCTATTTATTCAAATCAATGTCATGCAGTGTTAACTAAGCATTGATACTTATGTCTTATTCTCTGAGGTGCCAGATCATCATTTTTCTTGAATAACCCTTGAAGTTTGGCTCAAGGTACTGGAGGTATGACAGAAGAGCCTTGTCTTGGAGACTACTAGATTAATTATTTATTTACTTAGTTATGTATTCATTTGCTTATTTATTTTCACTGTCAGGTGCATCAGTTTCCACAAACCTTTCTCCTCCCATTATTTAGCAGAGGAGGAACTGGAAAACAACAGGAAGGCTGTAATTAGCAACTTGGCTGTGGAGTATGCAGCAGGTGGGGGGGTGGCTGTAGAAACCAGTATGAACTCAAACGTTTATTATAAGAGCTGGTTGTACATTGTCTGTCAATTGTCTTCTCCCTGTTTAGATTTGCAAGTGAATTGCAGATGCATTTCTTGGACACATCAGATTTTGCTTTTCTTTAGCTTTGCTGCAGAAATCTATTTTCAGTCCAGGTTTTTTTTTCCTCCTGTTGTGACACGCAGGAGATGTGATCTCACACCATCCAAAGAACTGATACACAACAGCAAAGAAATAACAAAGATCCCATCATTACACTGTTTGGAAAAAGAGGCAACTTCATAGCGGTGGAACCGCCTTTAGCTGCAGATATAGTGTATCTCAGAGAAATAGGGATACTTATTGCTCATCTCCTTGTAGATTTAACAAATGTACAAAAATACCATAGCATTTTCCTTCTGAAAACCATGTGCTGTGTGGAGAGCATAATGACATAGGCTTAACCCACAGCCTGCAAGTGCGACAGCTTTTAACCATACCCCACCTCCATGAAGAGGCTGAGCTATCCCAATGTTCTGGCACAGTTTTGCTGCTTTTATGATCTTAGAGTTTCACTCTGGTGGTCTTTGTGTATCTCTGGATGATCTCATAATGTACTTTATAGACCTATCTAACAGTGCCATGCATGAGGCCCACACAGCCTGTGTGTGCTGCTGTCACAGCCAGTGACTGCAAACAGCACAGATGCCTCAGTGGGAGCTGTGCATCCTCGGTTCCCTCTCCTGCATATCTTCCCTTGCAGCAGATGTGGAGCTCCTATAAGCACTGTGGCATTGTCCTAGAGCTGGTGAGAACCCCACTGTGCCATGGCCAAAGCTGTTGACACCCCTTACTTTTCAGCCCTGATTGAGCAGCATAGCCCATGGTGCCACGTGCCACCCCTGAGGACTGTGCACAAGCCTTAGTCACCCACAGCCATGCTACAGAGAACTAGCTTATTGAGGACTCAAGGCAACTATGCATCCAGGGATTTTCATCCCAGTTTTCTTTTCATAAAACCATGAAATCATGGACTAACAGAATGGTTTGGGTTGGAAGGGACCATGAAGACTGTCTAGTTCCAACCCTGTGCCATGGGCTGGGACACCTTCCCCTCGACCAAGTGGCTCAAAGCCCCATCCAGCCTGGTCTTGAACACCTCCAGGGATGGAGGAGAGACATCTTCACAGCCTCTGCCAGTGCCTCACTACTCTCATAGTGAAGAATTTCTTCCTGATACCTAATCTCACCCTGCCCTTTGTCAGCCTGAAAGATTTCCCCTTGTCCTATCCCTCCACACCCTTGTCAAAACTCTCTTGTAGCCCATTTAGGCACTGGGAGATGCTTTTGCTCACTCATGATGGCTGAGGTAAACTCACTTTGTTCATGGCAAAGCTTTCAAATGTTCCGTCTGTCCCAGTCTAGGCTTGTTTTAATTTATAGATTCTAATTAGACATTGACTTTTAGGGTGAGGTGACAGTGAGGTGAGGGAGCAAAATTTGCTTTGGGGCACATAAGCATACTTTCCATTTTGCAGGAGAGCATGAAATGTTTCTGTGTGAAAAAGGAGGGCTTTTTCATCTCATTTTAATGCTAATTATGCAACTGCGTCTGACTATCCTCAACTCTGCTGCTGGGGAAGTTTGTATTATGTGTGCATTCTCACCAGGGTTAAGAAGCCCCTGCATGTCATCAGGCAAAACAAACAACAAAGTGAGTAGGAGCATTCATTTCTCATGCAACAGGATAATCCAAACAACAGAAGTATGGAAAAATAATTGAAAGTGAGTTACAGGATCTGTCTTCACCTGGTACAAGAAAGTACCCTTGAGTACTGTTGCTGCAAAACTGTCCAGCATGTGTTTAGCTCCTGTGAGGAGACCTATTAAGCCCTAAATTGAAGGACAGGCTTAAATACAGAAGACAATTTAAAATATACTTCCACAAGTGAGATTCTTCTCCAGTTCCATTTTGTAAAAACAGCATAGTGTTACCAGTGATAATAATGGACAGTCAACAATTTGGTAAGGTTTAGTGCCTTAGAAGTAGAGCAGTCTCTTTTTTTGCTCTATTGCTAATTTTTAAATTATTTTCTTGTGTTGGATGCCAAGCAGACACAGCTCTTACCTGGTCTGGGCAGAGAATAAGTTCTTTATTTTATCAGACTTAACCTGTTAGCAGGAATGGACTAATCTGACTGAGCTGAAACTACCATCCTGAGCATATGTGGTGCTAGTAATATTAGCAAGATATATAAATAATATGTGTATAGGTAACTCTTACACTGTTGGTATATTGCCAGTATATTAACCTAACATGGCATTGTTGGTAAAGATAACTGCACTGGGTTTTAATAAAGATATCAGCACCTCTGAATTACAGGCCAGCTCAGAAAAGACAAGTTCCATGCAACCACGTTCACAAGGATCTTCCAAATCTAGCTGGACCAACAAATACTTATGAGAAGTATTTTACAAAGTGCTTATGAGAACAGCAGCCCAAGTACAGAGAATCCAAAGGCTGGAGAAATGTTTTCCTGAGCTGGACATCTGGCTCGAGGAGGATTGTTCATCCCTGCATGATGAAAACAATTTGTCTCTTCAAGGATTGCTAAATTCAAGGTACTTATGGGGAGGGGCAGGCAGGTGCATGCCTGAGGCATGCACTCAGACCTACAGACCATTCAGTCCTTTTGAGAAAATAAAAATTAGCTTGGCTAACCTCATGCAGAGTTGCTGTCCTGTTTGAGACCAACACACAATCCACCTGCAATCCTCAGTTTTTGCTGTCTGTGCCAGGGAAGTGGCACTTTCGTGTGTAATGACCAGGAATAAGGAATAATTCTCCTGGCTGTCCCATCAAAGACAGCACAGAAGAGGCTTCCCAAGGAGCTTCTTCAGCAGGCAAATGCCAATACACTGTTTATATTTACAGGATCTTAATTCACCCATATTAGACTGTGTGTAAATGATGTGGCTCTGCTGGGAAGTGCTCAGCTGCAAAATTTGTTCCAAGGGCTGCTCCCAGTTAGACTCAGACACGCCCTGAAAGATGTTGGCAAAATATCCTTACTGTCCATAAAACGTGCTCTGGAGTCACAGGGGATGGACCTGATGAGGGGAAAGGACCTGAAAGGACATTTTAACACTTCTGCACACTTCCTTACGAAGAAGACCATCTTTGACCCTGAGAGCCTGAGGACTGAGATCCTGAGAGCTGAGTTTCAAGCTGCCATTTATCAGGACAGTGTTTTTGAGTTTCTCTTTATTTTCTTAATCCTATTGAGGGTGGTTTTTTTTTAAATTTTAATTATGTGACATTTGCCAGGGAAAACATTTGCATCAATAAATCTCATCAAAATCTCCACCAAAATCTCATCTATGTCTTGACATTAATTTCAATCTTTTCCACTGCAGCTGTCTCCCTGCAAGTTCCATCTTCATGCTGCAAGACAGGGATTTACTCATCCTGCTCCACTGCTCTCAGAGCAGCCTCTGGGTATTACATGGTAGTTGGGCACAGGGGAAAGTTTTTTATTTTTGCAGTTAAATGCAGTGGCACAATTTTCACATTGTTGCCCCTTGTTTGATCTTTTGATCTCTTTAACCAATTCCTTACCATTCCTTGGTGATCTGTTAAACACACTTACCCAACTAGCAGAAGTTCTATTTAATCTGGGGAAAAAAAATGCACTGGCAGAACTGTTTTTCCTGTTTTCAATTGCCCTGCTTATGTAGAGAGTCTACAACAGCCACCTCTGTTCCATTGGATCTTGGAGAAGGGACACTGTCTCTCCCTCTCACTGCACTGGCCAACCATGGTAAAAGCAAAAACTATGTGTGCCATGACAAAAGCAAACAGAACATGTGCACTGACATGGTTTTCTCTTTGGACAGGAGAACTGTGTAGCTGCAGCATTGAGATCTCCAGAGAAGAAAGCAGGAGATCTGCTGTAGGGGGCCAAAGAGCTGATGGCATCCTAAAAACCATCCTTCCAGGCATTTTTCTGTTAACTTGTTTGGGAAATTAAATCAATTTGCAAGCACATGCAAAGAGTGAAAATTCCTAAAAATGTTAACATTGAGATTTGCTGACAAGACCTTGGGGCGGCAGACAGGCACCTCTGGGGCACCACTAAGAGGAGAATTCAGCTTTCTGTCTGGACATAATAGATTCTTCTTCAACAAAATATGTGAAATGGACCCGTTATATGTTGGAAATACAGCAGAGGAATATCCCAAAGAAAAAAAAAAAAAAAGAAGAAAAATAAGTCAGCTTTTTTGTTTCCTTGCTCAGTATTTTAAAGCCTGTAGTTGTCATCCAGGGGCAAAACTGAAGGAATCAACTGGGACACAAATTGCTTTGTGATGGCATGACTTGCTGAAGTGATGAAATGCATGATGTTTCCTGACACATACATATTCTTAGTAGCTGCTGATGAGACAGGATGAGTGGTAGTGCAAATGTTTGCCAACTTGGGGATGGCTTCTGATAAGGAAGGTATGCAGAGCTATCTTCGAAGTCTGTCACAGCCAGGCACACATGTAATTGAGAACAGTGGTGGGTGTTCATTCTCCAAGGACACATCAAAGATTGTGTCCAAAAATTCCACGAATCATGTCACTGGAACCCTTTCTGAGTCATGATCATCTTGGAGTGCTGACCATCCATGTTGGGGATGCAGGATGTAGGCTGTGGCTTTGCAATATTAAGCAGCAGGATATGGATTTAGGAGTTGACTCTGGGCTTCAGTTTGAAAAATGGTTGTTTGTTTTCCCCTGAGATGTTTTTCCATAGTCCTGCCAGAGAAATAGTCAATTTCACAGCTTTCTGAGACAGCTTGGACTTTCTGGGAAGACACCTGTGTCTATTTTTCCTCTTGTTCTTTGGCCATCTCCTTTATTTTTCCAGGCTTGCCTCCAAACACTATGAGTGCATTTTGAGTTTTAGGTCAGTTACTCCCTGGTGAAAATAAATGTATTTAGAAAATCATCTGGAAATCCAGATCAAATATTTAAAAAAAACCACTGCCCTTCAGCTCACCAAAGCCTGGACCGCTTGTATCTCCTTTATTTTCTTTATGACCTTTACAAAAATTTTCATAAGAAAAGGTGGCTGCAGTCAGAGTAACAATACTTCTCCTATCTAAGTGTCTCTGTTGCTGGAGGATGCTAATATCAGAAGAGAGATAATTGTGCTTTAATTGGGTTCTGCTTGTTCAAAGAAGGAGGGGGTAAGGGATGCTTTTTGGTTCCCATGGCCTTGTAGATAAGTTTCATATAATGCCAATTAAGAGCTAAATAAGGAGTATGCAAAACAGGTGACAACTGCTCTCACCAGGAATTGTTCTTTTGTGGCTAAACCAATAGGGCCTTCAACCAAGGGTGCGCTTTTTGCTGCTGGAGTTTCCCTGGATTTTTTTTATTGCATTTTGCATAAGCTTTGCTGCTGAATGGATCAGGTCTAGAAAAGTTTAAGATGACTGTGACAGGGGGAGACTGCCAATTGTGTATATATATATATGTGAGTGTGTGTGTACACTTGCCCAAAGTAGAAAGGAAAGTCAAATTAAGTTATTTTTTTTACCCTATGAGTTATTTTTATTTTGTTTTTTATTTCAAAGGGAGCTATTGTGTCTGGGGAGAGGTCAAGGGTTTTTTTCTTCTCTTTTTATGCATTTTTTTTCTTTATCCTTGTTTGTTAGTTTTAAGGGTAATTATTCACCAGGGCCTTTTCAACTGTCAAATGCAACAAAAGATAATCCGGCCTCTTCTCTTCCCTGCCCCCACACTCGCCTTTTCCTCCAACAAAAGCAGCCTTTGTAGGGAATGGTCATCATTTCACAGGGATCCTTCTTCATCCCACAAGTTAGGAACGCTCTTCTACTTTATATTGAAGTGACCTCTTACAAATGCAGGGAGACTTGGGATGCTGCAGCTGATGCTCTGCCCTGGGTGATGTTGCCCATCAATACTTGCCAGCTTGACAACTTAGATGCTCTGAGCATTTTCTTTTCCTTCAAGCAGGATTTCTAACTTACTACAAGAACTGGTTATCAATTTATCTACAATGTACAGCCCAGCATTAATCAGTCTCCATCTAAAGGGCCGTCCGTAACAAGGGACTTGGCTTTGCAGCTGCATTTGACTGGGATGAGCCCTCTGACTTGCCAAATTGTATTTTCTTTTTTCTTCATGACTTTCAGCTCCTTGCTGTTGAGGAAGCACATAGAGAAAAGAGCACTGCTCAATGCCAATGCATTTTGCAGAAAGAATTATGGTCCTTATAAACAGATCAATATATGCCAATCTCCAGCTTCATATAAATATTTGCTTAGATGGTAAATTGATCTTGTCCTTGATGTACCATAATTTAAGTCTATGAAGCTATAATCAAGGCTCCTTGATAATAAAAAGAACCCATCAGCAATTATACTCATTCACTTCCCCATATTCAAGGCTATTTCAGCATTTCACTGATAAACTTCTGTTTTCAATCAAATTTGCAACATAAAAATCAACACTGCACACCAGTTAATGATGTTGGAGTGCTTCATGTGTGGCATTTTGAAGTTATATCAGTGTGGAGATAGGAGTGATTTCTCAGGGACTTTATCAGATATGAAAAAAAGATTTTGCTAAAACTATACCTAAAATCTTCTGTCAAAACTCAAACGGAGTATAATTCTTTTGGATTTAAATGTATTTTTATATTTCTGAAAGTTTCCAGTCGCCAAATTTCTTGGAAACAGGAGCATCTAGGGATACCTAGCATCTAGGAATGCTTCTGTCATATATTTCTTACACCATAATCACTTAGCAATTTTTTATGAAACTATCTGATAGTATGACTTAGTGTGAGAGCTTCTGCTCTAAATACTAGACTCCCTATCCCTACATTTTTTTTGTTCTATATAAAAGGAAATGGATAGGAAAATGTGTTTGTTAAGAAATGGTATTTTTATTTTGCAAGTGGGGAGTGTGGTCTGAGGGAGATTTGTAGTCTTACAGTGTCACAGAGGAAGCATTTTAAGAAAATAAATGAAGCATCCCAGGGTTAATTCTGGTCCACAGTTCCTTTCTGTGTTGCTCCTGCCATGGTCCACATTTTCTTCCTTTCAGCAGATCTATACTTTACATATATTTATAATAAGAACTCAAAGGAAGACATATAGGAATAGACTTGTAGGCAGATGTTGGTAAGGACACTAGATGGCAAGTGTCATGGGTTATACTCACTGGAGGAAAGGGCTAAAATCCTTTCATTTTGAAAGTGATTGTGTGCCTGGCCATAAGACAAAGTTCTGTGTCCTTATGGTTTTTCAAGGTGGACATTACTGTTACTTTGAGTCATGTCATTTTCAAAGGTTGACCCATTGTTGTGGTTTAGCCCTGGTAGGCAGCTAAACCTTACACAACTGCTGGCTCACTTCCCCATGTGGGATGGAAGAGAGAATTGAAAGAGTAAAACTGTAAAAGCTCATGAGTTCAGATGAAGATAATTTAACAGGCAAAACAAAATGAAATAAGAAATCCATGCACTACATCCATCAGATGTTTGGCTATCCCTGAGAAGTGAGGGCTCCATCACATGTAATGGTTTCTTGGGAAGACAAGCATAGCACCACACTAGTTGCCATGGAGAAACTTAACTATATCCTAGCCAAAAATTTTGTCCATCTACAAAACTCTCTCCATCACCAAAACTTTTTCTGGACTAGACATGGCTTCACCATGGCATATCCTAGCACTGGAAACATTTATCCTCATCCATAACCATTAAACCAGCCTGAGAGTGCTGTACAAATGGATGTGTTAACTTAACCTCTGTGTCCCTCCCAACACCTTGTCTGCCATGTGTGGATGCACCAAGTTTCAAAATGGACCTATGCTGGGAGTGCTGTACCACACATGCTGAAGGAAATCACTCTTTTTTTTTTTTGAAGTGAAGAACTACATGTGCAAATGAAGGGTTTGGGTAGGTCAGAATATTACATAAATAATGAACAAATATATAATTAAGTCAAGGGATAGCCTTCACACTTTCATTCCAATTGAAGATTCATGGGGGTTTTTATAACCAAATAAATTCTGCTTTGGTTCCTCATTTGGAATTTCTTTCAAACTCCGCTATACCCTTATAATCTTTGCTAATTCAGAAAAATATCTGCTTAGGACTTCCTTTTCCTCTCTAAACTGGCATTAGCATCCTGTTTGGATGAGATACATATTGTATAATGCAGAGTGCACCTGTGCTCACTGCACTTCCACTACTGCTTGAGTACCTCATATTTCCTAAGAAGCCTGGAGCATCCAAAAACATGAGCAACCCAAAGGCATCATGGTCCCCTAGAGGAAGACAAATAGAATTAGACCTATTTTATAGATAAGAAAACTGAGGTTATTTTCCAGCTGATGTCTGAAAGTAAGCGCCTAAGTCACTGCTTTCAGCTGCAAAATTATCTCAGCACTGATGGCCTATGGCACTGGCTCGTTACCTTTGCTTTTGGTACCAAGACATTCAGCTCCTACCATCCCTTCCTCTGTCACCCATGCTGGCTGTCACAATATTTCAGGTTTAGTTGTCTGGAGAGCAGAGGGCCCTGGTAATCATAAAAACCTGGTGGATGTTCAGCACCTTCTGAGTCCATTTAATGCCTGGCTTTGCGCATAAATTGAATGTGACTTTTCTCTGGTTGTCACCCAAATTTTTTCTGCAGACAAATGAGTTCTGACAAAAAAAATGAGAACTGCAGAGGGATCTGGAAGCATTCACCTACTTGGTCTGCAAAAGGCCTTGCATACTGTTCTGTTGATAAAGTGAACAAATTGCTATTTAAGGCCTGGACTCTAAATCAAAGAAAACACATGGGAAAGCACCTAATAAGCAGCACTCATTATCAGTTTATCAGTGGCTCCATATTCTCATATTCTGTTTCTTTTATCAGTCCCACCAATACCTGGAGCCAACAATGATATGTGGAGTTGTCCTTTTGGATTAATTGCCACCTCCTTATGGCTGATCATTAAAAACAAAAATAAAAGTCTAAAAATAAAAGTTGAATACTGTGTGTTTCCATAGGAAAAGCAAATGAAATAATTTTGATGTTCGTTTCTATGCCAGCATGCTGAATGCAGTCCAGAGTTGCTGCCGTGAGGGAAATAACAAATTTTGCCCAGCAATTAACAACTGGGGATATCTTTACTGGGTGCTGTAGAGACATGTGTGTCACATCACATCAGCACAGCCATCCTGCCCCGTGCATGCCTGACCCCACTTCCTCTCTCTTGAGGGTCGTCTCCCACCAGTCATGCTG
This sequence comes from Urocynchramus pylzowi, assembly GCA_013397555.1. Taxonomy (NCBI): domain Eukaryota; kingdom Metazoa; phylum Chordata; class Aves; order Passeriformes; family Fringillidae; genus Urocynchramus; species Urocynchramus pylzowi. Next base: position 808,755 of record VZRH01006196.1, read on the forward strand.
GCACCAGAGATTAGAAACTCAGCTGCACAATAGCAGGTGGAAGGCTTTATTTTCTACTGATGATAAAAAAATTATATGTAATAAAGGCAGTTCCTTTCTGTGTTGCTCCTGCCATGGTCAGCAGTTGTTAGGGTGGAAAGGTGGAAGTGATGAAAGATTATCATCCCTTGCATGAATGGTGGTGTCTTCTTTCTTAGAGCAGCTGCACAGCCCTTGGGTACTAAACAAGAGGAAAGAGATGTGTCCAGAAGTAGGGATGTGACACATAGGAGAGCAATGTCAGAGCAGTCCCTTCCAGCTAAACCATCCTGTTTATTTTTTCTCTTTCTTTTCCATCTAAATTTTATAACCATTTTTAATAGGATTTTACTAACCCCTCTCTGATTACAAGAAACAGTGGATTTCCATTTTTCACAGTATGGTAAAATAATGAATAGATGAGTTACAGCCTGGGGTCACCCTGCTTGTCCCTACTTCAGGCAGTACATCTCACATAAAAAACCCCTAAGTGTCTCTTAAACTTTGTAAAGGAAAGGAATTTTAAATGTTCAGTTCCTCTCATCTTCAGTGAACAAATAAAACAGGAAGGCTAAATTGAATACAAAAGTGTAACTTTTTATTTTCTATACATTAGAGGAATCTAGAAAACTAGCAAGTGGCAGTTGTCTTGTGAGATTAATCCTATTTCCTACATCCCTTGGATATAGATATAGTCACATCCAGAGGAGATTCATAGATGTTACTGAGGAAACCACCCTCAGGAACTTCCACTCTGTCTGTACCCATCACTGGAAGAAAATCTGTATCTTCATACCTAGATACATCAGCTAGGTTGGGTGAGATGGAGCTGAACCTCATGTTGCCCAAAAGCAACATAGGTTTGAACACTGCCTTGGTGTCTTCATGGAAGCATTTATGTCAGAAAAGACACTTAAGATCACTGATTCCAACTGTTCTTTGCATCCCTGAAGACAAAATCCACCACCTTACCCTGTGCAGCTGCACAGCCAGTGCTGCAGGAATGTTGTCTCTTAGTTACCATGTGGAAAAACCATTTAAAATTAATCTTAAGGCTTCTTGATGAGTGTTGTATGCTGACTGATTGAAAAAAAAAATAAAAGCAATGGGCTAATGGGTGTATTAATCAAAGCAGGACACCCAACTTGAGAACATTAAGATAAAGGCCCCTTTTCAAATACAGAGAAGGTGAGGTCAAGGCCAACTTGTTGTTCTTTCATACTCAATGACTTTTAGGGGATGTTATGCAAAGGGTGGAGAATTGGTGCAACTCCGCATAGATTACCCAAAAAAGGAGACTACAATAAAATAAAAAGCACTAAAAATAACAGAATATGGTGATATGAAAACATGTGCTTTTCAAAGTATGCTCTTTAAAAATATAGAGGAATTAAACCTGGTTTTGAAGTCTCGTATTTCATACATTTGTGTGCTCATTCCAGGGAAGCAAATTATCTGGAGATGTTAAACTGAATGTTTTTTCAGTTTAATAAACTAATTATATACTGTCATGTTGATCTTCCCAGATGTTGAATAACTCATGTGGGCTTGTTGAGTACTTAAAGGATCCATCAAAATTTTGGGACCTGAGAAATTAAGCAGATTTAAAAAAAAAAAAAAAAAAAAAAGACTCGGCAGTTCATAGAAGTTGAATTTGCCATGCCTTGTTTTTTAGCTCTCAGCAGTGCAGACATCCACATTTTGGCTAGTCACCCTGGACTTTATCTGCTGTCAGTGAAAGGAAGCAGCCTTCTGCAGCACTCCTTAGCTGATGTATTTTATATGTGTGCATTAGGATAAGATGAATTGCACCTGTAAATCCCAGGAAGATACTGATACCAGACATTTTAATGAGGGTGGAAAATTTGCCCCCTTTTCATCATTTGAACTGAGGTCTGATGTTATCATGTCACAGATTTGCAAACTCTGTCATCTACCTTTGCCATGTTGATTATGCATCTTCTAACCCAAATAAATACAAGTGTCCATCTTTGATGTCCAATTACATTGAAGAGTAAAGCTTGTGCTTTTATTCTTTATCTCAACATGGTTCTTTATCTCAACATTGTTCTTTTACCTCACAGGAGGCTCAATACTAATAATCAGTCCTGTTCCCCATAAATTTATGCCACAGTAACCCCTGCCTAAGTGTGTGGGAGTTCAGGTCATTCTTTGCTTCCCAGGAATGGGCTGCCAGGAAGGAGAGATCTCAAGGAGTTGGAGAGTTTGAGGGACTCACATTTTGATGGTCTGAATAAGAATTACTGAGAATATTACAGTAAACAACCTATTTCCTGAGGAGGTGGGAGAAAATTTCCCTGAATAATCACCACTTACAAACGATTTTCCTCTCCACAAGATTTAAAAAGAGGCATTTTTAAATAACATAGCACACCTCCTCTTCAGCTGGGAAGCTGACACGCAGTGTGAGTAACTGGTTTTGAGAAAGCATTTGCCTGAATCAGTGGTGCAGATGCAGATAGTATTGAAAAAGAATCTACCTCCCAGTAACAAAATTGCTCTTTCTCTGGTGAATTTTATGACCAATCACAAAACCAACACACATTAAGATTTCAAAAAGCTGTTCATTAAAAAAAAAAAAAACATGCAACTAGCTAAACTTCTGTAATTCCTTGTAAGTAGTGAAGACTGGATGTGAATTTAAATACACAGTCTGGGGTGTTAGACAAAAAGATGAAAGTCAGAGTGGCTGTGATGATCTGAACTGTGTAGTGTTACAGGTTCATGTTTAAAGATTGGGCTGAATGTTGCATTCTGGGGACTGAATTCCAGCTTAAGGATCTCTCTCTCCCACAAGTTCAGTGTGGATATGGTGTCTAGTCCATCACACCTAGCTAAGAAGTGACTTAAGAAGATTCCTCCATGGGTTTTACTACTGACACTATACATCTCCTCTGTGGCAACAGAGAAGAGAACTTGTGGGTGCCCCATCTCTGGAAGTGTTCAAGGCCATGTTGGATAAGTCTGGGAGCAAGCTGGTCTAGCAGAAAGTGTCCCTGCTCATGGCAGCAGGATTGGAACTGAATGATCTTCATGATCGCTTCCAACCCAAACCATCCTATGGTTCTATGGCAGCAGAAAACATGGCAGATAAGACATGATCCCAAAGGTCACATCCAAACCCTAGACTGCTGTGGCCAAATATGCTACATCAATGTACAGTCATGTTGTTTGACACTTATTTATACGTATAAGGAGTAAAGTCTTAAAAACAGACACACATACACCAAAAAACACAAACCTTTTTGGCATTTATAAGATAAGGCCAATTTTATTGGCAAATATTTTGCTTGGCACGGATTCAACATGTACTAATAGCTTAATAATTTTGGCAGACACACCAAATGAAAAATGTTACTGAACCAGACCCAATTATGTGTGTAAAATGTAAACAGTTGTGTCTTCTGGGGATAACTGCAGTATGTTGTCAAGCCATGACTGTGAATTACATATGGTAGATTGGTCTAAATTTGTTTTTGACAAACGACAGTCTGATGACACTGTTCTGGGGACACACTACGGATGGAAGGACATTATCAGCAGAGTGCAATACCAGCATGGCTTTTGTTCTACCTCTCAGGCCAGCTTTCCAAAGTTCAGCAGCTCTGGTAGAAGTTTCAGGCTGTTTTTTTGCTGTTCGCTTTCGGTAGACCCTCCACAGTGTCCTCGCACTGAAGTTATAATGAGTTAATTCTCAATAATTATCTTTATTCTCCATATTAGACATTAGTGGAATAGCTATTTAGGTTATTTCTTACTCTGGAAAAATTTCTGTGGCACTGGCAGACGCTGAAGCTTTGAAAGCACAACAAAGCCCTTTCTTGCCTCTTTTATGTGCCCGTTTTGCTAAGCTGGGTATACATACGCCGTCGAAGCTGCCATTCAGCTCTTGCAAATGAAAAGCAACTCTGGAGCTGCCTAAAAATGCTTTCAGGAAGAATTTGGGTTAAGCTTGGGCTGCAATTAAAGAATGGCCATGCTGAAGGCGGGGTGGGTGGGCATTGGAGAAAGAGGGGTAAATAACGACGCTTTTCAGGACATGGCTGTGAGGAGCCCCCTCCAGCCCAGCACCTGGGGAAGCCATCGAGCAGGCCCTCCCACCAGCTTAGATTAGACTAACAGTGCCACACAGCAGGCTTCTGCTAAAAGCAGGCAGACAGGGAGAAGTCTTAAAAAGAGCCCTTTCTGATGCATTCAGGTAGAAGAGTGTAAAGTAAATAATGAAGCCGAAGGGCAGCACACAAGAGCATGACTTTGCATTCCTTTCGTGCCCGCTGCCACAAAGCTCAAGGAGAGCACAGAAAATGAGCTGCTGAAGGATGCCGAGTGCTCTTGTCCGGCTTTGCTGAAAGCCAGAGTCAGTGGGGAAAGGAAGTTTGGGTCATTTGGAGCATAGCCTGCCACCAATCTCTGCCCTTATCAGACTTTTCCAGAGAGCCTATAAACATGCACACTTCAGTAAATGGCATGTTATAAATATGGGTAAGTAACAGAGTTGCAGTGGAAGAGCAAACAGGATGTTATTTATCACCACCTCTCTATGATCAGCATATTCTTGCAGAAGAAAGTAGTTATTAGGAGAGGTTATTGACATCGCTTTGTTAGGCTTCATATGAGTAAGCTTAATTTTTAAATAACAATGGCTTATTTATTCAGTCATTCTGAAAATTAAATTTTCACCAAAAATTCCCTAGCTTGAGAAATCAATTTACTTCCTTAGCTCTAGAGCAACATTGCACTAATTGTTTTTTCAGGTATCCACTGACATAAATAGAGAAAAAAAAAGGAGAATTACTGGTATGATTAGCTGGAAAATGTGGGTTTGTTATTGATTCAATTAGATTTTTATTTGTGTATCGTTACACACATTGTAAAATACATCTATAATAAGGAATGAAAATTGAACATGTAATAATAATTATATGGCACAGAAAGTAAGGAAATGGCTCACTTTCTGTCAAGCACAATGACTTTGAGCCAGATGATATAAGAAAAAATAAAATTATGGGTTTGAATAAGCTTTTTGAGTGTTACTGATAGTTACTGACACAGAATGAGTAATTCTGATATGGTATGATTAAATTTCAGGAAAAGATTCATTAGGGAAGAAGACCATGACCAAAATTCTTTAAACATAGGAAGTTGTTTGTTTATTGAGGACTTTGGTGCAATCTCTCTCCTCCTCCATGAATTGATATATAATAATTTTCAGTGTGTTTAAAATAAACATCTTCATTGCCTTGATGCACTTTCCCTTTCGAACAAAGTCAATGGAAAATGAAAATTAATTCTACTGTGGGACTTTCCTGCGGTCACACTCTGTTTGCTTTTGTGTTCTGAATCTTTACTACATTAGGAAAAAAAAAACAAGCCCAAATGATAAGTGCATTGGCCAGAAATTTTCTGTTGGCCTGCTTGGGAACCGATGGGAAATCTATCCTCAGTGCTCAGTCATTGTGTGGAGCAAGAAACTGGGCAGCATTGTACATCTGAAAAATAGGTTTCACAGGAATTCTTCCAAAGAGTGATGGAGAACTTCCTTGAATAATGCACAGTCTATATTTAAAGTTAGGATCCAAAGCAGGAATCTTGGAGAAGCATTCTCAGTGGGATTTCAATGAGGAAGAAACACTAAGTCCATTTGCAATCACCATCCTGTCATTTAGAGTTTTGCACAACTTTGCTTCTTCCTTGTCCTTCAATATTTTTTACTTTAATTTCTCTTTCCCCAGAAGACAATTCCTGTCTATTTCTGTTTGCCCAAGCATCCTTTTCAGTACTGACTTACTCCAAATTTAGATCTCCATTTCCATTGGGCAGACATTTTTCTTCCCTGGTACTTGCATGTTTATATGGAGCTATAAGTTCATGAGGGGACATGAATAATAGATTTCTAAAGGACAAGAAAATGCTCAAAATGGAGATTAGAAACCTTGAGAGAGCTGTTTTAACACCAGAATATAAATCAGATGTATTTCAATTTAACACATATAAGGAATTCATACTCTGGTTTTGTTCTAAATTGTTGTGTAGGACTAGCTGGCTAGTTGCCCTTAATCTAAAAAATAATGTTTATCTATGTATAGGGAGGTATAAAATATGCAGATTAAAGGGGGGGAAATCCAGTGGAGAAAGGTATCAGAAGTAATATGCACTACTCCTTCCCTGACAACTTAATTCATTTCTCTGGGCTGCATACATGATGCAGAGATCATTATAGTGCTTGTTATTTTCTGGCCTATGGTGGAAGAAAACTAAAATTGTACAAAATTATAAATTGCATTGCTTTCCCCCTCTACCATCACGGCAAATTCTGGTGGTTATAACCCACTCACCTGAGCCATTTAAATGGGGAACAGTGGCAAAGCCCATCAGGGACGTGCAAGTATGCAAGGAGCATGTGATTGCACCATGACCTGATAGCACAGTGCAGACATCAGTAGACTGATCATCAGTAGGAATGATTTACAAAAAGGCTAAATCCTGACCCTTTGAAAAAGCTACTATGCTTGGCTAGGCCTACAGCCACACTGTTACCCTATACTTACTACACTGCTCTCTATTTCAAAAGATCTGTAAAAAATTTTCATGCAAGCTGCTCACATGTGGTTGACTGACCATCCTTTGGGGGTGACCAGGTTTACACATAAAAAACAAATAGTCGGAGAAAGAAATTTTTACCAGACATAGGAAAAAATATTTTTAACAGAAGAATGCTGATGGCTCTTTAAACGTCACAAAAAAAACCCCAAAATCAGACAAATGTAGTGACACTTTAATCCTCACCTGGTAAAGGAAAAAAGCAGATATCCAGGAAGCTGCATGCAACCAGGTTTGTATGAGAAAGACAAAAAGCTGGCTCAGGAAACAGAGAACTGTCAATACCTTCACCAATCATACACAAATTTCAACTCCTCAAATTATTAATTTTTTAAAACCTAAGTCTGACTTCAGATGCCTATTTCATGACTAAATTATTCATCTGCTAGAAGTTCTTGTTCCACTCTAAACAGAATCTGGAATCTGAGCATACCTCAAATATAAACACACAACTTCCTGATGTGTAAATTTGGGGATCTGAATCCCACCCACTACCTGGAGATGAGGTACTCTTAGAAATTTTAAGTAATTTTTGGACTTAGGTATGTTTAGAACTACACTTCAGAAATATTCTTACGTGAGAATTTGATGACCTCCTGTAGGATCTGAGATATTCCCTGACATCCTTTCTGTCTCCTTCAGATTTTACTAGGAGCTATGATGTCTTACTGAGCAATTTTGTCTTACTGCAGCACGGTTCTCTGCTGAAGTCACCGGGAGTATCTACTGAAAAATCTGGCAAATATGTGTTGCAGTGGCACCAAAGCCTGGTTGTGCTCAGCACTGTGCAAACTTATAGTAAGATACATATGTGGCCTTGAATAATATGTTAAAGGGGAAAAGATTTGGCTTTCCATGAAGGCTGCAGCAGCCTGGGGAGAAAAGCTCTGAGCTCCCTGGTAACATCCTATCCTTAAGTTTGTGGTCATCAACTCAATTAACTATCACTCATTAACTGGATTAACTGATTGACAGGAGTGTGTCTTTGACAGAGCAGGCTGATGTGCCAGGAGCACCAAGAGTCTTCCAGGTTCATGAAAGAATTTTCCCTGAGTGATATTAGCAGGAATGACAAAGCTTTTCTGGAAAAGTGGCGGGTGGTCCATTGAGGAATTTTCTCAAGATACTTCCCACCCTTACAGGGGATTTACAACACTGGCCATGCCCTTAGTTTGCCCTGTTTTTTATTGGTGGCCCAGTGTAGATTTTACCTCTTGTGGTTATAGGTGCTGAAGGTCTATCCATTGTTATGCTGTCTAGAGGAGTGATTTACAGCTTGTGCTCAGGGTGTGTGAGTGGATGTTGTGTGGGCAAGGGCTTGGCTTTGTTGCTGAATAACTCAGTGTTTGCATTAAGAGCCTTCCTGCCAAATTAGGCATCTCCAGGGTGGGTTTGCCTCATCTGATGTGGGCTACACCAATCCCGGGGGAAAGACGGATCCATCAGAGTGTCTTAATTTAGGTAGGTCTTAGAATTTCATATAATTGCCTGTGACTGTAGGGGCCTGAACATAAAGGAATTCCCTTCTGGTACTCAGGGAGATAATGATGACCTATGAATGGTGCTGTAGCTCTTTTTTACCCATTTCTTTCTGTTTGCTAAAGAATAAAACAATAGAGTGTGGAGTTTCAGCTTTCTCATGAGCTTAACCAATTACTGTTTTCCTTCAAGCTATATAAATTGTGTGCATTTAATATTTAGTTATCTCCAGACTGTTTACACTAATTTTCATTTATACAATGCATCTAGTAACAGAGGTAGAGTGCAATTCTTTCTCTGTTTCTCTTTTGAATGAAAGCCTTGAGGGAGGCCTGCAGTTTTTGATCATGCTCCACTTTGATGTAAGCAAATGTTTAAGTTATGCTCTGGCAGAATGTCTGAGATTCATGTTCATGAATGATGCAGGATTTGTCCTCCTTCCTTAGTGGCTCTATTTATAGCCACAACTGTTTTCATTTTCCATGCAGTCATGAGAGAGAAGGTGAGAAGGAAGCAACCACAAGTCCTTTGTCTAAGCAGAGCTAAGTTTGTTCTCATGCTTTATTGTGTTTTATATTCCTCCATGCTGCAGTTCATGCCTCTGTCTCTAGAATATATAAAAGGTTTTTCCCAGCCCTGGGCTCCAGGGACCAATCTCTACTGCTCTATGCTCTACAGGACCATGTAGTCTGCAGTGATGTAGCTGCAAAGAGCCACTAGAGGAAAACAATTTACCTATTTCTGTGTTCACAGAATCACAGAATGGGCCAGGTTGGAAGGGACCACAGTGGGCCATCTGGTCTAAACACTGCTCAAACAGGGCCATCCAAGAGCACCTAACACAGCATTGTGTCCTGATGGTTCTTGAGTATCTCCAGAGAGGGAGACTCCACAATCTCTCTGGGCAACCTGTTCTAGTGCTTGGTCACCTGCACAGTAAAAAAGTTCTTATCAGTTTCTGTCTCTTGTCTTATTGCTTGGCACCTCTGAGCAGAGCCTGGCTCCATCCTCCTGACACCCTTGTTCAGGACATTAGTTCATTCCTTGCTCAGTGCAGTAGTCAGGTCCCCTCCAAGTTATCTCATCTTGAAGCTGAACAGGCCAAATTTCCTCAGCCTTTCCTTCTAAGAGAGATGCTCCAGTCCCTTAATAATTTTCATAGCCCTCCACTGGAGCTGCTCCAGGAGCTCCATGTCTCTCTTGCACTGAGGAGCCCAGAACTGGACACAGCACTCCAGACGTGGCCTTACCGGGTCTGATGGAGGGGCAGGATCACCTCCCTCACCCTGCTGACAGTGCTTTCCCTAAGGCATCCCAGGACACCATTGGCCTTTTTAGCAACAGGGGCACTGCTGTCTCATGGACAGCTTGCTGACCACCAGCTGCTTTCCAGCAGGTCAGCCCCCAGCCTGTGCTGCTCTGTGAGTTATTCTTTCCCAGGTGCAGCACTCTGCATCTGCCCTTGCTGAATTTCAGAAGTTCCTCTCTGCCTCTCTCCAAGGTGTCAAGGCTCTTCTGAAGGGCTGCACAGCCCTCTGTGGTGTTGGCCACTCCTCTCAGCTTTGTGTCACCAATGAACTTGCTGCAGAGTAATCTGTCCCTTCATCCAAGTCAGTGATGGATAAATTGCACAATACTGGGCTCAGTTTAGTTCCCTTAGAGTGCTTTCCTCTGATCTGAGCACTGCTTCTAGTTCTGCAAGGGTATAAATTCAAACCAGCCTCCATCTATGCACAGAACAGACCAAATCACAAATTATGATTGTTTGGGTCTTTTTACCAGCATGTGGGGGTTTTTTTTGTTTGCTTTTTTGCTTTCAGAGCTGCTCTTTGTCTTGTGAGACAGCAACCCAAGGCTATGTTTCAATCAGAATGGTTGGCTGTGTTAAGGGCTGAGATGTTGTGCTAAGGTTGTGCAGGGTGCTAGGAATGGACAGTCATTCTCCGTGGCAGGATGTGCAGCTGTGAGCTGCAGGCTAGAAGGAAAGGAAGCAGGATTTCTTCCAAAGGACATGTCTTCAGTGTATTGTTTCTCCAGCATTTCATGGAAAATGTTGGGTTGGGTTGGAATGGACCTTAATCACCCAGTTCCAGCCTCCATTTAATGGTAAACCTTCCATTTACCTCACAGTGGGAATGAAAACTATCTATGCCTGGCAGAAACCATAAAGTACAGTAGGATACTGGTAGGGAATTAGTGAAAATGCACCTGAGTCTTTTGTCAAATTTAATCCCTGCTTTTCCATAACTTTCTGTGATTCAAGGCTACTATAAATGTCAGTACTGATGGTATATTTAACCCTAGGAGTCTGGGATCTGACCAGGAGGTACCTTCAGAAAAGGTGATAATGACAAGAAGGGTTGTGCTCAGTCCACACTCAACAGTCAGTTCCCCTAATCAAGGCAGAAGAAGATGGAATTGGATAGCTCCACAACATGACTTTCTTTAGGATAAGAACAGAAAAGAAGTAGACTCAGAACATAGATATAGATGGTGCTTTTAGTGACACAATAGCAAGATCCAAGAAAATGTGACAATCAGAGGCTTAATTAAAAACAAATGACTCAGAAATGCAAGTTAAAGAAGAACCCAACAATTAATTTCTTTATAACAGAACAAAAGCTTAGCAAATGCTATGGAGTTTGCTTTAATTGGATTTTAGAATCATAGAATTCTAGCATGGTTTGGGTTGGAAGATAAAAAAATAAAAATATACAAA
>VZRH01006199.1:0-10052 GCA_013397555.1 Urocynchramus pylzowi
ACCCATCCTGGGATTCTGTGAAAAACAGGACCTCCAAGAGACTCTGCTGCAAGGAGGGCACAGAGACTGTCCCGTCTCACAAAGCCAAGCATATATTTGGTTTTTTTCCCATTTTTAGTGTTTTTTCCTGGCACTTGCAGCGTGGCGGGACAACCTCCTTTTAACAGCAGCTCTCCTTGCCAACGCTGGAGTATATAAAACCTTTGCTGCTGCAAAATGTTTAAAAAAAATAATAATTCTTGTCTAGACCTGTGCTTTTAAGTCTGCTCTGAGCTTTAAAGTTGTGCTGGCACAGCTCTGGGGCTGGGCTGAGCCTCTCCCCCTGCTCTCCCCGGGGAGCCTGTCTCGGCAGGCCCGGCTGGAGCTGCAAAGGATTTGGATTTTCTGTTTGTTTGTTCAAGTGCTTTTATTCCTGGCACTGCTGCAAATCTCTGAAATAAAAGCTTTCTTGTGCTGGTAAAAATAAACTGGAGTTGATTTGGTTGCCTACCTGTGCTGACCAAGCTGCTGCTTCAATGAGAGAAATTTGGGGTGGGTTCCAGCAGGAGGTTTGCAAACAGCGTTCTTCAGAGTCAGGAGAAGGAGAAAAAGGAAAATCCTGCTGTCCCCTCCCCTGGATTTTTAATTTTTGGCTTTGTTTGCTTCTCTCAGCAAATCTGCAGCCACTTAACCTCTGCCATGCAAGACCAGGACATGGAGTATTCCCAGAAATTCAGGATACACTGAGTCTCCACTTGCTGAAAGGACAGCCTGTGACTCCTCCAGACACAAAAATGCTTTCCTGGATTACTAAAATCTGCTATTTTTAACACCAAAGTGACGCTGACTCTGGGGAGGAGCAGACAAACCCTCCCTTGAATTGATCTTTTTTTAGAGAGTATCAAACCCATTTCTCCTAAAATCCAAGGTCCAAGCCTTGTTAAACTCGACCTAAAGATTCAGGAGCTCATTTCTTTGCAGGGAGATGGAAGAAGGCAAACTGAAAGCAGGGGATGAACCCCCGGGAGTGAGGGGAGTTGTGAGGCAGAGTCACACCGAGGTGACACCGAAACACTCCCGGCGTGTCCCGTGTCCCAAAGCTCCTCCTGCTCCCTCTGAGGCGTTGGGTGACATTTGGTGATGCGGGTGTTGCGCTGTCCTCGGGGCAGGGCCGCGTGGCGCAGCCACGGGTGATCCCTGACTTTGTGGTGACACTCGGGCAGGTGACGAATTCGTGGTGATGCAAGGCCCAGGGGAGGTGACGGTGAGGAAACATTCCTGGCCTGATGGGACTGAGCTCCAGGGCTGGGCCAGGCAGAGGGATTTGTGTCCTGGGAAGTGCCCTGCCTTTGGAGAAAGGCCTGAGAGCCACCAATTCCCTGAGAGGAGCAGTTCCCAGCTGGCCCAGTCTGGGGTGGGATGGTTTCTGTGGGGCAGCTGGATCTGTACAGGTCATCAATGACATTTTGGGGCAAAATCCATCCTGAGTGGTGGAGATGAGCACCATAAACCCATCCCAAGGGATGGACATGATCATAAATCCATCCTGATGGATAGAGGTGTCCATCATAAACCCATCCCAAGGGATGGACATGATCATAAATCCATCCTGATGGATAGAGGTGTCCATCATAAACCCATCCCAAGGGATGGACATGATCATAAATCCATCCTGATGGATAGAGGGGTCCATCATAAACCCATCCCAAGGGATGGACATGATCATAAATCCATCCCAAGGGATACAGATGATCATCATAAATCCATCTCAAGGGGTGGATATGAACACCATAAATACATCCTGAGGGATGGAGATAAACACCAAAAAATCCATCCCAAGGGATGGAGATGAGAACCACAAATCCATCCCAGGTGATGGACACGAGCACTATAAATCTATCCTGAGGGATGGATGGACATGAGCACCATAAACCCATCTTGAGTGATGATCACCGTAAACCCACCCTAAGTGGTGGAGATGAGCACCATAAACCCATCCCAAGGGATGGAGATGATGACCATAAACCCATCCCAAGGGATGGAGATGAGCACCATAAACCCATCCTAAGAGATGGAGATGAGCACCATAAATCCATCCTGAGTGATGGACATGGCCACCATAAACCCATCCAAAGAGATGAAGATAAACACCAAAAATCCATCCCAATGGATGGAGATGATGACCATAAATCCATAACCCATCCCAAGGGATGGAGATGATGACCATAAACCCATCCCAAGGGATGGAGATGAGCACCATAAACCCATCCTAAGAGATGGAGATGAGCACCATAAATCCATCCTGAGTGATGGACATGGCCACCATAAACCCATCCAAAGAGATGAAGATAAACACCAAAAATCCATCCCAATGGATGGAGATGATGACCATAAATCCATAACCCATCCCAAGGGATGGAGATGAACTCCATGAACCTGGAGAAGCCTGCAGCCAGGCTGGGATGTGCCAAGGACAGGTCCAAGAACCCTTTCCCAGGATCACATCCCCGGGATGCCCAGCGTGGCTCCAGGTGTGCTCCGATTCCTCCATGTTCCTCACTTCTGCTGTGGAAGAGGGAATATCTTAAATTTACTGGAGTTTGTTGGGATGCAAACCCCTCCTGAACAAGGCTGTGCAACTTGGGAACGCTTGGATAAAAGCCAAAATATGGGAAAAGGAAGGAGCAACAACCCAGCTTGATGGATTTCCCTATAAACCCTGTGCTGCCATTCCAGCTTCCCTCCAGCTTGGGACACATCCTTCAATCCCAGAGACCTCCCAGTGCTCCCTCCCCCTCTTCCCTGTCCTTCCAGGAGCCTCAGGAACGCAGCTGGGCTGGGCCATGGATACCAGCCATGGATACCAGACCAGTTCTTCCTGCTCTCCTGCCAGGGGGTATCCACAGCATTCCTGGCCTGGATTCCCATGGAGATTTTCACTTCCAGGAGCAAAATCCCTCGGTGACTCCTGTTATCAAATCAGGGAGCTGGGAAGAGTTGGAGTGACAGGGAATCACCCAAGCCTCAGCTTTCCTCTCATTTTCAGGCTGGGATTTCATTCCCACAGAGCTGTTTTCCTTGAGCCCTGGGCAGCCTCATCCCTGTGACATTCCTGGAATTTATTCCTGGAAGAGCTGCCACCAAATAAAAATCCTCTCTGGGGTATTGCCATGCCAATTTGTTATTTCAGCCCCAAAGCATCATCCAGTAAATTTGAGATTAACAAAGGATGAACTCTGAAGAAAACACACAATCAAATTCCAAAATTCCAGCATGCAATTCCAAGCTGATGGAAGTTTTTAGGGATAAAAATATTGGGTTGTTGAAGTGACACTTGGCATCTGCCTCGTGCCAGGGGTTGTCAAAATGTGGCCATGCAGGAATGTTGTCCCCAACAGATGAAAATGTCCCCAGGGTTGACACACACAACCTGATCCTGCCTTTTCTCTTGGAAAAACTCAAGGAAATGAGGTGTTGGAGCAGCAGGAAGACATAAAAATCCCAGCAGGACTGGGATTTTCAGCCCATCATCAGAAGGAGAATCCTTAGAGCACCCTGGTCTGGCCATGCCACCGATCCCAAATGATGCCTCAGGTTTTAACTTTTATATGTTTCACATTCTGAGTCTGAGCTTCACATTCAGGGATGGTGAGCTCTCTGCACAGAGCAGGGAGACAAAACAATTCCTGCTCCAGCTGGGCACCAAGGACAAATGATCCAAACCTCAGCCCCAAGAGCACAACCAAGGTGGGCTGGAGAGAGAAAAACAAGCAGGGTGGGAGTGCCTGGGCTAAAGCTGGAATGGGACAATGAACTCCAAGGTGCAAATGGAGCAGAACTGATCCCAGGGAGAGCCCCCGGGAGCGGCCGTGCATTTTGGGGCCATTTGGGTTCATCTTGGGTGCAGCCCTGGCTGGGCTCTGGTGCTGCCCAAGGTGGATCCATGGAGGAGATCCTTTCCATAAATCCCTGCTTTATTCTGGAACTCTGCCCAGCCTCTGCTCTAGCTCAGCCTTCACAGGGGATCAGTTTGTGGTGACCACCAAGGGACACAGGCATCTGGGAACCCCCTGGACCAGAGCCAGAGGAACGTCCAGCTCTGGGACGGCTCCATTTGATCCCTAATCCAAGAGCCAGGAATCAAAGCTCTCAGTTGGAGAGGAGAAGATTGGAGCTGGGCACTGCAGAGCCTGGTGGGTGCTCCTCAGTGGGCATTGTTCCCAGTTTTCCCAGATCCTGGAATGTGGAATCCATCAGGATTCCATTCCTTCCAGGCAGGAACCTGGGACCTTTTAACCCCTTGGGCGGCCGCGAGTCTTGGGGAAAATTAAATCATCCAGTCCATCCCCATTTCCAGTTCAAGATCCCATTTCCTGGGAGCTGCCAGCCACCTAAACCATCCCTTCCCCGCTATTTTTACTGGGATATTTTTAGTGGAAGGTGCAGAACACTCGAGGATGGGATAAACAGGATTTTCCACTCCAGGCTTTTGCCATCCATGTTCAGTGGGACCCTGGGCTGAGGCTGTTTACTGGCCACGAGCTGTGTTTAACATTCCACTCCTGGATATTTATATTCCCAGCCAAATTCAGAGCAGGATTCTGGAAAATGAGCAAAAGTAGGCGATGACCCAACGAGAGACCATTGGGTCATCCAAGAACTTTAGGAGCTTCTCTGGAATCCAGTGTTTTTTTGGGATGCTGGGAGCTGACTATAATTAGCAGCCACTCAAATCCTTTAAACAGCCACAAAAAAATCAACTCTGACTTCCATGAAATCCACCCTTGAGCATTTTGGGAATATTTAGAGAAGGTAAAACCCACCCTTAAACATTTTGGGAATATTTAGGGAAGATAAAATCCACCCTTGAGCATTATGGGAATATTTAGGAAAGGTAAAATCCACCCTTGAGCATTTTTGGGAATACTTAGGGAAGATAAAATCAACTCTCAAACATTTGGGAATATTTAGGAAAAACAAAATCCCTCCTTGAATATTTTGGGAATATTTAAAATCCATCCTTGAACATTTGGGAATGAGCTCCCCCAACCCTCCTTGTGCTGGGGCAGAAAAGCAATTTCCATCTCATGAATATGGATGAGAGAGCAGAAACCAGGGCTGGGCCAATCCAGGGATATCATTAAACACAAAATCCCTTTTTTTCCCCAGGGATTAATGGAGCAAGAAGCTCCAGTTGACTTTGGCTCCCGTGCCAGGAGCTGTTTTTTGGAGCTGCTGGATGGGATCAAAGTTGATTTTCAAACACAAATTTGTAACTTATGCAGGGGCACGTTCCTGCAGGGATCGGACACGCCCAGAAAATTCCCATAAAAGCCTTTGGGATGAGGGAAGGAGAGGTTTGGTTGTTTCTTTAAAGCTTGGGGGGATGTTGGAATAGGAGGGGTTTTTTTGGTGTTGTTTGGGGAGGATTTTTAGGCTGGGTTATCCTTGCCTGAAGCCAAGAGGTTTTGGGAGGAATTACAAAGGGTTTGGGAATATTTATAAGGTTTTGGGAAGAATTGCAAGGTTTTTGGGAGGAAAGAGAAGGGTTTTGGGAGGAATGAGAAGGATTTTGGGAGGAAAGAAGTTTTTGGGAGGAATGAGAAAGTTTTAGGAAGAATTATGAGGTCTTAGGGAAAAATGAGAAGGTTCTTGGGGAGAATGAAAATTTTGGGAGAAATGAGAAGGTTTTGGGGAGGAAAGAGAAGGTTTTTGAGAGGAAAGAGAAGGTTTTGGGGGGAATGAGAAAGTTTTGGGAAGAATGACAAGGTTTTTGGGAGGAGTGAGAAGGTTTTTAGGAGGAAAGAGAATGCTTGGGAAGAATTACAAGATTTTGGGGAGGAATGACAAGGTTTTGGGAGGAATTAATATTTTGGGGAGGAACTAGAAGGTTTTTGGGAGGAATTAGAAGGTGTCTGGGAGGAAAGACAAGGTTTTTGGGAGGAAAGACAAGGTTTTTGGGGAGAATGAAAGGTTTTGGGAAGAATGAGAAGGTTTTTGAGAGGAAAGAGGTTTTTGAGAAGGTTTTTGGGAGGAGTCCAGCCATGGAATGCTACTCATTGATGGCTTCAAGTGGTCTGCACTGGCAAGAATCCAGGATTTTCTGGAAACAAGGATTTTCTCCCCCTCCTCTTTTCTTTAAATTATTTTTTCACATTAAAAATAAAATTAAATCAGTGTTTTCTGCCTTGCCTGGAGATGTTGTCCCCACCAGCTTTATCATCACAGGCTGTTCCTTCTTCACTGACAGAGGGTTGGGATGAGATGGATTTAAGGTCCTTTCCAACCCAAACCATTCCATAATTCTGCTGCCCAAACTTCTCCAACTCCAGGAGAAGTTGAAAAGTTGGGCTGAAATCCCCCCTAAAATGTGAGGGACACTTGGAGAGGACACAGCCTGGGGGGTCAGAAAAAGGATCCTCACTGGGATTTCTCTTCCCTCCAGAAATCCCCGTCCCTAAATCCTCACAAGGACAGCCCAAGAGGAGAAAACATCGCCCAAAAAGTGATTTTAAGCTCGTTTTGCCTCGGGGGAAAATGAGTCTCTGCCCTGGCAGACGCTGCCAGTGTTTATTTAGTTGCTAACAACCATCAAGATCCACACCCAGCCCTTCAAAAAACAACCTCCTGCTTCCTCCCTGACTCAGCCACACCTCACACGGCCCCGGGGCGCTTTGGGATCACCAACGGCCCAAACTCACCCGAAATGCAGAAATAATTCAGCTTCAAAGCAGGAAAAACTGAATATTCTGCCCAATTTTTAAATAGTCACTTTTGAGGGCAATTTGGAATCACAAACAGCCCCAAACTCACCTGAAATGCAGGGATTAAAGCAGGAAAATCTGAATTTCCTGCCCTCCATTCCTATGTTTGTTATAGTAAATTATGGGGGTGATTTGGGATTACCAACAGCCCCAAACTCACCCGAAATGCAAAAATAATTCAGCTTTAAAGCAGGCAAAACTGAATTTCCTGCCCTTTGTTCCCAGTGTTTTTATAGTCAATTATGGGGATGATTTGGGATCACCAACAACCCCAAATTCACCTGAAGTGCAGAAATTAAAGCAGGAAAAACTGAATTTCCTGCCCTTCAAAACAGCCCCAAACTCACCTGAAATGCAGAGATTAAAGCAGGAAAAACTGAATTTCCTGCACTCTCTTTCCATTTCTTATGNTTCAAAACAGCCCCAAACTCACCTGAAATGCAGAGATTAAAGCAGGAAAAACTGAATTTCCTGCACTCTCTTTCCATTTCTTATGGAAAATTATAAATTACACTCTAGTGCAGCTCCAGGCATGATCCCAAGAGAAAATTCCCAATTTTCTCCCCAAAGGAGGCACAAGAGGAGAGGCTGAAGGAATCCAACTCATATTTGGGGAATATTTGGAAGGTTTGAAAACAGAAGTCTCAAAGATTTGCTGGATCTGGTTGGGTTTTGAGTAAAAAGCAAGGAAATAAATCAAAATAAAGGCATTTCATGTGATCCCCCTGACCATTCCACATCCCAAATTCCCAGTGTGTGGAATAATCTGGATATGGCAGCTTTAAAAAGCATTGCTGAAGCTTTTCAGAAAAAAATCCCAATTAGTAAAAGAGATCTCAATTGATAAAAATAAAATCCCAATTAATTGGAAATTAAATAATCCCCTTAGCTTTATTTTAAAAGCATATGGGGTAGGGTGGCAAATTTGGGATTTTTCAGCTAAATTTGCTGGAGCTGAAATCCCATTTTTGCAGTAGATTTAGAGAAAAATCTTGGAAAATCAATTTATCAGGGGCTAAAAATATATGTGCTTTGATCAGTACGTGATTGAATTATTGTGATTTTCTCTTGTGATTTTATTTCATCTGAGATGGAGCCAAATTTGAGGTTTTGGGTTCATTTTGGTTAAATGCAGACGGAGGAGAGAACAATTTGGGGAGAGCTCAGTGGGACTCAGAGGTGCTGGTGGTGAGTTTGGGAAATCTGACAGGAATATTTTGAGACTTTAAAAATCCTGGAGAGTTGGGATCAAAAAGCCTGGAAATTACAATTCCAGCAGCACCATACAGGTATTTTAACAAAAAAATTGTTAATTGCTTTGGTGGGTGTGCCTCAAAATCCCAGAAGTCCAGCAGAGGCTGATTCTTTTTAAAGAATAAATTAAAAAAAGAAGTGAAAGAAAAGCTGACCTTTAGCCCAGGGATTTCCCTTTCTTCCTTGGAAGACTTCTGTTAAAATGTTTGTTGATATTTTAATTTCACAATTGCTTGGTGGGAGAACCCCAAACGCAGGGAATTTTTTCTCCACATGAAGAGCTTGTCCAATTAAAAAAAAAAATAAAGAAAATAATCCTCCTCCCTTAGGGCAGATTTCCCTGTCTGAACACTCCCATTGCATCAGGAGCCCAGAATTCCCTCAGGAACAAAGCAAACCTAAAAAATCAGGTTCAGAGGGTCACAACCTCTATTTTTTTTGCTCTCCCATCCTGGAATTTCAGGATGATCTGACCTGGAACAGATCCAGGTTGGAGAGGTCAAAACCCAGAATTTGCCTGGGCAGGGCAATGCCAGGGGAATAATTAATTCAGAATAAATAGACAATTATTAATTATTTTGGAATTAGTTAATTAATAATTAATTCTGAATAAATAATTCACAAGAAATAATTCAGAATAATTAATTCTGAATAAATAATTCAGAATAAAAAACCCAGAAAAATTATTCTGAATAAATAATTCAGAATAATTAATTCAGAAAAAAAATCCAGAAGAAATAATTCAGAATAATCCAGAATAATTAATTATGAATAAATCATTCAGAATAAATAACCCAGAAGAAATAATCAGAATACATAATTCAGAAGAAGTAATTAATTCAGAAATGCAAATGAGGTGACATCAGCAGGATGCCCTGGTCATGAGGTCACCCAGGAAATGCCCCACTAGCAAATTGCCTTTAATCTCAGCCTAATAAATCTTAAACCCTACTTAGTTAAGCCTCAACTAAAGAGGTGTTACACAGGAAAATTCCTTTTTCTCTTCCTTCCCCTCTCCAGAGAGATCAGGACAGACAGAGGGAAAATGGGGAGGAATTTTTCCCTCAGAAAAGCAGGAAAAGCTTCACCTCAGGGCAATGGGAAGGAATTTTTCCGTGAGAAAAGTGGGAAAAGACTCACCTCAGGATGGATGAAGGAATTTTTCCCTCAGAAAAGCAGGAAAAGCTTCACCTCAGGGCAATGGGAAGGAATTTTTCTCTCAGAAAAGTCTCCCCTCAGGACACATGAAGGAATTTTTCCCCAATAAAAGCAGGAAAAACTTCACCTCAGGAGGGATGAAAGATTTTTTTCCCTCAGAAAAATAGGAAAAGCTTCACCTCGGGACAGGTGAAAGAGTTTTTTCCCCAAGAAAGTGGAAGAAGCTTTACCTCAGGAGGGATGAAGGAGATTTTCCCTCAGTAAATCAGGAAAAGCTTCACCTCAGAACAGGTGAGGTGAAAGAGTTTTTCCCCAAGAAAGCAGGATAAGTTTCACCTCAGGAGGTATGAAGGAGATTTCCCCTCAGAAAATCAGGAAAAGCTTCACCTCAGGACAAATGTAGGATTTTTTTCCCTCAGAAAAGGAGAAAAGCTTCACCTCAGGACAATGGGAAGGAGTTTTTCCCTCAGAAAAGGAGGAAAAGCTTCACCTCAGGACAAATGTAGGATTTTTTTCCCTCAGAAAAGGAGAAAAGCTTCACCTCAGGACAATGGGAAGGAGTTTTTCCCTCAGAAAATCAGGAAAAGCTCCACCTCAGCTCTGTAAATCCCTTTAATCCCCAACTTTAAGGACAATTTCCCACCCAGCCAGTCCAGCTGGTTCTCACCCCCACCCAGGGCACTCAAATCAAAATAAAACAACATTTGAAGAGGCTTTGCAGAGTTTGCCTCCCTGGCCCTTGAGAAATGCTGATTTTGTGGGTAAAACACATTTATTTCACCCAATGTCCAGCCCAGGGTGGCTTTGGAATTTGGGATTGGGGCAGGAGCAGCAGTGTTGGGAGAGGAGGACTCAGAGGCCCTGACTCTTGAAAAATGTTATTCAAAATATTAAAAA
>VZRH01006200.1:9240-75760 GCA_013397555.1 Urocynchramus pylzowi
GGATTTTGGTTTTTTTTTTCTTTTTAATAAGAGTTTATATTACTTCTAGCAAACCCAGACGTTGTGGCTTTTGGACACAGAAGCGTTTGACAGCGATGGCTTTGTGCGTGAGAACGCTTTGAGCCTCTGTGGTGCCCGTACGTCCATAAAGTGAGGTTGCCCCTTCCATTGCCCCTTCCCTTCCCCCTTCCCTGCCAGCCCTCTCCTGCCCGTGCCGTCGTTCACGTGTCAGTGCCGTGCCACTGCACTCGCACAGTGCTTCAGGAGCAGCCACGCTGCTCAGCCTCTTGCCTGGGCGTTCGTATTGATGTCTTGCCTGTGGCAAGAAAAGGATTTCTTTGCTGATTTGGTGACAGTTGGGTTTTCTGATGTGTGTCTTTTTAGGGTCAGTCAGGGACGTTTGTTAATGTGTGTCCAGGGAATCAACAGGCTCCTGGAGAGGGTAAGCTAGTGCAGTGCATACAGAATAGGTGCAGCTCTAAAACCCAGGTGTTTGCCTGCTGACTCAGCTGTTCCTGCTGTGGTGCCCAGCCTGGTGGAGCTGTTGAACTTTGGGTTTTAGAGAGGACAAACCTGACCTCTGTTTATAATTTGGCACTTGCTTGGGAAACCTTTCTTCAGGTTCTCATGCTTCTGCAAGCACACTGGTGTGAGTCTTGCTTCAGGAGATAATACAGTTAAATATTGTCCATTTGGCTGGTCTATGGAATGTATTTCAGATGATTCACTTGGGCCACAGTTCTTTTGGATTAGAGGTGCGTATTTCAGGCTCACAAAGAGGCTGTGCCAGGTAGGATGTAAATGCTGAGACCAAGTGAAGACAAAAATGTTTCAGCTATACAACCAATGACATTAAAGAGCAAAGACAACTACACCAGGCTTCATTATTTTGGTAATTTTAAAATTTTTATGTTAAACTTGATGTTATAAGTAAGAGGAGCTCCATGGCTAATTTGTTAAGAGGAGGTACATCCTGGTCACAGATCACTATATGTGCAGGAAGAGCTTGCTTGGGAGGGTGGGTGATGATGTAGGACAGCAGGAAGACCTGGAGCTCCCAGGGATATTGCAGGACACTGCATCCTCTGGCTGAGGATCTGAGTGAAAGGGCAATCTCGAGTGTCTTACACAGCAAACAGTATTCAAGAGTGCTGTGATACAAGTATATTTATGTTTTGTGCACATGTGTAAAAATACAAAAATACCTTTTTCAGAGTTCACTTCAGTCCAGTTCGTGTTCCCAAATAATAAATTAAAACATGGAAAGTGTGAGGAGAGATTGTGTTTCGTTAGCAAATAAAGAAGGTGCTTTTAGCAGCAGTGAAGAAAGAAAATAGGAAAAAAGCAACCCAGAATGTTCCAGATGCATACTTGAAGGTTTGCTTTTGCTTCAGAATATATACTGCTACAGATGAGCTGTCAATTTATAGCTTTTTGTTTTATTTGAATAAATACTAGCAAGCTGCAAGCCTGCAGCTGACTGCTATAATACAGAGAGTTTGCAGAAAGTAGATTATAAACTGACTGGACTGCAGATCTGAAAATCCAGATTGTGGTTTTTAGATACTGAGGTTGAATTTGGAAGGGATAGTTTGTGTGAAGTCACATACCTTTCAACTGTTTGATGCTGTAGTCAGGGGATGAAGGGATGCTCATGTTGTAGTTGGGTAGTTGCAAAAGGAGTGTATTGCTTGAGGAGATGTTGCTTTAACGTAAATGAAATTAAGAAATTACCAGGATAAGGTTTTTCACCCAGAGGGTGGTTGGGCACTGGAACAGGCTCCCCAGGGAAGTGGTCACAGCACCAAGCCTGACACAGAGCTCAAGGAGTATTGGGACAGTGCTCTCAGGCACACGGTGTGACTCTTGGGGAGGGTGCTGTGCAGAGCCAGGAACTGGGCTTCAGCAATCCTTGTGGGTCCCTTCTGTCATGTGGAATAAAATACAAACAGTGTCTATAAATTGATAACATAAAAGCAAATCTTTAATTGAAAGCCTTCAAGGTGCACAATTTGGTGATATGTATACGTGATACTGTAGTTCTACAATTTTTATAAGGTTACTTGATTAGTATACCTATCAAATATTGTCCCATTAGAAGAGCAGTTGGGTTAGATAATTTCCCCCCTGGGTTCAGCTCCATTGGAGCTCCCCCCCGAGCCTCCCCGGCCTTCTAACTCTGTATTTTATTATGTCTATGATACATGGTGCAAAATAAAGTGTCCTTGCTAAACTAACAGGCAAGACTAAACAGAATTTCAAGAATGCATCAATAAGAGTTTGTGAACTGTGAGGAAAAAGAGCTGGGAAAGTACTAGAAGTTATAACTATATATTAACAGTCTACAAAGCTACAAATATGTGAAGAATACATAAACCCCAAAAATCTTTAGGCATCACTTCCAACTCAGGGAATTCGTGATTCTTTAAAATCTTTTTCCTGTTGTAGGTCTGCACTGTGGAACTTCTCTATCTGCTAGCATTAGTAATTTTGTTTGATCAGTGGTAGAACCTCTCTCTCTTCCACAAATGCAGAACACAAGTGCCATCTGCATTTACCCTGCACAAATAAGTGTGTTTACCTTGCCCTGTGGGGCAGGGCCAGGCTTGAGAGGAACTTCAGGAATAAAAATGTTCACTCCACAAACATTTTCAGTTGTTGTTGATTATTCCTTTGAGGTCTGCTTCCAGTTTTGGGGGCTCATTTAGTGAGCCTGAGACAACTGTCCTGTTGCCTGCAATCTCTTGATACCTGGTGCTGCTGTCCAGTGAAGTGTTACAGTATTCTAGCTGGGGTCATTTTGGTAAAATTCTGTAGTGATAATTCAGTCTTGAAACAAAGGTGCAGAAGTCAAGGAGGGCAGCAGTGATGTGTTTTCACTGTATTTTGCACTGCAGGGTCTGTTTGGTGTTCCAGAACTGAGCTGTCCAGAAGGATTTCAAGAAGCACAGGACAAAGCATTGCAAGAGTCAGAACAGCTTGTCCAGAAGGCATGTTCAACACCACCTGGGCCAGAGACTGTAATGATCTTTGATCAGCTTTCAGATAGCCTGTGCAGAGTAGCAGACTTGGTACGTTACTTTTTTAATCTTTACATAAATTCTTTCAAACTGGCTGAGCTTACACTATGTTCCGTTTTATGATTTTCTACACTGCAGTAAATAGCAGATCAGCTCCATGAAGTTTTGTGTCAAGACAGAAAATTAAATTGATTGAAAGTGAATTACAAAGGCTTTTACCAAATGATAGCGAAGTACAAATCTTGTCAAACTGTCCAGTTGTTTTTAAGACAGATGCAAAAATAGTATAGAAGTCACAACAAAAAAAACAACAGTGAAATCATACTTGTGCTTCTGCTGCAATATTAATACATAAGCTCTCCAGTGTCACTTATATTGTGGAAAAGAGGGTTTTGATTTCAGAGTTAAAGTTGGAGTGGCAATGCATATGTTTTAAGTTATGATCATTTATAGGTGAAAGTCCATGAAGAACTTCCAGAGCAAAGGCAGTAGTATCACTTTTTAGTAACACAAGAAAAAGGCAGCAATTTCCTCGATTGTAGTTTTTGTCGTCCACAGATTTAGAGTACTTGGTCTGATATTCTGCATCACAAAACTTTAAGTTTATTAGAGCATTTTATATTGCTCTCTGGAAGTTTGCCCAAAGTATATGTTTTATCAAAGCATCATTCTTTGGTTGTAGGAAGCAGAACCAACCTCCATACTGGAATCAGTTCTTAGTTTATAGGTCACTGATTTTTTTGAGGTCACTTGGGTTTTCACATTTGAATGTCTCGGTGTGTTTTCAGTTCTCCAATCTTGTTTCTTATTATTATTTTGTAGATTTAAGATATCTTTTGTGCCCGGCACTTTTTCCTTCTGAAAGTACTTACAAGATCTGTCAAGTCATTAGTTCTTATGTTTTGTATAGACTATGCCTAATTCTGCTTAATCAAGCAATACCTAAGTAAAACATTAATGTCAGAATTCAATGACCATAATTTTGTATCAGTTTGCTGAGCTAAAATTACCTCCTTTGTACTGTATTCAGGTTTTTTTATGTTCACAGATGCACAGCTTGCAGAACTGTCTGGAAGTTATTTGGTGATTGTTATCTGTTGTTAGGAATTTTGATATCTGTCATTCAGCACCTTTTCTGTCAGTATTATACAGGATTTTAAAAAGGAATTCTAAGAAGTAAAAATTTTAAGCGTGTAACATTTCTAAGGCTGCTTTTTCAATCAAAATGCAATAATATTTTATACTGTCTGCTTGTTGCATGTACTTTCTGTAAAATCGTGCTTAATATCTTCAATATAGTCCTAGAATTGAAATATATTCCTAATATTTTGAGTCTATCATTTCAATGCTAGCACCACCCTGAATTCATGTCAGCACTTGTGGAAGCCCCTAGCTCCCCAGACCCTTTTAGCATCCTTCTAGCCTTATGAACCCCCTGAAGGATTTGGGGATTTACAGAAAATCATTATTTCTTCCTGTTAGGAAATATGCACATTTAGTGGTGTGCTTTCTTCTTAGCTAGAAAATTTAGTTTTAAAAATCTTTTTTAATAACATTCAAATATGTTGGAGTAGGTCTGTATTATAAGGACTCTAAGATACTCATTGCTTAAAATGTTTTAAGAAGGGTGTGAATTAATAACGTATTTGTCTTGGACACAAGGCACTGTGTGGTTTAATAATGGTCAGGAAAGTTTTCCAGTCAGCTTTATATTTTAGACAAAAAAAAGCAAATTCTACAAAATGATTGCATAGAACTGTAGAAATGAATGTTAATGTAAATGGAACTGCTTGAATCCAATTTATTTATAAGCCAGGAGGTTTTTTTATTTGTCTTTTTGCCTCACTGTTTTCTTCTTCTACTGTATCAGGCTGATTTTGTAAAAGTTGCCCACCCTGACTTTGCATTCAGAGAGGCTGCTGAAGAAGCTTGCAGGAACATTGGTACTATGGTAGAGAAGTATGTTTTCTTCCTTTTTTCTGTTTTTTTTTTTCTGTTTCCATTTTGCATAATTTTTCTGCAACTTTAAAAATTACTGTATGATCATCTATGAAAATAGCAATCAACAAAAAAATTTGTGCATGGGAACAAAGTGTCAGTCTTCTGTTACAGATATTTAAGGGTTTAGTTTTGTTACAGTATCTCATGAAAGTTTTTTCTATTTTAGTTGCGGTTTATGACTCCATGTCACTGAAGCCCATCAAAGGCTAAAGTGACATTTTCTAGGACTTGTGACAATTCTCTAGTGGTTGTAAAGTTTATGTACAAAATGCTTGAAAGTGGATTTCTCAGGACTTTGATTAAGCATACCATATATAGCAATATGACTTTAGTATCTGAGTACACTTCAGATATAAAATTTGTAGAAAGAAGAAATTACTGATATGTTATCTTGAGAGGCTCATAAACTGTCGTGTGCATGTGTTTCATTGCCCACCATACCCCACAGGGGAGTGCAGGATAACATGCCAGCAAATCTGATGGACACAGAGTTATCTGCATGGGGACAGTGCTTGGTGTGTGGAAATGTTCTGGGGATAGTAAGCTCTTAGTCTAGCCCAGTGGCAGTCAGCAGCACATTTATCTGATAGCAGACTTGAGCACAGGCTTTCCTTTAATGGAGTCCTTTCAAAGTAAGGATTAGAAAACTGTTCTCCCACTTTTATGCTCTCACCATGATTATCTTTGTTCATAAAAAAATAAGCAGTAAGTGTTAGACTTGCTCATATTGCCACAAAATAGCATCCAAAAGTATTTTTCTGTCAGATGCACAACACCTGTTTCCATGCTGGTTTGTCCACATGTACTCTGTATAGAAATTTTCTACTTTTTAACTGTGATTGTGAACCAGAAAGCATTTTGAAAATAGAGTCCTTGGCTTTTAATGTTGTTTCACTAAATACTGCCTTTGAATAAGTAATACTGGGAAACTGAAATATTAGTCTGTTGTTAATGCATGATTCTTTTACCCTGTATCTTTTCAGATTAAATACAGATGTTGAACTGTGTCAGAGTCTGAGACGTCTGCTAGCTGATGAAACTGTATTGAGTTCCTTAGATCCGGAAACCAGGTACTTACTAATGCTTATAGATCTTTATAAATAGAATCTTGTAGATTTAGATTCTTAGATGGTATATATTATTCCTTACTGTACTTATATTTTGTGTTTTCTTAATAAATGCAACTTCTGGAAAACAAACCACATCTCCAGTATTAATTTATTAGTCACTACCAAATCACCTGCACAGGAGTTAGGAAGTCTGTAGTTGTGTAATCTCAGAGAATGTGACGTTAGAGCACAAGATATATTTATGCTGAATAACTGAGATCTTGCAAGAACAAAAAAAAAAACAAACTTAAGTTTTTCTTCAATAATATTATTTTGATTAAAATTATATACTGTACATATCAATGTGTTTAGGAATAAAATTACAAACAGACTATATAACTTGATTTCACTTTATAAAAGTTTATATTTTTCAAAATCAGATTAGCAGTATATTTATTGAAAGCTTACTTTATGATTGCTGTAATAGGTTTTATTAACTGTCTATGCAGTTACAGTTTTGAATTATTTATTCACTGATGTGGTTAGACAAGCTTAATGTATAAGTTATTTCCTTCTTCCTTCTTTCACCACGATCAAGGGTGTTAGATTTAGAAAGGTCTTTTTCTGATGTTAGAATAAATGAAGTGTGAAAGGAAATTAAAATGGTAATTTGCACAAATTATTTGAACATCTAGATTAAGGTACTGGAATTATTTTGAAGGATATTTTCAAAGCAGATGACTAAACTAAGAATAAAGGACAAATTGTTTCTTACTGAGTAAATTGTTAAGGACCTAAAACATAGGAAATCTTTGTCCCTAATAAAAACATTCATATAACTGTGATGTTAATCTCTGTGAAAGACATGGAACATAACTAACTACTAGAGGCAAGATCTGTTAAGAAATGCTGCTTACTATCAAATGAGGCTGTTTTAACAGGGATTTACTGTATTTTTAGGCGAGTGGCAGAACTTTTTATGTTTGATTTTGAGATCAGTGGCATTCATTTGGATGAAGAAAAGGTAATTTCTGGCTACAATGTATGAACAGAAATTTGTCTGTCTACAAAAGACCAGATAATGAAACATGTGGGATGTGAAATCACATGATTCTGGGTCAGTTTGTCCTATGTGGAATTTTGTTGCCCTAGAAGTGATTAATTTTGTCTATTTTAAATAATTTCTAAAGGTAGTTTTTAGGTAGTTGGTTGTTCTTCCTAGTTTGGTCCTCATCATTTCTTTCTGTTCTGAGGAGTTATAAGCAAGTCCTGGGATCCTACTTTCTTTCTTTGCTGTCTGCATCAGATATTTAAAATAGCTACTCAGCTGTCAGAACAACATATTTACAAAGAGGGAAAAGCAGCACTCTTTACACCTTGATGACCTTGAGGTTAATCAAGTGGAGTGTGCTAGAAGGATTCAGGTGTGTGTCCAGGCACTCCTGGGGTGCTCACATAACCAGAAGTTGTAAATCTTGTTCAAAATTGAAAATCTGGGCATGGTCTAGTTACCTGTCTTGGAGCTTTTATATACTTTTGCAGTAGTTAGTGATGGATTTTTCAAACCCAGCAGCTTACACCATGCTTTGTGGTATGGATGCTCTGTCCATAGTTCATGTCACTGTATGAAGTTAATTCCTTGTTTATTTGAGTCATTCCCTCCAGAAAGACCTGTACAAAAGCTCTTCTACCAGATTGATGCTATAGAGTTATTCTGAAGATCATGGTTTTGATGGTGTTTTGTGACCTAGAAAACTGTTCTAGAATATATTTTTACAATTACTTTGTCCAAAGAACAACCCTGAAACTTCAGCTCTGGGGTTTATCTGTTTGATTTGACTATTGGTTCTATGGTGCTTCATCTCCTTTCAGTTACAATTTCACTTATTTTTGTGTGTTTTCCTCTTCCTCCCCTGCCTGTCCCACTTTTGTTGCTTGCTTCTGTGTGTTTCTTTTCAATTCTCATTTAAGACTTTAAAAATCCTTCCCTGTTGTAAGTTGTTGAAGTTTACTTCTGCTACAAAGACTTCCTGCTTTTTAAAATAAAACTCAAAGATATATTTGCAAGAGAAAGGTGGGAATGGGAGGACAGAGATCACATTATGTCTTTCTTTGGACTTTATAAGTTACATTGTACCTGTACCCTCACCCTTTGTTTTTTAGAGCTATGAACCCACAGACAAAAGAGACCATACTCTACTAATGTGAGCAAGTTCACTGAAGCACAGCTTGCATGATTAAGTGTGTGAAGTACTGTGATGATGATAAAACTCTAAATCACAAACTCCTAAAAGAAGGATTGAAATACAAAATTGAAATAAATAGTTTACAGTCTCCAGAAAACAGCACAATACAAACAGGAAAAAGAGAATTTTATTCTTTCTCTCTCACCGATGCTTCTTTTTTTTTCCAATGTTTTACGTAGCAATCAGTTACAAGTTAGCAAAGCTTATGTAAATTCTACTTGAACTCCACTGTACATTTTCTTACTGCAGAAATGTGGGCATTTTCTTAGAAATTTCAATGCTTTATGAGCATCTGATCTTGTTGACTTGCCCTGCATTATGACTTTGTTGATTCTGTAGGTATAATCTTAAGTGTTGTATTTTCTGCTTAATTTTTGAAAGAGTCCTCTAAGGTTTAAAAACTTGGAGTTCTGCTTGTACTCTGTCTGAAGATATTATTTTGTGCTTTATTTTTCTTACAGCGTAAAAAGGCAGTCGACCTCAATGTCAGAATATTGGATTTATGTAACGAATTTCTGATAGGAACTCACATTCCCAACAAGATTGACAAACATGTTTTGCCAGAGCATATTCGGTATAATTTTACAGCTGAAGGCAATTACTTACGAGTTGCTGGTCTACATGCTGATTGTCCTGATGATCTGGTTTGTATTCCCTGACTTTACTTTGGTATCTTTTATACCAGAAGTGCATATCAGTTATTTGACTTGTTAGTAAGGCAGATGCATGTAGTTTGTGATTATGCTGAATTTACTAACAAGGCAAAACTTTGGTAGAATATAATAATCAATGGCATACTTGATAGTAGCAGGTGTGAAATACTGGCTGTGCAGATCCTGAATGGCTGGAGGAAGAAGAGGGGCAGAATACAGACTGGATTTTAGGCAAGCACACTTCAGTTTTTTCAGAGGTGGGATCCCATGAAATGCAATTCTGAAGGGTAAAGGAGCTCAAGAAAGCAGGTAGTTCTTTCACATCCAGCATCCTCCAAGCGTGTGAGAGTATTGAGATACTCAGTGCATCCCTGATGCTTAGAAAGCCAAGCAGATGCATCAGGAACCAGGCTTGACAAGCAGACAGCTCTTAACAAAGCTTCATCTACAAAAGATAGCAGACATGGAGTGGAAGCAGGTACAAGATCCAGGGGAGGAATGTAGAAACGTTGCCTGCATGTGTAGGGATGATGTTGGGAAGGTCAAAGCTCAACTGTGGTTGTGACTTGGAAGGGACATCAAAAGTAATGAGAGCAGTTACTGTTGCATTGGTACTAAAAGCATGAGCAAGGAAACATGGGCTCATTGCTGAGTAAGGTGGGTGACAATGGCAGCAGACAGATAAGGCTGAGATACTCATCACTTGCTTTTGCCTCAATGTTCATCAGTGACTTTAGTCCAAGGCAGGAGATTACAGTCTTTTAATCCAGACACCAATCAGTCTGGATTGGTGGACAGCCAGATAGGTAAAATAAAAACAAATCTCATGATCAGACTCAGAGAGTGGTGGTTGAAATGCACCCTACAGGAAGACTGGTAATGGAAGAATCCTTGCAGGGGTCTATCCTGGATTCCCTGTTTAACACCTTTATCAGTGATGTAGAGGAAGTGACAGAGGGCTTGCCTACCAGATTTGCAGGGGAGAGCAAATAGACAGGAACAATCAATACACTTGAAGGTCAAGGCTGACATTCAGAGTGGCCTAAAAGCTGGGATAATAGTTCAGTGGCAGTCTTACGTAATTCAGAAAGGACAAGAGCAAGATCATACACCTGGAAATGGAGAATTCCTGGTTATAGGACAGGCTGGGACTGTCTGGCTAGGTCTGATCTGTGGCAAAGGCCCACAGTGCTGGTGAGCAGCAAGCTGAGCATGAGCCAGCAGTGACCCTGGAAGCAGAGGGCCAGCAGCATCTGGACTTCCTGTAGAGACTGAGGGATGAGATTATAGTCCCACTCTTCAGGAGTGTCTTCAACAGAGGCCACTGAGATGGGCAGTAACTGGGGTGCTTGCACAGTGAGGAATGGCAAAGGGATTTGGGCTTGTTCACCCTGTAGCAGAGGTGGTTTGGGGGGACCCTGACAGCACCCTGCCAGTACCTACAAGGATGTCATGGAGACAATAGAGCCAGGCTCTTCAGCATGGTGCACGACAGGAGAACAAGTGTCAAAAGGCACAAGTTGAGATGAGAAATGCCAGCTGGAGAAGTTTTTCCTGCTGATGATACCCAGGCAGTGAAATAGTGAGGTTATGCTCTCTATGTGATAATAGTGAGGTTATGGTCTCTCCCATTTGTGCAGGGTTTCAGGACCAGACTGGAAAAAGCTTTGTGTGACTTGTCTTAGCTTGTAGCTGTCTCTGCTTTGTACAGGAGGTTGGATTAGAGACCTCATGAAGTCCCATCCAACCTGAATTATCGTGAAAAAAAAACTTACTTTAGTTATTGTTAATGTTGTTTTTCTAAAAAAGAATTAATTTAGAGTTATAAATTTAAAATTAATTTAGACTCATTGAAATGTGGCAGTGGTACCCTAGACTTTTAGATACAATTCTAGGATCAGGTGCATATTAAAACACTCCAGGGTTCTTTCCTCACTTATACTGTGTAGAGAGAAGCTTAGTTCAGTTGAAGGCAAGTATAAGTTGTTGCTGGATTTCTTGAGCTTATTCCATATGTAGAAATAAAATTATTTGTGATTGGTTTGTGAAACATAAAAGCATTTTATTAAATTTTATGAGTCTCCAGGGAGTTTTTTTTTTTTAGAGTTATAAAAAGACCCAAACTAACTAAAAATATTGGAAAAGGAGAAAGTTTGTGGGCAGATGGGCAGACTAATAGTTTTCTACTACAAAAGAAATAAGGCTTTTCCTCTCTTTTTTTCCCCTGACCCTGTCTCTTGTCAGATTCTACCATAAGCAAACTTAACTGATATGCAGAGAACAATTTAGGTTTATTTTCAGAAGTTTTAATGAGTTAAGATAGCCCACAGAGTGGTCTGAAAAGCACAGATGTTGGCAGAAAGAGGGAGGTGATGAGAGACTGTTGACAGGAATAGTGAACAGGACCCTTTTTGGCAGTCTTGATGGGTTATGTTGTCTCATTGCATTTCCTCATTCCACTTTTAATGGGCAAGAGAGCTGTAATTGTCAGGCATTTGTAATTACTATTGTTAAAAGGCTTTAGGCCTTTTCCCACCAATATCAGTGAAACACAGCCGTTGTGTCAGATCTTCAGTTGCATCAGTTGTTTCTGTTAAAAATTACTCTGTGACTTTTTTTCCCTTGTATTAGGTGCGAGAAGCTGCTTACAAGATTTTTCTCCACTCAAACACTCAGCAGCTGGCTCGATTGGAGGAGTTGCTTGCCAGCCGAAACAGCCTGGCACAGTTGGTTGGCTACGACACCTTTGCCCACAGGGCCCTTCAGGGAACAATGGCCAAAAATCCAGGTAGCAAGGCTTGTATGGAAGGACATGTGGAGAAGTCAAACGTGTAACATATGAGACCAAAGGCTGTTAGTTACTTTAGCTAAGTTTGCACATACTTCTTCCATTGAAGTGTTTTATTGCAGTTACATTTTGCTGTATGCCATGCTCAGTGGTCACTGTAAATAACAGTACTCACTGAGGAGGATCTGGTGTTTTGGTTCAGAATTGATGCTCACTCCTTAGATTATGAAGGTGTCATCTCAGCACATAACAAAGTAAATGGAGTACTAAATTCTCTTGAAATAATGTCCATGGAGTAGTTTGTTAAAAAATCTAATGGAATTTTTGTTTGGAATATTCACATGTAAATTTAACATCTTTTAGGGAAGAATAATTTTAATATTTTGTCCTTCCTTCTAGAAACAGTAAGACAATTTCTGGAGAAGCTTTCGGAGCAGTTGTCTAAAAGGTATGCCTTTTTCACAAAGTTTTTTTTTTAACCATACTCTTTATTTCAAGAATAGAGGGACTTCTGCAGTAATAAGTTAGTCAGTACTGCTTATTATGTGCTCTGATAGGATATAATAAGGCTTCCCCAAAATTTTGAGAGAAAGAGAAAGCTGTGTACTTAGAATAAATTTTGTGTCTGTGATCAGAGAACACCCAGGACTGAATGCAAGAAATGCAGCAAACAAGAAGATCAAGTTGAAGTGTAGAAGACCTCTCCTGGTCTTCTTGCCATATGCACAACTCCAAATATTTTGCATCTGTAAACAAATTTCCCTGTTTGTCCCTCTTGTCACCTTGAGCTCCACACAGCACAAACCAGTTCCATCACTGGGTATAAATAGGATGTATTGTAAGAATGAAAACACTTTTGAGCTGTACAACCACAGGAAGAGGGACTGAATTTGAAAGTACCTAAATGGCAGAAGCAGAGTGAAAAGGTTTTTCTACTGTTCTATGTGGGCCTGCCATTTTATCTAGTCATTTTATATAGTACTGTAAGTCTCTGATGATGGACTTTTTATTAGGATGCAATGTTATCATGTACTGTATTTCACTGCTCAAAAATCTTTCATTAACGTTTTAATAATAAAAATATTTTTCAGAACTCAAAAAGACTTTGAAATGATGACAAAGATGAAAATGAAGCTCAATCCCCACAATTCAGTAAGTTACATTTCCATATGTGATTGTCTGTTTTGTTTCTTTAAAAAAATATACTATAAGGTAGTCATGTTCAACAATTACTTCTACTTTAGTGTACAAGACATAGTAGAATTAGAAACATTCTCTCTTCTGGCTTTAACTGCTTTCTGACTACTTAGCTGCTGTATTAAAACCAAATACTGAGTATGAGAGGGCTGTTGGTTTATACAAAGTGATACTGAGAGAACCAAAACATAAAGCAGTGAAAGGGAGTATCACTTTGCTTTGAATTAATTGACTCATTTGGTAAATAAAGGCTCTACTTTAGGTTCAAGCCCAGTTTGTATACTACATTGAATGTATCTTAGTGCTGAACATATCTAGACTTATCTTTTTATTTGAAGTGAATGTATTTCTTGAAATCTGGTATGAAGTCCTATCATATAGTTGAATAAGAAGACCAGTCTTCAAGAAATATTAAAAAAGTTTTCAGGTTATGATCTATGATGCTATTTTTGGTTTGAGCCCTAACTGTTTCACATTGCTTTTCAAAATTCTGTGACTTACTGAAACTGCAAAAATACTCAAGTGAAACAAAACTTTTGCTTTGGGTTCACTTGTTGTCTGTTATTGTGATTACAAGCTGGAATTCTCTTTCAGATGCTGATGCCATGGGATCACCCCTATTACAGTGGAGTCCTTCGTGCTGAGAGGTAAGCTCCTTATGTTACTGATTGTAATGTAAACGAGTGTCCTTGCAATAAAGACAAAGAAAGTCCTCAACATAAACAGGATTTCTTTCTTTGAAGATGTACCTCAATATGAAAAAATAAATATTATCTGGTAGGAGAGTTGTTTGTATTATTTTTTAGTTACTGCTGGAATGCCTGTAGAAGTTTTTGGCTCCTGTGTTGTTTTGCAGGGAAGTATTGGCCCTCTTTGAAGATAAAAGAGGATGAAGCAGTTCAAGAACAGATAGAAAATCCTTATTCTTGTTTTGTTTTTAGTTCTTAGCTGGGTTGTAGTACTGTTTAAAAATAAATTTTGAACACTGAATACAATTCAACTTCATATTTTAACTTCATTGTGCTTCTTACTGAATGTGCAACTTTATCCTCTTTTGCACACTTGAAATAGGAACTTGTTCCATAAGTCTTTACTGTTTATGGGTAGAATTCATTCTTATCTCTCTTGCAAAGACTGGGAAATAAATCCTTTACACAGACTTAAATAGTGCACAGGGCCTTTGTGCATAATGAGATGTCAGCTCTGAAAGATGTGAGCCCTGCATGTTGCCTTTATTAGATCAGCAGCAGTGACCTTTGAGGTTTCTGTTGAAAAGATAATTGAAAGATGTGCTGCTCTCACAAGGGGGTTTAGAAAAAAATTCTTCCTTCACTGTAGATTTACAGTTTTTTGGTTTTTAAACAAACATAGATTGGATGTATCGGATTAAAATAGTAGTTTACTCTGGATCAAAAAGCTGTGGTAGTACAGACATGGCATGAAAAGATTGCCAGCAGCTGGCCTGGCTGTTTTCAGAATTGGTGTGTGCCATAAGGGTTAGAGCATTAAATATAGAAGGCACTGTGTTTGTTACTTCTCCTGGAAGAGTGTCTTCTGATGCTGATTGTCCTTAGTCTTACTGGTCTTACTTTCCTTCTTAGAACTCCTCATGAAGCTAACCATCTCATGATTGAATTGCTGATGATCACAAGTAGATTATTCTGCTCTTTTTGGCATTAGAAAGAAAAATATTTCCTTTCCTTGGGGGGCTTTATAAGAGATCCAATTAAGTTACTTTAAGAATTGCATGGTGTCTTTGTGAAGGGAGAGCTGCAGGTAAAACAGACCTAGACAGTGGCAGTGTATCTTGGCTATGTTTTTGTATTCAGGCACCAAGTCTGGAAGTTGGATCGGTCTGAAGAGTCTCCTGAATCTGTGTAGGGCCTCCCTGATTGCAATCCAGGATTGGGGCCCAATGTTTTTCTCCCTCCAGCTTGGGTAGGACTATTTGTTTCTGGCAGATATACAAGCATCTACAAGACAGGGGAAAAAAAAGTAGTTTTCTTATCCATTGTGTGCAGAGCTGCTTTGCTTTAACACAAGAGTGTAGATCTTTCATAGTCCTGTTTTCTGGATAGTTGTCTGTCTTTGGAAAAAGTGTTTGATCTAACAGCCTGAACAAGGCTTTACATTTATTCTGCTCATATTGTGGGTAGTTTACAGGGTACTGGATACTGGGTTATTAGCTCTGAAAAGTAAAACTCACTACTCCCCTGCATAGCCTCAAGGACTGTGCTCTATGAGTGAAACTGGGCAGGAGTCTGAGTATTCATGCAACAGCCAGAGGATGGGAATATACCTTGTCATGTCTGTGCTCTAAATGCCCTGTTACCCAAATGGGAATCTCCTATCCTTTATCTTGTATTTGTTTGACCACATCCCTTCTTGAATGCCCTGTGGATGCTATGGTATGTTCAGTTCAGCACTTTTGTAACTGGAAGATGAGAACTGTATCTGTCACACAAACCTTCATGCTTGGCTGGAGTTTGACTTTTGGCTATTTGTTGTTACTCTCTTTCTAACTGAGCCCATTATCTCATAGTATTAAATTATTCATCTAAGGAAAAGTGATGTTGTTTTCCTTGGTTGGTTGGTTGTTTTTTCCCATGGGAAAATGATGGAATGCTTTTTAAAAAAAGAAAAAATACTGGGTTTTTTTACTTACAAGCTCAATAAATAATTTATTTTTACTTCTGTCCTATTTTATTTTGCAATTTTTCATCTTGGAATCACAAAATATATTTTCAAACAAGATGCACTTAACTGTCATGCATTTCTCCTCTTCTTTCTTTAGTCTATTATATTTTTTTTGTTCTCCAAGGGTTTTTTTCTTTTGGAAGAAATTCACTTTTAGGTCTTTAACAAAAGTGCCATGGTTGTATTTGTAATAGTGCTGTGCACATAGCGTGGCTTATGTATTTGTCTCTTATGTTTTGGGACTCAGTAGTAGTTTGCATGGTAGACTTTTGTATTAGGATTTTCTCTTTTCTTCTGCTTAGTAAATATTTTGGTTGAAAGGAAAGCAAATGTATGCTTTTGGGTATTCCTTTTGGACTACTATTGTCATCGTGGCTCCAGCTGAAGTACAGACTCATAATTTTCTAGGTATTGTCAGGTACATAAGATACAGATTATCTTTACAAATGTAGGTATAAAGAAAGAGACTATGGGGATTCAGTTCTTGATTAAGTAACTCAGCACTAGGGGGTGCAAGAAATATTAGATGGGACGATGTGTCTGCTGGAAAATGTTTACTGTTTCTTAGTTTGGCCTATTCAGCCATTCCTCTTTAGTCCTCCAGATTTTGACCAGCTACATCTCAAATGACACTGAAACTCATGACATGTTTTTAATGTCTATTTTACATTTGCAGCATGTTGTGTATTTTAAATTTATTTTTATATTTTATCTTCTAAATATAATTTAGTCTTTACTGTAGCAGTATTAAGGAAAGAAGTCCTTCACTAGATTTCTAATAACTAGTTTTAAGAGGTAGATGTTTACTTCTGAAGGATGCGAGATGCCCTGATCGTTTGGACTGCAGAGTTCCGATGCTGTTTGCTGTCGCATCGCCTTGGTTTTTGTCCCTTCTCCCACGGCGTTACCGACCGCGCTGCTGTTCTGTCCCTTGAACAGCAGGAGGCGCTCCAGACTCAAGCCACAGGGTTGCGGTTGTTCTGTCTAAACCCGGCCGCAACAATTTTGTTTCTGTCAGCTTTCACCAAGTCTTTTCCCTGGAAACTTGATCCTACTTCAAAAGTGTAAGCCTCCTGTTGATGGGAACAGGATATTTTACTTTTTTTTTTTTTTTTTCCCAGACTATGTTAAATAGCCTCTCTGGCTTTAAACCTACACTTAAGACAGTGTAATGTTTTTGTAGCTATAGTTTAAGAGGCAGGGAAAATACGTGTTGGTATAAATGTACTTTTAAGAGAAACAGGAGACAAAAGTCTGAAATTCATGGTAGTAGTGTCTTAAAAGAAGATAGAGTAATTAGGAGAACCTCAAGAATTTTGGCAGGCTAAGGGTAATAAACCAGTGAATGCTAGAACATGCTTCAGCATCTAACAAGTAAGAAGATGTCTAATATGTATATTATGAAAATAATAATGTTGCATTTTAGTGCAGACAAGTACCTAAGTATTAATTAAATTGCATTACTTCTCAGTAAGTGCAGCTGTAATTCTCAAGGCCCTGATCTTGCAAAGATGTGGTAGTCCTGCTGACTTCTTCCAGGTCAGAGAAAAAAAATACAACAGAAAATCACTGCAAAAGGCTGTGAGAGACTTTTTGAGGTCAGCCATTTGCCTTGAAGGTAGGATTGGCTTTGCTTAGTCACTTCTGACAGAGGTGCAGAGCTGTTCTTGAGAACCATCAGCAGTGAGCTTTGTGTATTTGGTTTTGACTTATGTTTCCTTAACCTGTGGTTCTTGCCAGGCTGGGTTGACTTCACTGGCTATAATGCACTGTTAGGATTTTTGCCAAAATGTCCCAGATTTTATTTCACTTGAAGCTGTGATGTGCTTGCAGAGTACTTACTCTGTGCTAGTCCCTTTCTTTGAGACTGCAGAAGGAAATAAGACCAGCCTTGAGGATGACAGATGAATGCAAAAATAAGTTTATTTCCTGATGTGTAGGAAAGAGAAGCCACCATGACAGCTGCAGGCATTTTGGATCTGGGGTGCCAGCTTAGCAGAAATTAGGAATAAATCACCTCCTTTCTTGTTGGCATTGTACATAGTTTCCTGGCTTCAGGGGAGGGTGGGCACCACTTCTGGGTTTTTTCAGAGGGGTAGGTTCAGTACTAAGGTATGAAAATGTGACCGGATGTTTCACAAGTTCCTAAAAGCTGCAATTAATATTGAGGTTTGCAAGTTACTAGTAAAGAAACTTGTTCATGGCTGCTTTTTGTAAAATTATTTTTAGTTTTATGAAAGACTGTTCTCTCTTGGAAATGCCATGTGGAAGTTTAGCCCAGACCCTTTGCAGAGCATATGAGAAAACTATCACTCTGTTCAATTTGAAAGCTGAAGTGGAAACGAAATGCAAAATATAACTAGGAAATCTTTCAACCAAAGTGCTCAGAGAGGAGGAGAACTTTCTGTAACAAACTATTTGTAAGAAAGATAAGCTGTGCCTTCTGTTAAATCAACTAATGTAGGTGTAGAAAGTCCACTTTATCTCACCAGTCACTAAAGCTGGTGGATTAAGCTTTCTGGAGGAAAACCTGAAAGTTATTGAAAAGCATTGTTGTAAAGCAGAATTCAACTTTCGAGAATTATTTCTTTATTCAAAACATTGTGGAAGAACAAAGAAATTGTTGATTTGAAAACTAAATCAAATCTAAAAGTTGCATGCCGTGTTGATACCAATATTCTAAAGTACCCCTTGACCTCCTTGACCCCCTCCAAAATATTCTAGGAAGTACAATTAACAGAAAGAAAAAAGGAATGTGAAACACAGGTGCTACTTTATGGTTGATGAGAGTACAAAGGCATTCTATTATTATTATTATTGTTATTATTTTTAAGAAATCCAGAGTCTTCTATAAAATATGGTTCAGAGCCTCCCTTTAGGTAAAGAATTAAGTTTCATAGTCTGGCATGTAATGAAAATTGGAAGGGATTTTCCTTGTCTTGATCTCTTCAAGTTAACCTGAGGGGTTCATCTCACTTTTATCTTCACTAACAAGACCTTTTCAAGTTTCTTTGAAAGTTTTGACAGGATCTGTTTTATTAGAGATAGTTAACTTCGTTGTCTATATTTTTGAGGATGTCGACAGGATAATAATTTTTCTCACAAAAACCCCCAAAGAGGTCAGGATATATAAGGAACTACCTGTAATAGCCACTGATAAGAATTTTTGCCTGGCAGCTAATTTGCAATTGTTGAGAGTGTGAATTCTTGTGTTCTGAAGAACAGTGATCCTGATTCAAATATCCCTAATGTTCAATTTTATAAAAAGCATTCTTAATAGAATAGATGAAAGTCATGTTGCACAAAACAGTCTTAGCCTCGTTCCATAGACACAGCTTAAATGAAAGCTTAATGATTTTTGGAGTCTGCATTTTATTTAGACTCAGTGAAGTCATACAAGCTTAGAAAGTATTATTTATAATCACATACTTCATCTTTGTTTCTCACAGGGGCACAGCCTTTTTGTTTGAAGCCTGCTGTTCCTGAAGAATAACCAAACCTCATTGTGTCAGATAACTTCTTTTTATAATTGTTTTTTTAATTGGTTTGGCTACTTTGCTTCTCTTAAAAATACTGCTGGGCTGCAAACTTTGAAAGTAAAGTGTCTGGATTTCTTAAATGTAGTTTATCCTTTAATAAGAAGTAGGAATTTACTTTAAAGAAACTACAGCTTTCTTTGATATTTCTACTTTTGTTCGGAGGCTACTGATATTTCTCTTCGTGAAGTTACTTAGAGTAACATAGAGTATTTGAGAAAATTTTCGTTCTTTCCTGGGCTTTGTTATAAATACAAATGCTTTGGCATTTGAAATCAGATGTTCAGAGTGAATTAAGTTACTGGAATATGCAGAATGAATACAGAGCAAACCTATTATGTTGAAGTTTATGGCTCAGTCTTTTACAGTTTTCGACACGTAAGCATGAGAGTTATGCAATTCTACAGGAGAAACAATTAATTTAAGGTTCATTGTTACAATAAAAGGGACCTTTTTGAGTCTTGATTTTTATCTTTCTTAAGTCAAAGCAGCTTAACTGAAAGTTTGGCATAGAGGAAAATATTTTTTTCTATTGTAGAGGAGTTCATGTATACATTTGTTGATGCTGTTACTGATTTGTGCAGGGTGAATGTGTGTTGGTGTCCACTTTTTCATGTAAGTGTTGTATTTCCTACATCAAAAGTAAAAGCAACCTTTTAAAAAGAAATTATTAATATCTAGGCATGTACAAAATCCTTGATTTCAGGAAGTCTTCTTTTAGATTAATCATTGTGTTTTCTGATGGGTGACTGTATGTCTGTAACGGATAGAAGTTTTGATATTTCCTTTTCCTGTTCTTCCAGAATTATATTCAGATCCTTTAAGTTTCACATAATGGCCTAAGAAAATTTATGTGCTCAAGTTCAAGGGTAGTTGGGAAAATCTTTCTGCAGCAGTGCAATTTGCAAATATCAAAAACCAATCCATACCTGCATTTTTTTTTTTACCAGGGATACACTAGAGGAAATGTTACATGGTAAGAAATCTTTTTGACTGGGGTATATAGTTCTCTGCAAAGTTAACACCATCTGAGATCCGTCTCTTTTGCCTGCATATTCCCATAGAGAATACTGTGCTTTTCATCCTTTTGGGATTCAACTATACAACATGCAGTCCTGTCAGGGAAGCCTAAGTTCCAGCAAGAAGCAAGAGCTCATAGCTGAGCTCTAGACTTGTGTTAGTTATCTCTAACTGATACCTTTTTAAGCTTGAAAGTGTCATAATATTTGTGTCATGGGCATCCTAAAGCCCAGAACTCATATTTTGAGCAAAAGAGTATCCAGACAGGGTGTTTTGATTCTTGCCCTGGCTTGCTTAGCTACCCTGAATCTGTTTTCTTCCTTAGGAAATGCTGTAACCACGTTTCCATGTGTTTGCCAGCTTTGGAGACAGCAGTACAATGTTCTTCTGGTGATCTTACTCTGCCAGGTGCAGAAAAGTCTGTCTGCTCTTCTGGGTCTGCAAATTACAGTGTACAAGAAAATCTGTCTTCCAGCTCTCCTTTGCAGTAGTTATTGTCATTAAATGCTGTCTGTCTCCAGAACATTAACCTTTCTTCCTAGTAGCAGTAACCCTTAGCAGAAGTTTTACTGGTAGCAGAGTGCCTGTTACTGTAGTTCAGTGTGGGTCATGATAATTTTCTTTCTGATTTCTTTTCCCAAAAATACTTGAGTGCACTTCCTGTTGGAGATAAAATCGTAACTTGTCTGAATAAATGTGGAGGCCGCTTGCCAAAGTGTGTGCTCATAATAAAGCAGCTGCTTCTTGCAGTTTTATTTCCATTTTTTACTATTTGTTTTAAATAGAAGGCACAAAGCTGTACAACTGTTCAAGCTCACAATTGATAACAGCTTAAAAATTGTGCATAAAGTGATTTTTAGAATGGTTGCTGCTTTAACATGTAGTATAAAAAAAATAATTATATGCACAGTAGGGTCATCAACATTTATTAACATGTAGCTTATGAAGATAGCTTTGCTCTGGCTAGTGAGCATTTCAAGGCAGGCTAAGCTAAAGCACTTCGGGAATTCTGCTCCTTTTTATGTAGAGTCAGTCAGCATCAGTTAATTCATTGGCTGAAGTTGTACTTTCATTCTGTCCATTGAAAAGTAATGTGTGGTGGAATCCCAGAATCACAAAATTGTTAGGGTTGAAAGAGACCTCTGGAGATAATCTAGTCCAACCCCTTGCCAAGGCAGGAATGCCTTGGTTTTGATAGGGTTTTGTTGGGAGGCTTTAGTCTGCATTTACAAATACACTTGGTTTCATGTTTGAACGAAAAGGGATCAAAGAAGCACCATACACCTGGGATAGGAGATGGGGAACTTTGAGTTTTCCCTTTAGCTTCAGGAGAAATTAATTTTACAGTCTTGGATCAGCCCTCAAAAAGGCTCTGCATCCTACACAGACAAGTTCTGTCTTTGTTACTGGGCAATTTTAAATGCTAAAGGACTGTATTGAGAGAAGTCTTCATCTTAAAGTTTTATGTGGTCTTTTACAAAATCTGGCCCAGGTGAGAGTGTGTTTTGAAGATACAACCTGAGACCCTTTAACAGCATGAGAATTTTCTTTGAAAGGACTGAGGGAAGAGAAGTTTTGATTGCTGTCCCAATCACAGTCCCCATTGTTGCTGAAAGTTGAGCTACCATGTTTTTACCATCCACCAAATGTGTGGATTTGAATGCCAAAATACTGTGCCTGGGAAATGTGTTCTTGCAGTCCCATTAACACGATGAAGCTGTCAGTAACTGAGATTGGGTAATAATTCGCTAGCTAATAGATGCTTTTTTCTTGTCATCTGGAAACAATGAAGTTGCTAATGACTGCTGCCATTTGAGTGTCTGAAATCAACCAAGAATCTTCAAGAAGGGAGCATCTACTTTGTAAACTCTTCCAAATACTTTTCTACCCACACCCATATGCCAGATTTAAGTTTTAGAGATCTAGTAGAGATTGCAGCATTTCCTGTTCTGTTCATTGATTATTTTTATTTTTGGGGAAGGTTCAAATCTTTCAATTTCTTCCCTTTTCCCCATTGTCCTCTAGTCTTACCTAGTGTTACACCTTTTGTTTTCAGTGAGTAGCATTAAACCTTGAAGGTGGGGGCTCAGAAAAGAGTCAGTCATATGCTTGCTCTTGCCACTGAAAGGCAAGATCATCTATCAGTAATAACTCCAGGAACTGAGGTTTTGGTTATAGAACATCGGTTTCAGATAGCTGAGGTTTCAGCTAATTGCTGTTCCTAAGTAAGCCCAAAGAGAAAGTTTTCCTGGAATCAGTGCAAGTTTGGGGTTAGGTTTTCTTCACTTAGAGTTGGTTGTACTTAATTTGTGAAAATAGAGTTCATGTATGAGGTAGGACCAAATTCAAAACTTGGGAATTGAATCTGTGTTTTGGTGTCTGGAATGATTACTGCTTAGTGGGTGTAGACTGGTATTTAGACAAAGATTTTTGAAGATGTATTACACACTTTTCGGAGGAGTACCTTTTTTTTCACTACCCAGTACTCATTTTGAAGTATTATTGGTTATTATAATCTGATTGTGATAATTGCACTATATTACGGGTTTTAACCCATTTCTGCATAACTCCTAGGACATTGCATTGGCTAGCAAACAATGGATGCCAGATAACTCAAGGTATAATAATCTCTGATGACTGCTGCCAGGTGTGTCCAGAAGTAAGTTAAGTATTGAGTCTGTGGCTTAAGACACTAGTGGTATTTGAGGGTTTTTCAGTATCTTCAGCTTTGGGGTTTTTTTTTTGCACACTG
Organism: Urocynchramus pylzowi; assembly: GCA_013397555.1. Classification (NCBI taxonomy): domain Eukaryota; kingdom Metazoa; phylum Chordata; class Aves; order Passeriformes; family Fringillidae; genus Urocynchramus; species Urocynchramus pylzowi. Next base: position 32,200 of record VZRH01006200.1, read on the forward strand.
GTGTAATAGGCAAGGCAGAAATGGACAATTGAGATCAGAAGTAGAAACATTTTTGTTTTGGTATTCTGTATAAAAAAAATGTTGTTTTCAAAACTTTTTTCAAATTTCCATTGGCAAGAAGAACATTAACACACATCTTTCATTAAATGTGGGAGAGGTTTGATCATAGCAATGTTCTACCAGAAGGGACTGACATTAACTTTGTGTAGTTTCTATTAAAGTGGTTATTTAGTTAAGACCTCATTGTACTCAAAATGTCAAGATTGTGACATCTTCAAACATTAGCCAGAGTAGGGGGCTAGTTCCTCTGGGGAGTCTGCCTTAAGGCATTATAGTGTGTTACTGCTATTTTTCTGGGGGGGTGGATAAGTATCTTGCTTTATTTAAAGGACAAAACTATTGCATACTGACTTCCTGCCACCACCCCACCCCCTCTCCCCACTTTGGACAGTGACAATATATTACAAAGTATTTATCAGAAAGCCTTCTTCCCATACTTTTCATCCTGGGGTGGGGTCATGGGGACATTGTGCATGTTCAAGGAGTGCTGAGAATGAGAAGTAGGCATTGATCTTCTCCCTGCCACATATTAGTGTCAGCTGTTCTATCCATGAAGAAATATCATTGCTTTGCCCCGCTAGTACATATCTGTGTATTTGACTGAAATGAAATTAAACTTAGTTTCAGAGGTTGTTTTTTCCACCCCTGCAGCAAACACATTAATCCAGTATTTCAATGGAATGTAGCAGTCCTTTGCAAATAGTATTAAACATTGTCTTCCTCTGTTAAAGCTGGAATCTATCTCATGCTGCAGCTGTGTGCTCTTAGTCCTGGGTTCCATATGACATCTTCACAAAATAGTTGGAGTTGGAAATTTTCTCTAGAGGTCATCTGGTCCTGCCCCCTGCTAAAGCAGGGTCTCCTAGAGCTGTGTCCATGATCATGTCCAGGCAGCTTTTCAGTATCTCCAAGCTGCAAGACTTTGTAGCCTCTAAGGATAACCTGTACCGCTGCTTGCTAATTCTCACTGGGGAAAAAAGTGTTTGCTGATGTTAAGATGCAACATCTCATGTTCCATTCTGTGCCCGTTGCCTCCAGTCCTGTCAGTGGGCAGCACTGAGAAGAGCCTGGCTCTGTCCTATTTGCAGCCTCCCTTCAGGAATTTATACTCCTTACTAAGATCCCTCTGAGCCTCCTCTTTCCCAGGCAAAACCGTGTGGCTGTGTCTCTCTTCCTGATGAGCTGACCAGTGGGCACAGCACTTCAACACTGAACACAGTGCTGAGTAGAGCAGAAAGGTCACCTCCCCCAGCCTGCTGGCCATGCTCTTCCTAATGCACCCAGGATGCTGGTCACCTTCTTTGTAGCAAGGATCCCTCTGTAGCTTATGCTTAACTTGGTGTCCACCCCAGGTCCCTGGCTGCAAAACTCCTTTCTGGCTGGGTCTGGATGTGCTGGGGGACACCCCAGCATATACTGGTGCCTGGGGTTGTTCTCTCCAGGTGCAGTGGAGAACTTTTTGAACTTCTTCATGTTCCTGTCAGCTCATTTATCCTGTAAGCCTGTAAAGGTCCAGTGGATGGAAACAATACCCTCTGACATATCAGCCACTCCTCCCAGTTTGGATGACAGTTTGGTGTTATCTGCCAACGACTGGGCAGGACAGAGCTGGACCCAGCATTAACCCCTGGAGCACACTGCTGGTCCTTGGCCTCCAAGCAGCCATTGTGGCACTGATCACCTCCCTCTGGGCCTTGCCATTCAGCCAGTTTTCTGTCTGCTCATCCAGCCCATACATTGACAGCTTCTCTGTGAGGATCTTATGGGAGACAGTGTCAAAGGGCTTACTGAAGTCCAAGGAGGTGACATGCACTGCTCTCCCCTTTTCTGCCAGACTAGTTATTTCATCATATAAGGTTATCAAGTTATTCAAGCATGACTTGTCTTTGCTGAATCTATACTGACTGCTCCTGGTGATTTTCTTGTCTTTCATGTACTTGAAACGGTTTACAGGGTTAGCTGGTCCATTAAAAAAATACTCTTTAGAAAATTTTAAGCAGTCTCTACACATCTTTTGATTTTTCTTATTTCTTGTGTAAAAGTTATCTAATTTCATGAAATGTTTTCAAGGGGCTGTTCTTTAATTTCTTATTTTTTTCATGTTCTCTTATCCTGCAGCTGAACTCACTGTTGGGAGTAACATGTTTTCATTTCCTGCAGCTGTGAAAATCTGATGTTTTGTTATGAATGTGAGCTGTTGGTAGTGTTAAATTTTGATTTACTGATGTGTGTGTAGGTAGTACTTTATCATATGTTTCTTTCTTGAAACACCTTGTATGCCTGTCTCTCTTCTCCCACTGGGCAGGGAGGAAATAGCACAGGAGTCCTGGATGATACTGGATGTCTGTGGGGGGAGGAGGGTGTGCAGGCTTTGCAAATAAGCGTAGATTTGGCAGGACTGATTGAAACGCACTCAGCAAAAAAACCCTGCAAAGAGCCCTTGTGCAATAAAGCCACTTGAGCTTGTCTCTGGTGTGTATTGAGGCAGTACTTTCATAGCCAGGTATTAGTTAAAGAAGCAATTCTTTGAATTACAAATGGAAACCTCAGCTTATTATTCATAGTGGCATGTAGGATGATAGTACAAGATTTTAAAGTGATGTGACAAAAACCAGTTCTAAACTATTATGGAGGTTGTTATGATTTGCTGCCGAAAGAATGGTTGTTTTAACATGTCTTGTAGTCTGTATGCAGGGAGAGCTTCAGAACAGAATCAGGAGGTCTGAAGCACTTAGTTATGAGTTTCAGTTTTCATGGTAATAGTCTGGCCAAAGTGTGGAGACATCTGAGATTTACCTGCTTAAGCTTTCCAAAAAGGGCCACTGTTGAAAGCATTGCAATTCTTAGGAATTACTGAGTTAAAAATTCTTAGGATATTCAAGACATACCCTGTAATTCTGTGTGTCTGAGTGGAAGGGGGAGCTCTGTGTATCAATCCGTGTCCTTTGTACTCGAATTTCTGTGGCTTATATGAAAATTAACTCCTCTCTTCTGCTTTCTTTTAGAGACTTGCTTTCAGTCTTTTTATCTAACTTGATCTAAAGTGATTTATATCATGCTTATTTCCTTGGGTGTAATGACTTTTTGAGTAAGAAGGAAAACATACACATGGAAACATGCAGTGTGTGAATTTAACTGTGGAGTTCTTGAAAAAGTGTGCCAGTATGGTAGAGGCAAAATCTGCCTTATTTTCTATGTTCTAGTATAGTTTGAAATAGAATGGAATACACTGACTTCAGCTTCTTGCATTTGTGGTGTGAAAATAAGCAAAATCTTGTACCTCACCATATCGTGGCTTAGAGGAGTAACCCCACCCTGCTGTGCCTCACAGCTCAGTGGTGCTCATCAGTGAATTGGAGCTGCAGTTGGAAGCAGCACTTTGGCAAATGAAGAATCCCCAGCAGGCTTCTCTTTCAGGTCTTCTCTGTGGGTGTGGAAAGGAAGGAAGGGTAGGTGTGTGGGTAGGGACTCTAGCTGGTTCTTTCACAGCTGGTCTGTAACTAAGCCTTTTGATCCCAGCCCTTAAAACAGCATGGTTCTCATCTTTGGTGTCCAGCTATCTGATGCATGTTTAAATTTCAGTGACTGTGATTGTCTAGATTACTCTCAGACCCTAGAAAATAGTGTAAAAGAACGCTTGGGCTTTGTATGTGAGATGAGGCAAGAGTATTTTTTGCCATTTGGGGTGTACACACTACTACAATCAGATTCCAGTTCTGATTTTGCTGTTGTCTCAGAAGAGTTTTGTGGCGCTGATCAGCTTCTGAAAGGTGTAATTTTGCAAAGCATTTATTTGCTTGATACACTTGTAGTGTGTTTACTTGTTAGGGTCAGAGTCTCAGGGAGTGTAAACCCTTCGACAGATTGCATACATCTCTAGAGAACTACTTTTCAAATTTTTTGTTCATTCTGTTTATGTGCATGCATGCAGATGTATGATGTCTTCCTCCCTATGAGTGTCTTCTGTACTACAGCATCTTGAACAGCATCTTGGTTGAGGTTAGGCTCAGGAAGCTATGTTGGCCATGTTTGAATTCCATGTCACATACTGAAATTTCCAGGTGGCTCGCAGCTGTAAGATGTTTTCTACATGGTTCAAGAGAGTCCCCAGAGCTTGAGGTGTGATTTTTGTGTGGGAGGTGATTGTGTCTTCTTGATGTTTCTGTTGCTGCAGTGAAAGGCAAGATTGCAGAGTCAGCACTGCTTACCAGTTGGTTTCCTGCCCTAGCTGGGGATTTGGCTTACACCACAGCCAAAGCCAGCTTGTTTTTCTGATCAGTCACACGATGCAGCCTTGGCATGGGAAAAGCACTTAAGTGCCAGTGGCCTCTTGAGTATCAAAAGCCACTGCTTGCCCACCCATCATGTTGCCACTGTCTGTTTGGGCTCCATGTTCACCACATTTCTGAAAATCATAGTCAACATCTGTTGAATTTGGTATCCAGATTTGAATATAAGAAAAATTGAGGTACTGCAAAACACTGTGCCTGTAACTTGGTTTCACTGTTTGAAAAATAAAGCCAAACATGCTTGCTGAGGGTCTTTGGGCTGAGCTGGTGTATTTTGTGACATCCTGTGGCTTGAATGTGAGTAAACTACACAAACTGTAGTTTACTCATAACTGTAGTAAACTACATAAACTGTAGTAAACTACATAAACTGTAGTTTATGTAGCTCTGCTGACTGAATGCTTTGGGATTCTTGTATTCCCTTAGGTACAACATTGATCCTGGCTTGTACTGTCCATTTTTCTCTCTTGGGGCATGCATGGAAGGTTTGAACTCTTTGTTCAGTCAGCTCCTAGGGATCTCTCTCTATGCTGAACAGACAAAGAGAGGAGAGATTTGGTCTGAAGACGTTCGAAAGTTGGTAAGTATTCTTGTTCCCAGCATCTGAAACCAAAGGAAAGATAAACAAGGTAGTGTGTTCCTGTGAGCTATGAATGAAAAAAAACTACTTGGATACCTGTCAAAAACACAAACTAGTTGTCTAATTTTAGTTGAAGTTAGACCTCAAGAGCATTATCATCTCTTCAAGTGCCTTTTGGATGTTTAGTATTTTATGGCCTTTTAATAGCTCTGTGTCAAGGATGCCTGAATCAGAAACAGTTTCTGTTTGGGGATTATTGTTGCACCTTTCTTAATGAGCCCTGTTAGTTTTAGTTTCAATTTGTAGATGACCATAGATGCCTAGAATGCTGGAGATGTGTGTCCTAGCTGTCATGTGTCTTTGCCTCTTTTTTTTTTTTTACGCTTTAAGTCATCTTTACTTAGAGATTGATTTTTACTTTTATTTTCTGCCCTCTTTTTAGGGGAGGGTGGAAATCAAAACTTGGGCAGTTACTTACTCATCAAGTTCCCAAGTTCCTCTGTTGTCTTCCTACATTTATTCATTGCCAGATCTTCTCTACTGCTCTCCTAAACTCAGCCTCCAGCAAGAGTTGCTGTTCTTTATATACTGTGGGTCAATTTATAATTACTCCTTACTCTTTCTATTTTTATTTCTGTGGTAAATCAGCTTCTGTTAGTCATTTGTGGGCTTTTTTAACACAGAAAGTACTTTTAATACTAATCTGTGACTAGCTAGTTTTGAGTGAAATGCAGAAATGTCTGTAGTTTGAGATACAAGTTGTGAATTTTGTCCGTATATTTATTTTCAATTAAAATTAAGAACAAATTTTATATTAATTATTCCCAGTTTGTTTGTTATTTCTTCATTATAAGTCTTGGGATTTGAATATTATGTCTTCAATTTGCACGTTATCAGTGCTTGCACTATGGAAATGATACTCTTTGTTTCTCCAGGCTGTTGTTCACGAAACTGAAGGTTTGCTAGGATACATCTATTGTGACTTCTTCCAGCGACCTGATAAACCACATCAGGTAACACTTATGATCTGACTTCAGCTTGGGTTTTATATAAGTAATGACTGTAGCATTAGTGCTATTTGCATTCAATGTAAATTTACTAAAACTTGCCTCATTTTAAAATAAATTTAAACAGGGAATGTCTGTAACTTTATGTGTGGGTTTAGGTAAATTATTTTTTTTAGCAAGCTTTCATTTAAAAAAACACCCAATAGGATGAACTCAGACTCTTTGTGGTACAGAATAACAGGTGTTATGAAATGTCATAGAACTCTGTTTAGAGAAGTGGTAGATATTTAAACACTTCTTTTCTGACCTACTGTTTACAAATATAAACAATCTGACATTTGTACTTTCTAATCTTTACACTCAAGTAATTTTTATTCTAAATTCTCTTTAAAACTGTAGAGCTAACTGTTGTGGCTCAGTCACTACCTAGTGCTACTATATTTGCAATAGGATGCAGTACAGTAGACACTTCACTCAGTAGAAGCATCTGCATATTGCCACCTTTAGTGAGGTGGTGAGTGGACAGACTTTAAATCTTCACTAGTTTAATATGTAACTCTGTTTTGCTAGTATTTCAGAATATACTAGTAGTGCTGTGTAGTGTATTTTATAAAGAAGTTGCTGCTGAAGGCTGAGGAGAGAATTTAATCTGTGCACTATGGATTTGTCACGTTACTAGTGATACCTGTTAGAAAGTCTGAATGGTTTTGATAATTCTAAAACATAAAGAAATAATTTTATTTTCTAAAAGCAACGCAGTCTTCCTTTAAGGAATAAAGTAATTTCTTTATGAATTTGAAGTATATGGTAAGGATGGAGAAACAGTGTTGTTCAATAGCAGCACTGAATTCTACTCATGTAACTAAGTATATGTTCAGATTTGATTTAACAGTTTAGTTTAATTTAATCATTGTTTTAATATCATTGATATAATGACATTGGCTGTCCATGTTTGCTTTTATCTTGAAAAGGACTGTCACTTTACAGTTCGAGGAGGCAGGCTAAAGGAAAATGGAGAGTACCAGCTACCTGTAGTTGTTCTTATGCTGAGCCTTCCCAATTCAGCAAGGGGTGCACCAACGCTACTAAGTCCTGGCATGATGGAGAATCTCTTCCATGAAATGGGACATGCTATGCATTCTATGCTGGGAAGAACTCGGTACCAACATGTCACTGGTAAGAAAGTTATAATAGTGGTTTTTTTGTTTTAGTCAAATGTTTAATTTCAAGAAGAAAGGAGTAGATTAAAAAAAAATAGACAAAACAAAACAAAAGGATAAAAAGAGTATGAACCGAAAAAGTTCATCATGTTAATAGTTCTATACCCATGATGATTTGAGAATACAGTATCAGATCCTCAGATGTTATGTAAAACTCAACCAAACAACACTTGAATATTCTTTTTCTAATAAAAGTTATGTACTTCTTTATGTACTGTTGATCTTTATTCTTTTGGTGTTATCCACTCTTTCAAGTTTGTCCTATGTGGAGTTTATAATCCTTGGAATAGTTGAAGGTCAGGAAATAGGTTGTACCTACTGTAAAACCACATTGAATCCTGGGTTGGAAATTACTTAGGAAAATGAATGAAGGAAAATTAGTGAATTAGGTCTTGCAAAGAGTAATGAGGGTATTGGCTGGCAGGTCTCTGGCTTCTATAACCTTCTGCAGTTCTGACAAACAGGTCAAAGACCCATGCTGGCTAAGGCTGCTTGGCATGCTACTTTTTTTGCTTGTGGACAGCTTGGTATATTCTTTGATATAATAGTGTGCTGGAACTCTCAAGTGCAGTAGACATTTACTTATTAAAAAAAAAAAAAACAACAAACTACGAAACAGGTGAGGTTGTGAATCCCTTGTCTGAAGAATTATTTTTTTTAATATGTTTTACCATTTTTATGCTAATGATACAAAGGGGTGCTAATGTTAAGTTAATGTTTTATCAGTAGATATCTTTGCATCCAGTGGCAAAATACTCTTTTTTTTAAGTTGTCCATTTAAAATTAAAGTTGACTGAACTATTTTGTAAGTATGTCACTACTGGACATTGTTAAAACAGATGAACACTGCATAATTCCTTCAGTATAAACTCTGTGTAGTCTTTGGGACAGCTGAGGTCCACTCATATAGCCTTGCTTGAGCTACAGGAATACTTACATGCTCAAAACAGCTGCTTTAGTGTGAGTTCTCCTCTTGTGCTGAATCATGTGTTTCTGCATGTCAAACTCTTGAAGGGGCAGGAAGTGGCTAATTTTGAGGCTCAGATTTTCCAGGAGTCCCTGTGTATGGTTTCTGTGTTGCCTTAGCTCCAGGCAGTCCTGCATCCCAGAGGATTTCACTCCAGATCTAGTATTGCAAAAGCAGCATTGGAGGCTGGAGGTCAGTGGTGTTGTTTCTGCAGAGAATCCTTTTTTAATGGATTTGGAATGTGTAAAAATCCAAAGGGTCGTCCCAGGGATGTCTGTTAGGGGCTGTCTGCTCTCATGGAACATGAGGGTGATAAAGTATGGAAACAAGACTACTACAGGCTATTTTGTGAGTACACAAAAATTTGACAAGCTGAGGTGAGCTGAGTAATTTGAGTAAAATTCCTGCTCTCTCTTGCCTTACTTTTCTTTAATTCAGAACTACACAGTGCAGATCGTGCATTTTCAGAATATAAGGAAAATTTTTGCTACCAAATGGATTTTTCCGCAGTGGTGGACAAACAAAATTACAGTTTTATGTGTCAATGCATAAGTGCAATAGCTAATGTGTCTGTGAAAAGGTCCAGTGTGATTTGAAGTTACATCAGAGATGTATGTAACAGCAGTAGGTATTAGAATGGTTACAGGTACTGGTGAAAACCTCATGCAGTGTTTGGGCAGGTTCACTTGTTGTGTCTAGTCTGAAGGTGAATTGAAACTGCAGCAGGTACAGAGAACTAGAATAGATAGTGTCTTGGACTTTATCTTGCCTTTGGATAATGATGGCTCAGAGAGAATATAGTTTCTCTCAATTTAGTGGTTAAAAACCAGTGTGATAAATGTTATTTATATTAAAGAGCAGTATCAGTCTGAATCACTGAGTGTAAACAGATTATAAGTTAAGATTAAAAATTAGAGGAAGGTTTGTAGAGGTCAAAGGAGTGATTTTAAAAGACAGTCTTCAAATAATAGTAAAAGCAGATTGGGTTTAAGACTGATTTGGAATGTTGACATTGACTCTGGCAGATTGGTATAGAGGTGATGACCCAGTGTGGAAGCAACCATGGAAGCAACAACTTTTCCAATTGCTAACTTTAATATAGAAATTAGAAATTCAGCTTTGATTTGGCAATGTGTTATGCTTTTTAATAACTTCCATTGGGTAAGATGCTGATAAAGATTAGAGCAAATAAGGTTTTTGGGAAAGTGCTTTTTGAAAATAGTAACAGCTGAGATATTACCTCATTGCACTTACATAGAACGTGTCTTCAATCTGCAAGAGTGTTCCTTGAATGAATGACTCGGTATCATAAAGCAAGGTTAATATAAAGCATAAGAAATCTCAGCAAACAGATGGAAGCTAAAACTTGTAACTGTGAATGGGATTAAGAGAGAGTTTTATTTACATTGTAGTTTAATTTAGGTTTAGTACACTTAAATAGATTTGGTGTTTCATGTAGGGCCAGTTTGGCTACAGTCTGGTTTAGTTTAAAAAGGGTGTGATCCAGAGCTTTATAAGGTGCCTCACCCAGCTGTTCAAATATTTTGTTTTACTTTGTGATTTATAGTAAAATGTGTAGGATTATAATGAAGCTTTTCTGGCAGTATGTACAATAATGAAAATAAAATATTGACTTAATAAATGAAAGAACATTAAAGTTCACCAAAAGTCCAAACTGAAAGTTGCAAAACCTTTTGGGAAGAGTTAACTATTTGTTAGTGAAAATAGCAGATGCTAATGTGTACAATTATTCTACCTCTAGGAACCAGATGTGCTACTGATTTTGCTGAAGTTCCCTCAATTCTGATGGAGTACTTTGCAAATGACTATCGAGTGGTTAACCAGTTTGCAAGGCATTATAAAACAGGACAGGTAGGGAAAAAATGTAAAATGGTGAAAATAGGAATAAATGTATGTAGGAACAGAATCATCTTTACATGTGTTATTAATTAATAATTTTAAAGTAGAAATAAACAATGGATAAAATTATTTTAGTATTACAATTTCAGTTATTCAGAAAAAATGTTAATGTTGTCATTGCAAAAAAAAATAAATGTAATCTGTGGAAGAATACTAGGTTCTTATATCCTAGGTTCCAATTATGTATTTAAAACTTTCAGCCTTTTTTTTCCTACAAGGTATAGTAGGTGAACAACTTCTGTGTGAATCAAGTTGTTTGGAATGATTTAATATAATTACAGGTAAGTTATGACAAAAATAGGATTTGACATTGAACTCTCTAAAGTCTGTTTTAAAATAAAGCTCAGGTAGCCAATCATGGACGTAAATGGAAATGATCTGTAGTCTTTCCAAATTTCCATTTTTAGCACAGTCTAGGGCAGTGAGTGAAATATTTTGTAGTGAAAAACATGCTGTTATATTTAGGATTATATTGGTATTAGTTAGGTTCTGTCAGTTGTGAATTTCTGCATTAAAGCTCTGATGCCATTTTTACCTGAAGTTATTCTTTATCAGTCTATTGCAAGGATCTGCTTTCTGTGGCATATTTGGAAAGCAGTGCTCTCAGGAGCAAGGTGACTTTTGGTGGTCACTTTAAGACATGCTAATAGAAAATTATTTATATTTATACAGACATTTCAAAAAATCCTCCTAAGTTGTGTGGTGTTATACTTCATTGGAGCTTTTTATCCAATACTAAGCATTCAGTGCACTCAGTATTATGGAAGTAGAATTATGTTTGCCTCCATTGAACAGTTTGGAAAATATGTTGCTTAACTTCTATTTTAACAGATATTGTCTGAAAAGTTTGCTCTGTAGTTTTTCTCTTTTTTTTTTTTTTTTGGTTTTTTCTTTTCCTTTTGTTTTTCTTTTTTTTTTTTTTTTCTCAAGCGAGCAATCCTTTCTGCAGAATTGATTGCACTAAGAAAGGTCTCTTTGAAATCTGGGAATTAAACTCAGTTCAGGAGTGTTGATCACTTATCTATTTGAATCCACATACAGAAACAGGACTTTCTAATGTTCTCTATAAAGTTCATGTAGTGTTTAAACAGCATGGAGTTAATCTGATTGCATATGAGTTCAGAGAACGAGCTTCACTAAAACATCTGAAAGAGATTTGTGGAACGTTATTTATGGCTTTGTATTTTCAAAATGACTTGACAAATCTAAACCATGTTTAGTTTCAGTGCAAAAGCTAAGAACCAGACATTGTGTCCCATTTGGCATTTCCATAAACTACTTCTGTTTATTGGTGGTGAAATCTTCCCCTTTCAGAGAGCAATTGAGAGAGGTTTGATGTAAAAATCCAGTCTTGAAGAGGGCAAGAATGGATTATGCTGGAAGATGAGAAGAAGAGCCTGAAACTGTTCTGTGGCTCTTGAGAGTGTTAGATAGTTTCCTTTTAATTGCTTTTTTAAAATTTTAGAATTTATTTTTAAGCCATTATCCAACATATATAAAACTGCTTTTGCTTATGTTGGTTCATCTAAGCTGATTTTAAGAATCTGATATCAGATTTCTATGTTTGTCATTTAAATACAAATAGATCAAAGCAATCTTTTCTGTTGTGTATATGTTATGAAGTACTTTGACTTGAAAATCCCATCTCTCTTACATTTTCAACTTCACAAAGATCTTTTTGGTGCTTAATTTCTCTTCTTGTTCCCTGATTAATTCTTTTGTTGTGCAAATAGGAAACTTGATTTTTTTTTTGTTTGTCCAGTTTTTGATTTATTTGAAAAAAATATGAGTCCACTTTACCCCCTTTTCAAAGGGAAGTAAGGAAGGTGGACAAAAAAGGTAAAATGTGAAAATTGTGAAACCATTTAATCAACATGTTACTCTCTATGAGAACTTCCATTAATTTTCTTATGAATTCAGAGACTGAGCTTTTCTATGCTAGCAAGCTGTCAGCTAGAAAGCTGTCTTCTGCACCAGCTACACCAACAGAGCTCTGCTGGATGTTGGCAGAAGGTGGATTTGCTACTGATCCAGTTTGTGTTGGAGGCAATGCAGATAATTTGACAAAGTGTCCTTCTTTTGGCATTGCTGCATCTACATTTTAGTTTTTGCATGTAAACTTCAGGTGGTGTGGTTTCTAATATTCCTACTGAACATGATTGCATCAGAAAAACTTGCTGGTGTAATCTCATTTTACATTAGCCATTGCTATAAAAGTCAGTTGTAGAAGGACTCATCTTTGAGGATCTGCACTTACAATCAGTGCTTATGCTTGTGGGAAGAGGAGGAGAAAGTGGTGTTTTGATTATTAAAACATGTGAACTGTTGAAAATTGTATTTCAGTAGCATTGCAGGAAAAGAAATTGATGGGCAGACCTTCAAAGATGAGAGTTCATTTAGATGTAGATCATGAGGTTCTGGTCCAAAATATCTTGAAGTTTATAGAAAGCTTGTCTCTGCCTTCTGTCCCTCTTGAAAGGTTGTGCTGTTGAATGTTGAGGGGTGACAAAGCCTGCAAGCTCTTCTGTCAAAAGGAGCAGGTCTTTTGAACTTAATTGAAAAAGCTGGCCAGTACAAATCTATTTGTTTCAAGAAAATAGCAAGCCTAGTTTTCCTTTCATCCGAAAGATGACTCAAAAAAATCCTTGACATAAAATGAATAAATAGAGAGGAGTGTAATAATTAGTTACTAAAGTTGGATTAGTTGGGTAAGCTCATGAAGTCAAGCCATACCAAAATGAGGGCATTACAGTGCTTAAGCAGACAGTCTGGTGCATGGGTGCCATTCTGTATCACTGTGATTTTGTTTAATTTCATTTGTAAAGTGCAGAGATATGTGCTAAATCTGAGCTAAATAATTTTAAGTTTGTGTGTCTTTGGAGGCTCTCTTGAACAAAGGCCAGTGTTTCAGCTGTTCAAATTTGAACTGAGTTCATTTTTCACAGAGATAGAATTACAAAGACAGTATTGTATTAGCATGATTACAAGAATAAGCCCACAGATAGTACAGTTGTAATGTGTTGCAATTACTACACGATGGTAAGGAGTTAAGCATGCTTTGGGACACAGGGAATTTTTTCTTTTAGCTACCATGAAAAGCATGCTGAAAAATTCATTCCAAGGTCTTAAAGTTACTTAATGGAGAAGGATAGAAGAATGCACCTCAAAGTAAAGCATGTAGTGTTTAAATTTAAAAAATGGAATGGTTCTTCAATGACATAGTTTCAGGCAAAGCTCTATGAAGTCTTTCTTGCAGAAGGAAGATGACAGTCTCATTCTGGTTTTATCAGAGAGTTCATCTTTCAGGAGAAGTGAAGTAAGAATGCTGATGCCTTTTTTAAATTCATTCCGCTGCTTATTAAGCGACTGTGTTAGATTGTAATGGAGCCAGGAGGAATAGTTTCTACTGCCTGAAACAGTACATGCTCCAGTTCAAGACCTCAGTGTATCTGCATGCATGACATTCACAGAAACATACCTTGGAGTGGAGCTGTGATCTTTGAAAAACCCTCTGGAGTCAAATTCGCTTCCCTGAAATCTTAAGATCCCAAAGGTGTTTTGGGAAAAATAAGTGACTTTTTAATCAATTTAAATTCTTTCAATTTAATCTAATTTTGGCAGTGTTTTTCTGGTGCCAAATTCTGCTTGGCTTGTGAATTATGATCACAACACAATCTTTGAGCTAGGTTAGTAACACTGATAGATTTAAGAAAGACAAATGTTAAGAAAGACAAACGTCTTCCTCCTTTGTCTTTTTGTTAACAGGCATAGTTGTAAGAGTGACCTGTACTTTCTTCTTGATTTTACTTTTACTTTCTTCTTGATTTTTTTGATATTCTGCCTTCTAAATTCTTTGGTTCTATACCATGCTTGACCTAAAAGCTAACTTTTAACTTGAAGAAGAAGTTGCAAGCCTTAGCAAGTACTGCATAAAGCAGCTGTGCAAGCAGAGAGTTTTTCTTACCTGCTTCAACTTTGAGATTCTAGAGTCAATTGATAACATTTTCTTCACTTAAATATAATTTCTCTAGAGCTGGGTTTTTATTCTATGAACATTGTTTGTCTGGAATTCATATAATTTGCAGAGAATCTAAATGTATGGCTCTGCCATATCTGTAGACTTTCTTGGATTATTTCTTAAATGCTTCAACACACTGTAAAAGCATAGGTATGATTTTAGAATCAAGTTTAATACCTAGCATCTCTATAACATAGAGATGCTAGGTATTAAACATAACTCTATACATGTTGTACAACTTGTAGTACCTTTCTTAATATTTTAGCAAGAATGCAGTTATTTTAACTGTATTTCAGTTGTTTGCTTAAGGAAGCTGCTAGGAAAAAAAAAAAAAAGAAAATGTTTGTTAGGAAAAAATCTATTGAAAAGCTTCAGCAAGTGGTGAAGAAGCATAAGGTCAGGCATTCATAAACAGATGTTCCTAAAAATCTGGCATTAAAAAGTCTTTGGATGTATTTGCAGACATCTGGATGGAAAGTCAAAAGGTTTTTTTATAATGACTTGGAAAGTCTTTCTGACTTTTCAGTATGTGGTGGCATGGATAATTTTAATGCCATAGATGTGGAATAAATTTAACTTTGTTAAAAAAATCAAAGGGTAGATATTTACTGTTCAGTACAACTAAATATTTTTATGTGGGTTGGGGTAGAAGGTCTGATGCTGTCTCAGTTGAAGTTATGAAAACCCAGTATTATTAACTCAGTATTATGAGTTATATGATGTGGGTGGGCTTCAACTGCCCCAGTCTGTTCTTTAAATCTAAAAATAGTAATAACATCTTTAACAGGCATATAAGGGAATGTGGAATCAGTTTACAGAAAAACAAACAGATTTCACTTAGTGATTTCTCTGTTGCTATGTGGATTAATGCTGATATCTTAATTGGCCATTTAATGCTTTGCTTGGCAAATATTTCCTTCCTCAATGCAAAGCACTTTAGCACAAAAAACTTTAGCTATTTAAACACAATTTACAAATAAACAATAAGTCTAAATGTGACCTGTTTTTTTTTTTTTCAAGCCACTGCCAAAAAACATGGTATCAAGACTATGTGAGTCCAAAAAGGTGTGTGCTGCAGCTGATATGCAACTCCAGGTATGTGATTTTCATTCTAGTTTCTACTCTCTATTCAGCACTTACAAAACATATTTTAGTTCTTATAATTTGACCAAATTTTTTATTTTAATGTAGATGTGTTATCTAAGTATATTAAAATTCATTTTTATTTTAATTTTTATGTTTGTTTTTCTGAACATATTTTGTGTTGTCTGCTTAAACCTAAATGTTTATATCTATAGGAAAATATCATGAAAACCATGGCTTTTGAAATCAGAATTCCCAAATGTAGTTTAAGATCGAATTCTTGAGTTAATGGAATCATTTAAGGAGAACTTGAAGTAGAGGAAGTATTGTGTACCTTGGATCATTAAAATGTGGTAGGACTGAGAGATGCAGACTACCATAGTAAAATCAAACCAGCACATCTATTTACTAGAATGTGATTTGAGGTCCTTGTCTTCTGGAGCTCCAGATGAAAGTGGCCCCATGTCACATCAAAATTACCAGCTGAGCTGTAAGGATGTAAGTGCTGTCTCACAGTGTATGGAGAAGTAGCTACATTCATAAACCTTTTTTTTTCTGTGGGTAGATATGATTGATTAGTCATTTCCATAAACAGTCAGTGATGCTGTAAAGGAAAGTAAAGGAAATCAGACTTCTATCTAAAATGGCATTTGGCCTTTTTCAGTCTTGCAACAGCAGTTCTCAGATGTGTACAGTAGCATGAGCATTGAGCCAAGATTTTTTAACAGTAAGCATTTGGTTGTGCTTAGTATGCTACAAGTTTTTGCTGTGTGATTTTTGTGATTTTGTTTTCCCCTTTGTTTTGCCTTAAGCCCAAAACATCTAGTTTTTCCTTCTACGATTAACTTGGTGTTTAGGTGAGATAATTCTACTAGTACTTTAGTGAAGGTTAGTTACTGAGGTCTGGAAAGAAACAAATTTACAGATCTTTGGTATTTCTCCCTTTGAAAAGTGGCCAAATGATCACAACCCTGTCTACAAACATGAGTTGGGCTGGTTGACTGAAATTGATCTGAAAGAGAAACTTTAATATTTGCAGTTTTCTCTGTGCATAGAAGACTTTATTCTATAAAGTCTTTATAGAGTAGTCTATATAGAATTATTAGTCTTTATGGAATAAAGTCTAAATAGAAGACTTTAATCAAAAGTCTGGAGTGTGGACCTGTAAGTTGCATACATGTCATTTACACTAGTCCAAGACAGACTGAACACTCTTTTCAGTGTCTACATATATTTTTCATGTATAACTAATGGACTAATTAATGGACTTTTGAATTGTACTTGCAGTGCAGTGCTGGTTGTCAGCAGCCATTGTTGGCTGGGCAGGTGCTACCTGTGACTATACCTCTGTGAAATGAAAATAAAACTACACTCTCTCTAGAGGTCTGATTTTAGAATGCACACTGCTGGCTTTGAAAGATTCTCATAGAGAAGTCTGATAATCTAGAAAGAATGTGGGCAAGAATATAAGTAATTAATACAGGAGAATTATTAATAATTTTAATTGGGGAAAAAAATCTGGATTGAAATAAAATTTATACTGTGAATGCTTAATTGTGGACTTGTATTCATGAGGGCAACACACATGTACAGATTAGTAACCACCAAAGTGTTGATCAAGCCCTTTGACATGTGCCCATTCTTTTCTGGTGTCTCTGTCCATAACAGCTGTTTATCAATCTGACAGATTTCTTTCAATTTTTTCATATGTATTTGCTGTGATCTTGTCAAGGTTTGACACCAAATAGGCTTTGTGGAGGCTAACTGGGCTCCAGATATCGAGCAATATGTCACAAATATATTCACAAGTGACATGGCTTCCCTGTTCTGTGGTGCAGGAGAGAGTATTCCAAAAGGAGAAGTCATTGCATCAGTTGCTTGTGGTTGGGCTGTGCAATGTCCCTGCTGTTGTTGGCACTCAGCTGCTCCTGGGGCCTCTTTAGAGTCTGTCTTGGAGTAATTCCACACCCTGTGGCTCAAGAACACCCACTTCTGGTGGGCTCAAGTTCCCGTGGGTGCCTAATGATTGACTGGTGCTGGCAGTGATACAGTGATTTAACAGGCTGCTTGCCATCAAATTTTTCTTGTGTAAAGTAAGTTAAACTAGTTTCAATGCATGCCAAATGACCACAATGCCATACTGAATAATATTCTTAATTTCCTGCTTTCAGCACTATGTTTTTGGAGATGCCAGGTGTAAAACTGGCAGAAGTGTGCACTCATTTCAAAGAGACAGATTGGCAGAGTGGTTCTGTTGAATAATTCAGAAAAAAATTGTCCCAGAGAAGTTGACTACATGGCAAATACAAAGCTAATACATTCCATTTAAGAAGCACATATTGTTACTCATGCAGATTAAAAAATCTAATAATTAATTGAAGCAAAATATATTTTAATTTGCAGATGCCAAAATATATACACGCTGCTAGCTATATGCCTGAAAATACTGTGAATGATGATTCTAATACTGTTCCTTCAGACTTTGCAAAGACTATATTCTGTGTTGATGGCTAGAGGCTATGTTAGCTATATTTGACCTTTAAAAGTAGAAAAAATGCTGACAAATACTCCAGCAGTGTGGAAAACACCTGGAGGTTCTTCTGTGGTCTGTTCAGAAAATAAGTCTATTGGCACATGAAAGTAAGAAATATTGCTGCTTTTTCATAACTATAATGCCTCTGAATTTTCTTTTAGGTGGTGTAATCAGTTACTCAGAAGGAAAGATAGGAGAGTCCATACATCTTCTCCTAAGGCTTTTGCCAGGCAGATTGAATCCCAGAGTCTTTCAGTCAGTAGTAACTTCACTGGAAAATGCCTAAGTGTATGCATATTAATGCTATTAAGCAGACAAGGAGCTAGAAAGAACTGGAATCAAGTGAAACTAATAAATACCAATGTAAGTGCAAAATAGAGAGACAGTATGAAGATTAATAAGTATTTGATGGCATTTTTATATTTTTAAGTCTTTTGAGAAATGTGTTTTACTGAAATTAGAAATCACCTACTGTCTACTGCTTGATATTAAATATTAGTTTGCTCCTCAGAAGTGTCACCTAAAATCCTGTGGTCCTGGGACGTGTTTCCCTTTCCCCTTTCAAAGGCCTGTGTAAACACACAGAACTGTGGTTTGTAGATGGAAATGCATGTGGGTATAAAGTTCATCCAAGTTTATTTTCAGGGATGGTTTTTTTAACCATGCTGTCCAGGTGGCCTGGATCATAGCTTTCTTCCCACACTGTACATGTGCCAGGATCAAGGGAGAGCATATAGCTGACTTCAGTGACTCATTTCCCTGTCACCACATTGTTCTTTAGGCAGAACATTTCACTGGCCTTCAGTTGACATTTCCCCACTTCCTAGCTGTGAGTTGAGCTTTTGCTCCTTGACCACAAATGACTTCACTCCAAATTTTACTTTATAGAAGGTCCCCTGCAGTGCAGATGCAGTTTCCCCATCTTGTGAAGAACACTGAAGAGCAACTGCAGACTGGTCCAAACAAAAATGGGAGATAGAAAAAAGAGGATCCAGGCTGTACTGAGCCTTCTTGCTAAAGTCTATTGTCAGATGCTAAAGTTCCTCAAGTTTTATTTGGATTTTGTAGGGAGGAGAGGGGAAGTTAGTGTGAAATGACTCCTGCAGAGTTAGAAAGGTCTAAGGTGACTGGAGAAAGTGAGCTTTTTAGGACTATTACATCAGGTAATGATCAGGTCTATTCATGGTACTTACTCTGGGTCACTGTGGGTTACTTATTGTGGTGACTCTGTCACCCCTGATATCACCCTTGATATCATGAACCTGTAATTTTTGTTAAACTGTGTAAAAAAAATGAATGGGATTCTAGTGACTAGGAATGCAAAGCCATTGTAAAGCCTCTTTCTCTTCTTAGATAAATAAGAGCAAAAAAGTATTTTTTGCAGTGTAGTGTAGATTTCTCTTTATCTTTTTAGTCTGAACAGATGCTTGCTGGCTACTCTACATTTGTAGATGGACAACGTTGAGTGCTTACATGTCTTGTTCAGTGGGACATAAAACTTGCAATGTCCTTAATGGGTGATCATGCAAGTTGAGTCTTACTGACCTCCCTTCTCATTAGCCATGGCTAATGAGGAGCAAGCAGGAAATATATGAGTAGCTCCTGCAAGTCATTGTTTATTTACCCCCTTGCTTAGAACGCACAGTTTTTTGGGAAAAAAATCAATGTTCACATTTGTTATTTGCCAAGAGAGACTGTCAAAGGGTTTATCAGAATTCTGTATGTTAGTAGACAGCTTGTTCAAACAGAAGGATTATACTCCTTTAGAAACAGTCACAATTTTGGTGAAACTACATAATGTTTCGAGAACAAATAACAAGATTCTGAATTCTGATAAATTATTAAGGAGTTCAGAATGATTTGTACTAACATTTCATAATAAAGAATCTTTTCAGAGGTTCAAGGGATTGTGTTATTTAGGTAACATAAAACATCCAAACAACTTTTTTTCCTTAAAATTTTGTAGTTATAGTTCCTGGAACAGTGTATTTATGTCATTGGGGACGGTATTGCACCCTGGGAGTGTGACTGGGCCTTAATCTCTAGCCAAATTCTTTACTTCATTCCTTGCAAAAAAGCTTTTGGAGGCTCCTTATTGTCAACTTTCCTATGAAGTGTGCTGACCACAGGATGACCTGACCTGTTCCCTTAAACATCTGGATCCATCAAACTACTTAAAAAATATCTTGTTTTGCACAGCAGTGTGTGTCCTCTGTCTTCCTTGCACTTCCACAAAATAGGAAGTCTTTGTACTGAAAAAAAAAGGCTGCAATAATTTCTTCTGTCTATGCCTGTTTCATGGTTTTTGTTACAGTACCAGAGACTCTGCTTTGCTCTCTTTGCTTGGAAAATCTTTTTCATGGTGCTGCTTTCCTGCTCTCTGAACACCTCAGTTATTTGGTTGTGCACCTGCATTCTGCTGTAGTTCACATGCATAAAAATTGCTTATGGAGCAGCTCTTACTTCTGGCAAAGTACCCTCCTGGTGCAGTGTGCTTTGAGCTAAGCTTACACTTAAGCAATTTATTGCTCTGATGTTGAGAGCTAAAATAAAGGAAAAATCGGCCTTAGTTCTACACTGTTGCAGGGCTCTAGCAGAATCTCAGTAGCATCAGCATCTCTGTGTAGTGGGCATGCTGCTTTTAGGTCAAAGGTTGAACTTGATAATCTTGGAGGCCTTTTCCAACCTCATTGATTCCGTAATATTCTTAATATAATTCTTATGTTCACTGCCTAAGCCATAACTTGCCCCTGCAGGGGTGAAGTGTTCTCATGGCTGCATGTACATGTCTTAAAATAGCTTATTTTGCAGTGTCCACTTAAATAACTTTAAAATAACTTAAAAATAGGAGTTTTTTATTAAATATATTTAAAAATTCTTGAAAAGGGAAATTGCTGGAGGGCCTTAGGGACAGACCTTAACTTATTTAAAAGGTGCCTTATTTAAAGACAATTTAGTAATCCCAGTGTGCTAAATGACGTGAACACTGATTTATGAAAGGTCATGATGGTGGTGGTTGGTGTCCTCCAAAAACCTGTTTCCCTCCATGTGTAACATTAGTATGTTATACTAATTATAGAAGATTTCCCAACCATATATATTTAAACTGTTCCCTCTCCCTAATCCATCTCTCATGTTCTTTTCTTTCTGTCTATTTTGGTTTTCATATGCCAATAACATATGCCAAAGACAAATGTATTTTCTCTCTTCAGGTTTTTTATGCTGTCTTGGACCAAATCTACCATGGTAAACACCCTCTAAAAAAGTCAACCACAGAAATTTTAAAGGAAACACAGGAGAAAGTTTATGGATTGCCATATGTACCCAATACAGTGAGTAGCAACAGAATAACTGTATAAAATGCACCTTTTCTTTGATAGCATAATTATACCCCTTCCTCTCCCTGACCCTTGCCCTGCATACTCATGTGTTTACTGCTGTATTGTTATATTGAAAGACTTTTCTTTCTTTCACTCACTTTATCCAGAGAGTAGGGATGTTTTTGTATAAGTGTAGTCTTTTAATGATGAACTTCATTACCTTGTCTTTATTTTCTTAGTAAAGAAGGCACTGGAAACAATATATTGGAAAGAGGGTTTATTTGAGCTTTTCAAAGGTTTCTTATAAAAGGCAGCAAAACGTTGTGCTGCACATTGGTGTGTGTATGCTGTCAGCTTGAGAGAAAGTGTGAAGTGGGAACAGAAGTATGTTTTTCTTACTGTATTCCTGTGACCTTTGTCATCATTTATCCTTTCATGTGTTATCTGAAAGTGAAGAAGTCTGGAGTTCTGCTGAGCTATTGAATTTTGATCTTCATCATGACATGTGTTTGTTCTGTACATTGTGTGACAGCCAAAGGTGTAGTTTGTATACGGCAGTCACGGGATTTCCTGGTCTGTGTGAAGCTGAATTCCTGCCTGGAGCCTGACCCCACCCCCAGTCACTGTTTGACACTGTGGTCAGAATACCCAAATCCTTTTTCTGCTTCTCAGAAAATGTACTTTTCTCCTAGCAAAATGTGTCTTTCCTTCTCTGAGAATGGTGTTGGGAGATCCATTTCCTCATCATAACTGTACTGCCCTGCTCACACCTCCAAAAGAGTGTAACATCTTGTAGTGAGGCTGTGATCACTTTGAAGTGGGACAGCAAGTTTTGGCCTGGAACTTAATCTCAGCAAAATATACTGTGAACTTCTGAATAGTCATAAAGTCTATGTTTATATTTATTGAATGTAAAATTAGTGTCAAGAACTGTAAGACAGTTTAAATTTCAGTAAAACATTGTGAAAAATTGCATTAGAATAACATTAGTACTCTGTAGAGTATTTAATGTCTGTAGTTTGTCTTGCTGTCCTTTGCTGTTCCTCCTTCCAAACTTGAGATGTTTGCATGTTTAATTTGTAGTCCAGATTAAAAAAATAAAAGCCTTGAAGTAAAGGTTGGGGTTTTTAAGTGAAGAGAATGGATTTCTTCCTTTTATTTGATTTCAGAGTTAGACATTGAAATACAGTAGTAGAGACCAGTTTTGGGGTTTTTTTTTTTTTTGTCTGTTATTTGGCTAAGTACTTATAAAGCTGGCAGAGAAAACAGTGTTTTGATTATTTGAATTTATCTGTTCTCTATACATTTAGATTCCATTATGAATACATAAGTCAGGCTTCTATATCTTAAGTTAGTGGTGTTGGAAAAAAGTATTTCTTCCTTAGTGAAGATCTTCACTGCATTAATGTGATTTTTCTGTAGCAGCATTGTCTGTCAAGGCTGCAAGCATCCATTATTATCTCTTCCTGATGAACCCTAATTCTCTTTTACCGCTCTTGACAGGCAAGTAAACTCAGTAAATATCCTCTGAATGTACTTGGTTGGGCTTCAGTCTTATTGTGCAGACTTATTTTCTGGAATAGAGCCACAGCATGTGTCTTCTGTCATTCTCAGACACAGCTCAGATAATAGGACAATTTGCATGTGTCTTTTTGTTACAGTGCTTTCAAAATGAGGCATATAGACTACACCTAGTAAGTAAAAGCTGCTGCACCTATGGAGTGTACCTATTTCTGGTAAACCTAAGCATCACGTGTTACGTGCCAGCAGTAGGAGGGATAGTGCAAAAAAAGTCCTGTTGAGAGATAGTGGAAAATAAGTCCTGTTGAGATCTATATTTGCCATTCAAACAAATTTTGCAGGCTCTGGGGCAGCAGGCATTGCACACAGCAGTGTTTGCATTGGCTGCATTGATGCAGACGGGCGTGGGAGCTGGTGCCACATGCAAGGCAGAAAGGAAGTCAGATGGAAGCCCAGAGAAACAGCACCCCACTAGACTTTGTTTGTCTGAATAATGCAAATCTCAATTTCTGGCTGGCCATTGCTTATCTGTTCAAAAGTATACAGAGTTTACTGCTAGCTCCTGGAGGATGAAATTCCACTGGGATTTCATTGCTCTGTTACTGAATTCAGAAGCTGATGATTGCCAGGCAGGGGGTAAGGAAATGTATCTGCCTGTTTTTGTAGTGTCTGGCAGTTTTTGTTGCCAGAGGAAATTAGTGTTACTGAGTTTGGAAAGTGAATAGCAATTTTGCACAGGCTGGATTCTTAAGTCCTTGTGATATGTTTAAAAAGAAACCAGTCTTCTTTTTGATTCTTCTAGGTAAGCAAGATTAAAATAGTAATGACCATACTTTTTCCAGCCATTTCTTCCTGAATGTACATTGTGTCAAAATCTGAGTGCTGTGGGGAGTTCAGTACTCTGCTTTTGCTCCAAACTTTTGTTCAAATCATAGCTTATTTCTTATCTCTTATGAAGTCAGTTTTCATTAATTGTGGCCTGCCTTGCAGTTGATGATACTGTCTGCTTTTAGAGTGCCTCCCCTGGTCTCTTCTACATTTGTCCCCAGGATGCCCAGAGAGGCTTTTGAAAATGTATCGGGTGACCCTTTGATCAATCTGAGACATGATCAAAGTTTCTCCCCATAATCTGTTGCTTAGTCCCCTCATGTCCCCCAAGTTCAGACTTGAAAAGTACTTTCCTTTGAGACAGTCATCAAAACTTAATGATATGCCACTGCTAGTCCTTCGCCAAGCATAATAATTCCTATCTCCTGCTGGGGGCTTGGTTCAATATTGTAACAGAAAATGACACACAGGGTAAACAGACTCTGCAATGATAGTGGAGTTTGCAGCCTCCTGCAGCTACAGGAAGAGCTCTCAATAATGAAGTAGTAATACAATAAACACCTCCTGCCCAAATCATCATACCTGTATTTTCTTTGTGAAGTATTTTGAGTTATTGATTCTTATTTTCAGAAAATTATGGACTTACATATTAATTGTCTGTCCATTGTAATAACGTTTCCTAATTGTATTTCTAATCAGATTAGATTCTTCTAATCTGGAATTTTGGTGGGAGATGGTTTGACTGTGACTGTGAGGAAAAATGGTTTTGAAGAGTGAGGCACAAGGACTTTTGGTAGGCTTTTCTTCAGAAACAGCTGAATTTCTTGTGTGGCACCTGAATACAAAGTGCAATGATGGAATTAACCCACTCACATCATTATAATTACATTTGATAGGAGGCAGCATGTTGGTATGTAGGATGCCTTTGATATTTTTTGGAACACTGAATAATTTGCTGTATGCCTTTTTGTTTTAACATATTAGAAATACCTATTACTTCAGAAGGGCCACCTTTACTGATGCACACCTAAAGCGTGCATCAGGTTACAGGTTTAATTATGGCTATATAGTTTTGTCCAGAGTGCAAGTTTCATTGTCAGCATGGCCTATGGTTGCTAGTGTTTGGAAAGACCAAAACACCTGTGAGACCAGAAATGTTAGCCAGCCAAATTTGCCAACAGAAGACAAGGCAGGTATTGTGAGAGATACCCTAGAGCAAAGATGTGTATGAAAATGGTGTATCACCAGTGTGGTTGTTAGTCTGTCTTCTTCCTGCAGCTGGGAGGACTCTGCCCAGACAGGGATCCTGACCTTGGAAGGCTCCACCTAGGTCCTTGTCTTAACTTGCTGTGGTTGTGTCTGTCATGTTCCTGACAAAGGAAATCAATGGATGAGATGCAACCTAACATTTGGAGTGCTTGCTCAGGGAGGCTGTCAGGCACTATGGGAAGATGTGGCTTGCCATGGGAGCTGAAAACACAAGTTTTTCATTAACAGGGAACGTGCAGAGGCATGGGTGTTTGGTCAGCTGAGGAGGAGTTGATGTCAATAGGCAGAACTGGCTTCTCTACAGAGAGAAAATAGTTTTTGCATCACACGTGGTTGCCATGAGCCAAAGCCTCCTGTTTTGTTGTTGTTGAAGAAAATCTGTGTGCAAGAGAGTGTAGATTTAATAGACTTGTTCCTCAGCCTGCTGAGGGCTGGCTGGCAGTTCGGGTGAAGCATCTTGAATTTGCCATCTGTGTCCTTGTGGCATCTGTTGTCTTAGGATTTCTTGTTAGTTTTTTGGAGTGACTGCTAATGTGCAGTTATATATAACTTGGTTTTTGTATAAAATTTTATGTGAGTATCAGTAATGCATATAAAAAGAATAAATAGACTAAGCAAGCAATGAGGCAGCTGGCTTAAAGTAAATAAGAGATAACCTTTAGCCTCTGATGGTAAAAGTGGTTTTGAATTCTGAAAACTTAACTCAAGTGGTGAACATAAATCTTAAAATTATTGGTAAGGAAAGCTAAGTAATGGCCACCTATTAAATTTTAAACTGTAATTTCACTTCATATTTATTCTGTCTAGAACCTTCCAAAATTCATTTTAGATTTATTAGGCTAAACTATGATGTAACCTTAGAACCTAAGCAAAACTGAAAGCCAGATTAAAGAAAATGTAAAACAAAACAGTTAAAAGGTAGAATGGGTGCTATTGGCAAAGAGCTTTTAAAAAAACAATTCTGGATGACAGATGAGGGAATAAAATTTATGGGGCTAATCAATAAGATGCTAAAAAGAACTCAGTGGGATAAAAAGCCTTTATATCTGACTATCTGAGAAAGGGAGGTTATTAGAAAAGTAAAAGCCATATAAAAGTGTGAAAAACAGAATACAGAGTAAGTTGTAATGAGCCAGAAGTAAAACTGTGGAAGTTTCAAGCAGCTTAGAAACCAAACCCAGCAATAATAATTAAAAACAATGCATCAAAAAGAGGAAGGCTGCCAGATATTTGCTGGAACTGGAACATAGCTAAGTATGATGATTCAAAAGACATTATGTAGTTATCCAAGAGACTGAACCAAGGATACAAACTATCCTGATGCAAAAAAGATTTGGCAGTAAAGGACCAAGCCCTTTAAAACTTTATTAAGATAATAAAAAGTAGAAATCATTATATGACTAGAGATAATTACTAAAAGAATGCAAGAATTCAGAAATGCTGAGTTGCCAATTGCAAGTTGGGAAGGTAATAGAACTCCATAATTACTCCAGAAGCAAGAGGAGAGTGGGAGTAAGAGCAACAATAAATGTCAGAGAAAGAAAGCAGTGATATTCTATTCTGCCTCAGCATTTTTTGAACAATAAGTGAATTTTTATTAGGTAAGTAATACATGCAGTTTTTGAGATGGATTAAAACAGTAGTGAGATTACATAATAGAATAGAATAATAGATTAACTGTAGTCAGATTGTCAGAATATTTAAGCTTGTCAAAACAGTCAGTGACTTGGAGGAATTATCACTCACAAACTCATGAAAAAGTAGTAGTGTTATGATAGCTGCTCTTATGAAGGGAGAAGAACTTGGGAACTGTAGACTAATTGTTCAGATTTTGTCACTCAACAAGTAATAGAAACAATTATTAAGCAGCTCATAAGTACCTTGAGAATAGTCTAGTGAACAAAATAACCCCAGTTTTGTTAAGAACTGCCTAAGATGGAAAAAATCCACTTTCTTCCTAAGTCATTGATTGATCTTGGAAACTGGATGTAAATAATTGATAGCATAACTCTATGCTTAACAATCTTTCTAACACTTGCAAATCATAATTGTACAACCAAACTGTAGATTTGTGGCTGAGTCAACACACAGAAAACATGCTGACAAAACAGGTGGAAGCTTAGTTTCAGATAGGGACATTTTTAGTGGACATCACCAGGAATCTGTCCAGATTGGAAACATGAACTATGAGGAGAGTTAAGGAAATCCAGTATTGGGCTAGCAAAGAGAAATTTATATGAGCACTCATGAATAGTATTGAAAACCTTTATGAAAAAATTATTTGGAATTGAGACTGTGCTTATTTGTTTCTTATTAATGAGAAAATAGGAGGGGGAAAATTATATAATTTGTAGCAGATGTGACTATGAGTAGTATCTAATCTTTTAAAGTATTGTTAATTTTTTCCCTCATTTGTTGAAGAGGGAAGCAGACACCCAGTATGTCTTGCATCTCTCTTGTAGGCAGTTTTAAGGAAACCACTGTTGTAGATCACAGAGACATAAGTTTTATAGTAAAGCCAGAGAGCCTTCATAGGGGATGGCTTTTCCACTTCTCCCTCTGCAGTTACTTGAAAGGTACTGATGTTGGTCATATTGCACTTTTTTGAGTTTTGAAGAGAGATGAAGTCATATGTTATTACTCAACGCCTTGAAATTTGTGTAACCCCTTCAAGGTAATTTTTTACCTTGCCATGTTGGAAACTAAAGTTGTTTATACAGAGTGCAAGTCCCTGGATTAGTTTTCATATGAGCCTTTTTAAAAGTACACTGTAAAATGAAGTTGAAGAGTCTGGGTCTGAGGAAAAGATTAATAAAGGAGTGCACAGTGAACTCTGGGGAAGTGATAGTTCTATAAATAATTAATAGCTAAAAGCCATTTCAAGAAGATTGGTGCCCTGCTGAGGTCAGTATTAAAGTAGATGTTGGGACTTTCAAAAGCTCTTAGAGTCACCTTTCAAGGTTTGTTTAGGTTTCTATCTTTGTGGAGTTGAGTTCATTGTATGATAAAGAAAATGCTGATAGCAAATACTGTGAAGATTTGTTTTCCAGTGGTTATATGACACTATTCACTGGACAACTATCTACACCAGTAGAGTGTTTACAGATATCATAAGATATGAAGCACTTTTAAGGAAATTCTTTTTGCAAGTGTTAGCCCCATGAAACTCAAACATACTTTAGTGATATCATTTGCCATATTTACCATGTGGCAGACCATTTTAAGGAGCAGTGCAAAAAGTAGTTGCATATGTCTTCTGTTAAAATTCTGAATATATCTAGATGAATTGTACATATGTATGAAAGCACAGATAGCTTCATCTAGTTTGATAGAGTTCTGTTTTCATGGCTCACATGTTATTTTTCCCCCCTGCACTATTGGAGCTATATTTGACAGTGATAGATACAGCTGAATACCTCATTGCCATAAACACAGCCTAGAGAGTCTGAAATTAAATTCTCTTCAAGTGCAGTGGGAGACTGTCCTTTCTATGAAAAGTCAAATCAGAAAAGAACAAGACAGAGGAACTATTATCACCCTTGCTTCACAGGAGGTGGCTGAGATGGGGTGAATGTAATTTCTTTAAATACACACTGCACTTGTGACAGATGAAGGATTAGAGTCATGATCCCTGAAATCCATTTCTGAAATGACTCTAGCAAAAGCTAGTAAATAAACAGTACTGTAAACAGGTAGTGATTTCATCTTCCAGTGTTGGTTGAGGTACTTTACTTGATTAAGTTGTACTTGCAAACATATTTTGCCGTTACCATGTTGCTTAAGGTACTTCTTGGTTTTGTAAGGGCTTATCTTAAGCAGTGTTCATGATGTTTATTTTAAAATAATAGGTCAATACTTAAAATTAGGTTTAATTGGAAAAGTAGTGTAAAAAATTTGGGCTTCAGTGCAAGTCTGTACCCAAAGGAAACAGTGACCTGATTCTATTTGTCTCAGGCTTATGAATTTAAAGCTTAGGCAATAATAGAAATTACTAATTATAATTGAAGAGGGGGTATTGCATGTGTATGTGTATCTGTGTAGAATTGCATGGTATGACATGAAAGATTTGTTTGAAAATCGTATGTTTGCAAATTTCTTATATTTTACTTGAAAGACTAGCTATAATGTTTACAAGTAACACTTGTCCAAATAAGATCAGTTAAAGGACACAATAAAGAATCTGTTTTCATATCTCTGTGTCTTTTAAAGATTTGAAGCCATGCAAATCATGCATACAGATTTTTGATGTCAGTATTCTTTATTATGACCCACATCTCCTTCCCTCAGTCCATTTCTGGGGAGGATAGAAGAGGGTATAGAGTAAATAGTTCTAAATGATTTTGCTGTAAGCTGTTCAAATTCATGAATAGTTTATAAATAAAAATGAAATATTTTTCTTTAAGCAATTCAAAGACCATATGGTACGTATCTAGAATCACCTAAGTGGTTAATTGCATGTTAAATTCCTTTCCTCTTCCTTAGTGTAAACAACTGCAAAAATATTTACATTTCCTGCCTTGCTAGATTTATTTATCATTTTGTAATAAAAACACGGAAGTGTTATAAATTGAAATCTTAATCTTTTGCTTGACTCACTTTCTGAAATGTCAGCGGTGTCTCTGGTTTGGTTTACTTTGTGTTCTCTCCATTCCTAACACAGAAATGCACAGCACTGGAAAACTGAAGAGTATTGATATTAGGCGAGTTAGAGGTGCAGCACGAAATGAGGTTTCTTGAAATTAGTTTTCTGTTATTCTAAGCAAGATTAGAAACTGCAGGAAAGAAAGTGGTTCCTTATTGCATTTTATTATTATTGTGAAACTGCAGAAGAATGATGATGTAATTCTATGAAACTTAGAGGGGTTGAGGTCAAAAATCCAGACTGTAAGTTGACTGAGCGAGCTGCTGCTTACCTATGGAGAGAGTTGTTTCTACAGTCAGGGAGTGCTACAGCTTCTCTCCAAAGGTAGCTACTGGTGCAAACAGTTTGCAAACTCTGCACTCTGATACTCATCAAACCATTTCAAAGCACTGGCCAAAGTGTGCTTGTCTGCATGGCAGAGCAGCGTTGTCCTGGATTTCCACTGGTGCTGATAAACCTCATCCTCAGCAGAGGGAAATAGCCTGTGCTGATTCCCTGCCAGCCTCCAAGGAACTGGAGCCTGCAGCTTCCCCTTGACCCCCCAGAGTTTTCCACCCCTGCTGATAGCTAAATTCAAGGGCTTTAGGAGCAATAGTGTCAAGTGAGTGCCAGACACAAGGGGTTCTCCACCCAGTAGCCCCTGAAGGAGATAAGCTGGCTGCTCCTTTGTTGGGTTTTATGCCAGAATAAGATTTTAATTAAGAAGAGGGAGGGCACCAGATATCATCTCCGTCAAATATTGCTCTTCATGGAAACAATTCAACAACTTGCTCATTGATGTAATTACTGTAGCACACATTTTGTAATTAGAAGTCTTAAATGACACAAGTACTTCCCTTAATTTAGTATTGGGTCTTTTCAGGTTCTCACTTGTGTTTTTTTTTGTCTTAAGATGCAAAACAAAATAGACATAAATGTACTTTAAAGTACCTAAAGTCACAGCAGAAACCATTGGAAGAATGTTTTGAAAAGTCCAAGCAATAGTCAAGAATTTCTGTAGGATTTCTTTTCAAAAGATGTAGTAGGATTTTGTAGCACTGGTTGCTGATGAAAATAGTGGAACCCTCCAGAATCATGTTTACCCACTCAAGCAAAAGCTAGCTTGGTATTTAAGATACCTACAGATTTTCTTTCAATTTTCTCTTTTTACCATTACATATAAATTTTTGTATCAGATTATTTTTGTGACAATATGAACAGTTCTAAATTTAAAATTCAAATAATTGAATCCTAAAGTAATGTAGCCTGCAAAATAGTTTGGTTTAACTGATCCTACCATATTGTTAACATGAATGAAGGGGCTTAACTTTTGAATAGAAGATGGAAGGTGTAGTAAATTATTCCGATTTCTCCTAAAGCAGTAATCCTATCCTCACAAAAGATAACAGGATAAATATTTCTGTCCTCTACTATAAAGGAGGCCTATGTGACTAGTTTGGGCAAGACACATAGTTTAAGGTAGCTAAAGTAAAATGAACTGAATCTTACCCTAAGAATGTATTCTACAAGGACTTTAAAAAAAGTCCTGATAAGGTGTGAGAATACAAAAGTATCAGTAAGGTATTTTTGTTTTCACATGATGGGGTGGAAAGTCATTGTACATGGAATTTTGGAAATGCTTCAGACATGGTTATAAGAAAAGATTGATAATGTTGGTGGAAAAAAAGCCTGTTTAATAACAGCAGTGGATCAGTCACACACCTTTATTGCAGTCTGTTGCGCTGAATAAAAAGCAGGCATGAACATGACCTGTGGATGGCATATTATCATAACCCATGGGCTATGCTGTAAAATACACTGTTTTATAAACTCCTGGAATGGATTCATGGAACTTTTTGAAGTAAGCAATTACTCAGATTCTTCATTAACTTTCTAGCTGCTTACCAAAAATACAGCATTTAATAAGGAGACTGCCCTAGTTCTACATGTCTAGCTTTTACCCTGTCCAAAAGGGAATTTGATATGTTTTTTTTTTTAATGAAGAAATATCTACTTGTTGGAAACAATGCAAGAAATCAAGTTATCTTATACCTGAATTTGTTAAAATGGAGAAATGGAGTTTTGTGCTATGGGGTCAATCATTTAGTTTTAAGTATTTGTGATAATCTTTTAAAATTTCTCCTTTTTTGTGATAAATCTTTTAAAATATTATTTGTGATAATCACCCCAGTAATGGGGAGTGTCTTTTTATTCATCATAGAACTTTTTAATGGAGCAGTAGCCTATATATTCTTGTGGTTTTTGAACATGTTATTGCCTAGGTCATAATCTCCTCTGTATGAAGTAGGAGGAGAGGAAGAGGGTTTTTTATGTGGGCAGGTAGCTCCTTGTGAATTAGGGTAGAGGATGGGTGTTTTAATGTTTAAATATATTTTTATAGGCAGCTAAGTCCAGTCTTGAAAAGTTAATTGTTAGGACAGAATAGAATCAGAAAATGTACTTGAAGAATGTAATGGGTTCTGGGTAATATTGAGGATTGGGAGTTCCTGATCAGGGACTTTGTGTGAGGACTCAGACAAAAGTAGTGACAGGAAATGATGACATGCTAGAGTTATTCATGCTCTAGAGTGGGGAGAATCTGTACTGATTAAAAAAAAATTAAATACAGGCTTCAAATTTCAGTAGGGAGTAGCACTGTTTGTTATTGGTTTTCCTTTACTGCTGTTTGCAGTGGGAAAACAATTTTAGTTTCAGTTTGACTCATCCTCCATTTCTGTTTCTTGTTTTAGATACTGTTCTGTTCTGAATGAATTTTTCAATTTCCACTTCATCATATTTGCAAGCCTCTCCAGATGCATGGAGGAAGATGAGCAGTGTCATTCCTTGGTCTTTCTGTACTTTCCTTTTCTCTTATGAAAGGAAACAATGTGACATTTGTTAGTAAAGCTTAGCAAAGACAAGGTCAAACAGAATTGAGCAGAGGATACTGAGGCCGTTTTAGGTGCAGACTTTGAAATCAAGCTTTTGGTCTTGGACAGATTGCTGAGAAGTTGTTCTTTTTTCCTTGCTTAATTGTGATAGAGTTTCAACAAACCAAATAAATGGAATATTTGATCAACCTGGAAGTGCAGATGAGCTGGTTTAGGTGCAGACCATTAAATGCCAAGAGCATTGGAGTGAACAGTGTAATTTGAGGTTTCAAGGAAGACATACTGTCTTAGTTACAGCTTATATTATTATCAAAGTAATTCCTTTCTGATGGGAGAGGGACAAATATCCTTCACTATGCCAAACACCTGGAAATTATTTTTGCTTGTAGCCTAAAAACCATTTCTGAGTATGTGAAACCAATTCATCAGTAAAGTTTTCCACATTCCAGAGAGAGAATAGAAACTTCTAATCATAACTTAAAAAAAATATTATAAAAGAAACTGACATGTTTTCCTGCTCAGTCTTCTAAAAATGTAGTCTCTCTGCTCTATTTCAAAATGTGCTTTTAGTTTAATGATTATGGTTGTAATTAAGGGACTAGTTAGAAAAACTATAGCTATAAAGTACAAACATGGCAACCAAAATACCTTTCAAAGCAAAGCAGAGACTCTGTGTCTGAGCTGGATGTTGTAACACACTTGCATTGCAATGAGATATAGTGCAGTGCTTTACCTTAAAGAGAAAAAAAGGATGCTAATTTTTAAGAATTTGTACCATGCATCAAGACCCATAGGAAAATAAAAGGCTGGAGATTTTTTCATCTCATTTAACCTTGGTACTCCTGCTTTAGTTGTGTAGGTCACCAGTACAGGCTCAATTGCTCACCCATGGCACATTCCATTTGTTTTGGGCATCTGTCTTAGGGTGAGGTAACCATCTTGTAAAAAAGTAGCTTTTGGATGGCTGAACTACAGCTAACTTTGAGAACTTTTTTTGTAACTGTTGCTCAGGAAAGGTAGCATAGCTAGCAACTTGTTTCTCATCTGCTGTTTGAAATAATTTAGATTATGAAACACTGTTTGTTCCCTTTTCTTTTAAGGAAAAAAGACTAAAAGCCAAATATTTTTTTCCACCTTTTCAGTTGGTAATTTTTTTTAGAATACATGTACATCTTTTTGAGTAATGGAGAGTAAGATAATAATCAGGACTTTGTTGAATAAAGAAGCATAGTTTATTTCAGCTGTAAAAAAGAAGGAATTTGTTAATTACAGTGTGCTAAAGAATCACAAAGACAAATAGTTTTGGAAAATTACATATGTCCTTTCACTTTTTTGTTTGGCTTCATCAGAATTTCAGCCATTGACTGGGATAAGAACAAGCGTCTGAGAGCCCATGGATTTATCCATCTGTTATGCTACATTATTGTTTATCTTTTAGTTCCTCTTTGAAATTCTGTTTTTTATAGTACCTGCAAAAATCATGACAACAGACATATCACAAGAATGTTGAGAGTTTTGACTTTGGATAGGAAGACAAATAAGATAGGGCACTTGTTTTCTCTATGGAGTTTCCTCAGAGCCAAAGGGCAAAGAAAGTTTCATACTCCTTCCTTTCTACAGTCATCCATTCTCATTTCAAAAACTATGCCCAAATCTGTTGGGAAATAGTATTTCAGTTTGTACCTACTTGCTTTACCCATCACACTGGAGAGGTGATGAAATCTTCATCCCTGGAGACTTTAGCCAGGGCCCGGAGAAATCTCTTCAAAGCTGGCTTTGCTTTGAGTGAGGGTTGGACCAGATGACTTTTGGAGGTCTGTCACAACTTAAATGATTCTGTTGCAGTCAGGGAAATAAAAAGAAAAAAGTATTTTGATTTCTGTGAAGATAAGGCTGATCTGATTTTCTTTGCTAAGAAAGCATAAGGAAACAGTCAACACTAAAAAGCATTAAAAAAAGTCTATCATCACTTGAATGAGTCACTATGTGAAGTTACAACACATAAATGAGTAGCAATATAATTGTGGATTATAATCTGCTATATATATGCATTTAAAAATGTGCAGACAAATCTGTGAATTATGGCATTGCATGTGGATGGAATTTGTGTACCTCTTAAGATGGTTGCCACATGGAAAGCTGTGGTTTTCTTATAGCATTAAACACAAATCACTATTAGCATTTTGTTTCTGACAAAAGTTATAAATTGAACTTTTCTGAGTGTGGTACTACACTTACCAACATGGAAAATTATAAAATATTGTGTTGCTTGTAACTAGGTAATTGTGGGTTTTGTTCAAGACCAATAGAACAACACAGCTACTATCAAATAGGAGTGTTTTACTGCTTGATTTTCTCCCTTTCTGATCCTGTTTATATGTATTTTCAATCCTGATGATCAGTGTATTGGATGTACACCATTTAGATTGAAAAATGCTTCTTCTGATAAAGAATTGTTCATTCTGGGATTTATTTCTGGTGGCTATTTTTTTCTTTTTTTTTCTTTTTTGTTTCATTAATAAGATCAGATTTCTTCCATCATACCTAAGAAAATGTTGAACAATATAAAAAATTTAAAAGATAACATGGGATTTGAGGTTTTTTTTTCTTTTTGCAGGCCTGGCAGCTGCGATTCAGTCACCTTGTGGGCTACGGTGCCAAATATTACTCCTACCTCATGTCCAGGGCTGTTGCCTCTATGGTGTGGAAACAGTGTTTTGCTCAGAACCCGTTTGATAGGTAAAAACACAGAAATGTTAAATAGAATGAAATGCTAGTTGCTTCTGGAAAACATGAAGCAAATTAGGTTGGTGGGTTTTTCTGACGCAAATTAGTTTTTAGCATTTTTCTTGATTTTAAGAGGACTACAAAACAGGAAATAACCACAGAGATAGATAGATATATACACACATATATACTTGTGTGTGTGTATATACACACACTTTAGGACATGTTCATTGGTGCAAAAAAAAATTGTGTCAATGTTTTAGAATACAGGTGTGTCAGTTGGGAGGCACTGAAATCCCTATTTAGATGTAATTAGAGAGCTTGAAATTCATAGATGCCTAATAGCTTGTAATTTTCCATTGAAATCAAAGCAACTGTGGGTATTAAATAAGCTTCATGTCACCAACATCAAAGCTCAGTAGAGCTATCCTACTCATTTTGCTTTGTGAAATTAAAAAAGCAAATTGTGAGGTCACAAATTGTAAGCATTCTTATACTTGCTGAATGTTCAGGACATTGTAACAGAGCAACTTTTCCCTTTGGCACAATGAAGCCTGGAATGTTGTTTGCAAATTAACTTCTATAAGCACCAACACACACTCATATGAATAAAATTTGTCTAGTTCAGTTCCTCATAGTGGGATTTTAAATGTAATTTGATTTTGAGGAGCCAGCATGGCATCAGCCATTGTTTCGGGGTGGAAAATTTCATTTGGTCTCTATCTGTGAGTTCTGTAGAGATGCTAAAAGCAAACCTGAGTGAAGGCTGGACAGGTTGTGTTTGCAGATGGCTCTAACACCTGTGTTTCTCCAGGGCAATGGGGGAGCGCTATCGTAGAGAGATGCTGGCACACGGCGGTGGAAAGGAGCCCATGCTGATGGTGCAAGGTAGGAAATGAGTTATAACTGTTTTATTCCCCTGCAAAAGGAAGGAACTTCAACTTAACTGCATTTCCCAACTTGGTCTTTTTACTTTAATTATGATGATCACTGGATTTATGAAAGAAAAATTTAAGTGGACTGGTCATCACCTTTGTATCATGGTCAATAGAACTCCTTGTGGTATGTGGAGTACACACAGATAGCTGGGCTGAAGTGTTGGAAAGGTGTGCATTACAAGGCTGTCTGAAGAATTCAGAATAAACTTGAAGGAAGATAGATTACATCACTTCTTGGATACAATAAAGTAGTAACTTTTCCATACATGGAATTCATAAAATCTCTGGTTATTTTGTATAGGAGAACTTGAACTTCTTTTGGCCACATCATTTCAGTGTCATCAAAATATCTTTGGCTGTATCAGTATTGCGAATGTACATTTTCGTGAAATGCAGCTCTGACAACTGTAATAAAGAAACACAATTCATTATTTATCTCACTACCATATTTGCCTTTTGAATCTGGAAAATAATTTTTGAAAATCATTCATACCCATAGCAAAAATACTCTGTTCATACCTTAAAAAATAATGCCAGGAGAATGACACAAGTTTGAGAAACTGCTGAAGTTATCTCAAATCTATGAAATCAGGTTGAAGACTTTCCTGTGTAATGTTGCAGAATTCAAACCAAGCATTACTTTTGTTGTTCCTAAGGTAAGCACTTGCTAAGTCCTGGCACATCTTTCAACTTTCTCTGAAATTCTTAATGTTAAGGATGAATATGAATTCACTGGCCTCTGTAAATTCCATTTTAGCAGACTAGAACTTGTGGGACTTTTTTCTACAGATAAGGAAGACAGTGGTAACATGTCTGTATTTCATCATGAGATTGGCACAGTTTCATGACTGGAACATTTCAGTTCTTTGACCCATCTGTTTATATTTGAGGCCATGACCTCTGCTCTTCTTGGACTCATCATATATTAAGCAACTATATATTCTTTAGGTTGTCTATTTACATTTCTGATCTACAGGGTTACTTTTCATTCAATATGACTTCCCAAACTTCTCTTTACTATTCTTGAAGAGTGTGTGTTTGTAACCTTGAAAAACTGTAGCCCAGAACTGTGGATTAAGAATTTGCAACACAGGAATGTGCATCTTTACAAGCATATGCAATTTTTACATTGTAAGTCGTATGGTGGAGAAAGAAAAAATGTTTTTAAACACCAAATATGCTTATGATCTCTTTCTGGGATATATTCTTTATTTTACTGAACATGGAATTTTCCTGCAATGTCCTGGAAACTATGTTGAAGTTGCTGGCAGTGTGCTTTTGTGAATCAAGTACTATTTGAATGAAGTTTCAAAATTCATCTGTGGATGGTCTTACAGAAAATCTATGGAAGTAAAACTGGCTTTTCCCCTTGCATGTGATAGGATCTTATGGGAGAGAGTGTCAAAGGGCTCACTGAGGTCCAAGGAGGTGACATGCACTGCTCTCCTCTTTTCTGCCAGGCCAGTTATTTCATCATATAAAGTTATCAAGTTATTTAATCATGGCTTGCCTTTGGTGAATTCATGGTGACTATTCCTGATTTTTTTTTTGCTGTTCATGAGTCTGAAAACGGTGTCCAGGATTAGCTGGTCCAGAACCTTCCTAGGGACTGAAGTGAGACTGACCATTCTCAGTTCCTCGGGTTCTGCTGTTTGCTCTTCCTGAAGATAGGCATGACTTCTGCTTTTTTCTAGTCTTATGGTACCTCTCCTGTTTTAATAGATTGCTGAGAGTCACCTAGCAGTGCCATCTGCCAGCTCCCTTAGTGCTCTGAGGTGCATCCTGCCAGGGCCTGTGGGCTTGTTTATGCCCAATTTTCTTAAGGATCAGATCCGTGATCTGATCCTCTTCCATCAAAGATACACCTTCATTGCTTCAGATTATCTCCCTGGCCACTTTTGTATTCTGAATTTCACTTTTACACTCTTTATTCAGAAATCCTAAATGATATTCAAGATCATAAAAATAAGCAGTGTTCATCAGCAGATTTTTTGTCTGTGTTTCTCATGATGCTCATTTGTAGACAGTAAAAGTAGTTAAGTAAAAAACTTAACAAACATGCTTGAACAAATCCCTGAAGAATGAAATCAGGGTGACTCAGGTGTTTTGACAAGACAATAACTTGATTGCTGATTTGGGATTATTGGAAGCTAAATCATAGAACACACCTGATGAAAAAAATTTTATTTGTACTTGAGTGGTCTGTATTTCTTACAAAAAATGACAATTTATGGAGGAAAGTAGGAACAATTCAATTTGTTTAGGTTCAATAAGATTCTGATTCCTCTTGCTGCTTTTTTTTTCATTATCGATATTCCAGACTACTTGATTTCTGTCTCCTGTTGGTTTCCATCAGTTGCAAAACTGTGCTCCCATAGCAAATAAAAAAACATATCTGATTAAAGACAGATTCCACTTTAAAGCCTGTTGATTTTACTCCTCTTCAGAGAAACAGTCCAAAATTTGTGCTCACTAGTGCCCTATTTCAAAAAGTTCTTTAGGTTGTTATTTCAGGTGGTTTTTTATATGGGCTTGCACATGTCTGGCTTTTGGATGCACATCTGCAGCCTCACCCTTGAAGTGTTTCCATACCTCATTAGGAAGTTAGCCATGTTCATTGGCTGTTTGATAGCAGGTTACTTCACGAGCACATTTCATTTATGCAATTTCTTTGTTATGATTTTCTTCTCAGAAGCTATCTATTGTTTTTCTTTTGTGTTTGGATATGACCCTAGCTTTTCATCTTTCTCCAACATGATTCCATAGATGTACTGATTAGGAAAGATAAAGGATCTGACCTGTGGAGTTGCTGACAAGGCTCCTGTTTGAACTAGTCTTGAATTAGGAAACACAATATGCCATTTGTTGTTGTTGTTGTTGTTTGCATTTGATTCTCTTGGTATTTGTTTCCTTTAAAAAAAACCAAAATCATAGAGGTTTTTTGAAAACTTTTTAAACATTTTCTGAAGTGACCCTTTTTATCTTACTGCCCTGGTAGTTAATGAAATATAGAAATAGTCACAAATATAGATATCAGGAGCAATTGAAAATAGATGGACAGTGTTTTGTTCAAGATGCTTATTTTCTTTTAATTTCTTCTTAGAGAAAAAATACATTTTGAGAAGGACTTGATTCCTCTGTCCTTTTGTGTTGACTACATGGCTCTTGCAAATTTTCTCTTTCCTAGGACTGCATGGCATTAGGGATTCCAAATT
Source organism: Urocynchramus pylzowi (assembly GCA_013397555.1). Classification (NCBI taxonomy): domain Eukaryota; kingdom Metazoa; phylum Chordata; class Aves; order Passeriformes; family Fringillidae; genus Urocynchramus; species Urocynchramus pylzowi. Next base: position 71,207 of record VZRH01006200.1, read on the forward strand.
CTTTTAAAGTTATATAACCCAGGTGTCCTTTCCAGGTCCAGTTGTGTGCTGGTTGCAGGTCTGAACAAGATTCAGGTGTGCACCATTCCTCCCTCTCTCCCTTGGCACTCTCTGGCTGGAAAGAAACCCAGGTGCATAGGCAGAAAGTGAATTGCAGTGTGATGTTTTGGGAACTAAGAGCATGGAACATATCCTGGAGTGCACTTCTCCTGCAGCCTTGGTGCAGTCACATTGCCCTTGGGGCTTCTGAAGAAATCCCTGTGCAAAATGCGTGTGAGGTTGCGTTCTTGCTTTGTTGATGCTGTATTGCATTGCAGACAGTCATACTCAGCTCTGAGCCTACATGGTAACCAAACTAACTGACTGTATAAATAAACACCCATTTGCTCCAATGCTGTTTGAAAATTTGCTTTTCCATGCCTCAGACTGTACTTCATGGAGTAATTATAATTTGAAGAGGCTGCAAAAATCTTCAGATAATGATTGTACGTCTCTTTGAAAGTGTAAGAAATACACATCAATCCTAGAAGGTGATTGAATGGCAACATATGTTAGCTCAAACTACATGGACCCAAAATAATTAGTGTTCCAGAGGGGCAGAGGCCAAATTTTGCCACAGGCTTTATTCTTCTCTCAATTTCCAGTGATTGTAGGTTATAGCTAACCATCTCTCAAAAGGGTGTGGTTAACCACAGTGCTGTAATGTGAAAGAAACTTCAAAGCAGTGAAGATAAGCTATGCAGTTGCCTTAGGCTTGGGAGAGACTGAGCTGAAATAGGAGTTGGGCTGAACGTATTAAAATACACTCCTAAATTTGAAAACTGCAACCATCAGACCTTGTGGACATTGTACTAAATCATTTAGACTGAAGTGCTGAGTACTTACAATATATCAAAGCTGATCTTGCTTTGATATATTTTAATGGGGTTTGAAGGGAGACATGACCACTCTTTAGCACATCAGTGTAGAGTAAGAGGTTAAAACACAGAAATACCATCATTGCCTGTTTCTTTTGGAGCTGTCTACTCTAAAATCTGTAGTTATTTATTTAAGGAGGGCATGATCATTTCACTACAGTAGGAGTTCTATAGCCATGACCTCAGTTACTCTTCGTCCCATCTTTGCAAAAGCGAAGTCTGTTGGTGTCTGCTTTTGATGCCAGTGTTGGGAAAATAAGAATGCAACAAAGAAATGCAAGAAATCTGAAATCTGTTCCTATTATCAAAAGCTGGAACTACTGGATAGGAGGTCAGTTGATATCACCATTGCCAGAATGATTTTGGAATCTCCTACATATTTAAAGCAAACCTGGTTTTAGTAAATACATACAATTTGTAACAAGTTTTGAGTGATATTTAATAAGACTGTATTCAGCTGCACTAAAATACATCCAAGTATACTGTAATTAATTATATTTCTCTTACTCATTTTGTAATATCGAGGGTTGGAATGTTTTTGTTATGATTTGCCATTTTTATGTGAGAGGGGAAATTAAATCTCCTTGAAGATAATCCCAGCTTCAGTTTCTTCTCTTCTGCCTATCATTATACTATTGGCTCTTGTTTTTTTCCAATGTATTGATAATCGGCAGAGTAATTGTTAGTGTGTCAAAGAATTGGCTGAACATCATCCAGACTGGCTGTTTTTTATAAAGTCAGTATTGGAAGGGGAGTTTTGTATAATGGGGCTCAGGAAGTGGTGGTTATATCTGTTATGGCCATCTTTATGTAACATCTGTGCAGCATTTTAGTCATCTCTCCATACTAATATCTGGTGAAAAAGGAATGACTGTACATGTTCCAGTGGGCTGCCATCCCTGTCACCTTCTTAAGGCACTCTCTCCTCGTCTGTGAAAACTGCAGGAAAATATGAGTTTAACTGGAATTTTTCCAAGGCTGTTAGGGAGCAAATATGCATGTTCCTCAGCCGGGAACCCGAGAGAGGGAGCCTGCAAGAGGCCACGGCTCTCTGGGGAGCTCAGATCAGTAGCTGGGTATCTGCACACATCTGTTTCTCAGCCCAGCACGTAGCAAGCCATTTTTCATTGTGAACTACAAGTAATTCCACCGTGATTTTTCTAACATTACAGTAGATGACAAGTTTACCAAGTACTTGGAAATGTTAATTCTGTTCTCTTTCATTTTGAAAATAGCTTGATGCAAACTTGATTTAACAGCATTTCAGTCAATCTATATATAGTGTGAGATTTGTTTTCCTTTTAGTGCTTGTTGTTAATCTACTGGGCCATGGCAGTATGTATTGACACTTGTAACATGTATTTAAATCAGATTGAAATGGAATTCTGTAAGGTCTTAGCAAGAAAATTTTTTTTGGCTGCTCACACCAATTTACTTTGAGCTGGTCTGTTTCCTGATGGGTTTTGAATCATTGTGTTATAGTAAAAGATTATAGTCTTTTAGCAGCATGCAATTATAATTTTCACCAAAAGCAAATATTGTTGAGGATGTGAAAGAATATAAATTTATGTTCAGTAGGTACACTGATCAAAAAGGGTAGAACAAGGTTATATTTACATTGGCAGATGCCAGAAAGATCGCTTCAAAGACATACAAAGATTAAATTTTACATTATTTGGCAGTTGTACTGTTGTTTTTTGTTGGTTGTTTTTTTTTTTCTGGTACAAGTTATGCAGTAAATTTTCATGTGTAAGCTTGAAAATGTTAATAACAGTGAAAAGACCAACTGTATGTGATGTTAAGTACAAAGAAACATCTGAAAATAATTTGAAGGATATATTCTCATGCCGTCTAAAAATTGGGAGTCTGGAGAAGAAGGGGTGAAATTTTTAGCTTCTCTGTTTATAGAATTACCTGACAAAGTACCTGGGCATGATTCTAATTCTGATTCATTATGCTAATTTTCTTGTCTGTTATCATGTAGCCAAATGCTGCAGCTAACAGATGCAGTAATTTAAATTCTTAAGAAAAGGTAAGTCCTAGTAAGGTAAAAAAAAGCAAAACTAAAACCACAGTATATTGAAAATACTTTTGTTTATGTCTTGTGCCTTGTCAAAAATTTCAAAGATGCTAAATTAAATGGTTCTAAGGTGTGTGTAGTGCTTTGAGAAAATACTTTTTTTTTCTGGCTTTGTCAGAACTGAGACTAGCAGATAGGATTTATATACCTGCTCAATCACCAATTTGTTTCAGTCATTTAGGAATGACTGAGTCTGTGGTTACATTGCTTTAAAACAGATATAATTCCCTGCTTAAACAAGGTCTTAATGACAAAAATCAGTTAACAGCCTTGAAACCTGTCAATTCTGTGAAAATGTGCAGCAGGTATCTTGAAGAAATTAAATAATCCCTCTACATTATAATTGCACTTTTTTTTCCTTGACAAAGAAATCGGATAGCTGTTTCTGTTGTACAGTGACATTCAAAGTTAGTTAGCTGTAAGTGCTATCACTGACAAAGCTGTCAAGGTCACAGCATCCTGATGAAGAGTGTCTTGTTTTGCTTTTTTGTAGGTATGCTGCAGAAATCCCCTTCAGTTGAAGATTTTGTGGATGCCCTTGTTTCAGACTTAGACCATGATTTTGAAACATTTATCATGGACTCTTAACAGCAGAACTGAATTCTTTCATGGAAGATTGCATATGTCTTCATAACTGTGGATAAAATATTGTTGTGACTGGTTTTACTTTTTGGTGAACACTTTTAGAGTTTGACTGTTCATGTTGGTGGAATGGTAATAAATACTTTCATTGAATCACCTGGTTTCATTTATGAAAGTATCTCTTTTCCATTGCATAGGAGCTTAAGCATGGAATTTGGGAGAACAAATCCTCTAGCATGGTCTGTTAAAAAATTTGATCTTGTTGGAAGAGAGTAAATGGGAATTGAACTCATCTTCAGGGTGACTGGAGGGGTTTGAAAGGTCTTTTGCTGCATGCATGGATTCTCTATTAGGGTTTACCTCTTGATGTTATGGCCCAGAACTGCTCACACAGGTCTTTCTCACGTGCTAATGGATTTTCTTTAACTCTGTTTTACATATTTTTTGTAGGAGTCCTGCATTGGGGAAGAGCAAATTGTGTTTGAAACAAAGGGAAAATTGGAAAGAAAGAACCTAGTAGCTGTATTTGAGATAGGGAAGAGAAAGATGGGACAGGTAAATCTGTGGTCCTGCTGATCTTCTGAAATGGAAAATTTTAGGTGAGGAGGAAAGAGATATGTTGCAACACATAAGAGACAAAGGAGTAAAATAGATACCCTACAGATGGTCTGGTCCCTGCATGTTTGTTCACATGGAATTTTCTTTTAATGATGAGTGGACAAGTTTGGGAAATTGTTTAAAGTACAAGAGGGTGGGTTTTTGAGGGGAAACAAAATCATTCAGAACAAAAATATTTTTCCAGGATAGGCTGGAGCAGTTTGGTACGGTTACATATTATATAGTGGATGATGGACAAAGGGAATGTTATCAGTGGTTTTTTCTTTTTCCCTCTAAGTAAATTATGAAATGGTATTTGAGGGTGATTTTGAAAAAAAAATAACCAAAAAACAAACAAACACCCCCCCCCCCCCCAAA
>VZRH01006200.1:75768-117275 GCA_013397555.1 Urocynchramus pylzowi
AAAAAAAAAAACCCCCCCCCCCCCCCCCAAAACCCAAAAAAACCACAAACCAAAAAAACACCAAAAAACCACACAAAAAAAAACCTGGTGATTTTTTCTGTAGGAATGGCCTTGTTTAGAGGTCCTCTCTAGGTTGTTATAAAACATGATGTAAATGTTCTGCTCAGTGGAAATGCAGTGAAAGAAGCAAGAGAGGAAAAAAACCGAAGCTGAGAGATGAGGGCAAATAACTGAGAGAGAAACAAATAAAGGTAAAAGAACCCAGCCAGAAAAAAATGGGTGTTTGGGAAGTGATAAATAAGAGTGAGAGCTGATTGGATGACTTGCCCTCTTTTTAGAAGAATCTGTGCAAAAGGGTATTGTTTGATATTTTACCCTATTTTTTTCGCTGCCTGTTTTTGCAAGGTGGAAGTTGCCTTGTGTGAGTAGCACTGTCATTCTGGTAGAGCTGAGTTTAGACATTTTTAGATGCATTGGTTAAACCATAGTGGGTGCATTTTCAGACTTGTACCACAACTAGGCTTATTTCTTGTACCACTGACTGACTCCACTGTGTGTCTGCAGTTGGTCCCTGAGAGGAAAGAATGAATGGTTTTGCTTAGCAAACTAGGTGGGCATTTTGCTGTAAGTAAAGTCATTAAAAAAACCACAAAGTAAGTGTCAGTTTAGGTGTGAGTAGAACCACATTGTGAAGATGGGAAGGTCTGTAAAGTATACAATAGCTGATGAATGTAAATTTAACAACCCATAGTGGGGTATTTAATGGAAGTGTATTTCAAAGGGAATTCAAGGGTGTTGCTAAGGGAGCCTCTCATTGTTTGTTGCCTGGGTTTTGTACTGGAACAAACTAGCGATTATGTTTATCTGGAGCTGGCACACGTTGAAAGATTCATTGTGACAAAAAGAACTGAGCAAACGGAAATCCTCGTGCTGACACGGCTCTGGAAGCGCTGTGGTAAAGAAAATAAAGCATTATAATTGGCGGAATAAGCAGAGCATTTACAATTAAGACATTGCCCCTACATTTTCATTTGAAAGAAATTCAAGTAATGTTGGATTTAGTGTACAGATACCTCTTCAAACTATATGTGGTAGTCACATTGCTTTATGCTCATGCTTTTACTTCGTTAATTCACCATCTCATTTGATCCTTCTGCAAACAACAGTCTTTTCAAGGTTTTATCAGAGTGGCATCAAACAATATCTTCCTAATATGAAATCAGATAGAAACAAAGAAAGGAAGAAAATCTTGTCTTTTGCCAGAGCATGGTGGATTGCAGCTTATTGCTCAGATTTATAACTTGTGAGACATCTGACAAAGATGAGAGCTGGCAGAAAAATAAATACATCTCAAAATGACAGCTTCAGGTTCTTTTATGAAGCAACTCTGTTGACTCCACTGGTTTTTTTTTTTAAATGAAATAACCTTTGAGGATTGAACAGTAGACATGATTAAGCCTCTAGGGAACATATTATGTACCATCACCTCGAGGCTTACTACAGAAGGGGAAATATTATTCTAAATTTTTTCTCTTTTTTTGATAGTTTCTAAAAATGCTTCCAGCTGTTCGAATGTCTGATGCTTCTTTTTTTTTTTGCTTTTCAAGAGACTTTTATTTTCCAGCAAATAATGTGTACTCTCAGTAACATGAGACCTCTCTTGTGACCAGCAGTGTAACTCTTCATAAATGTAAAAACCACTGTAATCCTTTTCCAGCATTCCATGCTTTCCCACTGGGGCTGCTGAACCAGCTATCCAAAAGTTTGGTTTATAATACTGTAACTCAGCATCATGCTTTTAATCTGAAATTTTACAATGTTTTGGAATTTAGCTGCTATGGAAAATAAGTAGTGAACATCTTCAGAAGAAATTATACCCTTATGCAATCCTGAAATAATAGCACGTAATTATAACACATCAGAAAAGCACAGGTGGATTACATTTGAAAGTCTCATGTGTTAACTTTGCTGCTTTTGTTTTTTTTAATGTTTGATGTGATTATTTTTCTGATTCACTTAAGATAGACTGAAATATTGTGTAATAATTACTTTCAGGTGACATAAATACAGCTATTGCTGGATGAAGTTCTCTAAACCCCAGAGAAGAGAACAGGAGGAAAAGGCAGCAGTTAAGATGGCAGGGAAGAGAAGAAAAATCAGGCAGGGAAGAATTGAATATAGATTGGAAACCAGGCAGGGTAATGGGTTGATACAGAAGCAAAAAAAAACTCTTGAGTTAAAAGCTTGGGCAGAGAAAAAGAGGGTTTTCTTTGCACAGCAGTAAGTCTGAAATGGAAGTTACAGCACTGCCAGTAACAGAAAAGGCAGAGGTGTTCAAAAATGTTTCTCCTTTGTGTTCAGTGGAGTGCCAGATGGAAGAATTCATATCATATGCTGATAAATCTTTTCTACAGATGTTAAATAGCTGCTTGTACAGCGAGTCAGAATCTAAATCATTGTGCGAAAATAAAAAATGAATTTATATCAAAGTAAGAGACTTCACTATTATAGATGACACTAAGATGGAAATTAAAAGAAGAGATTATTGTAAAAGCAATATTGATAGCTTAGAAAATATGCATTTTAGGATTAGTGTTTTGATGATACAGAAGCATACATTCGAAAGATTGAACATTGATCTGAAAACAAGTGTTTAACAAGAGCTGGTAGCTGAAATTAGACAAAGTGGCAAAGTTTATATGTTGACAGCAGGGACAACATATGAAAAGAGCTGGGGTTGACTGATCAGCACCAGAAATGTACATCAGAACTGGTCTGTTTTCTGAAAAACCTGCCCTAATTCAGATTAATTCAGAGAAGCCCTGTAGCCTCAGTTACACCAGGGAAGAGCCACCTTTTGTGGTCCAACAAGCTGTGAGTGAGAAGAGTGCCTTTAGAAGAAGATTTTTCCACAAAGGTAGCAAGTCTGTGCTTGCTGGATAACTGTCCTGCTGGCAGCTTCCCCTTGTCTTCCATGGAGAGCTGGAAAATCAGTGCCAGCCAAAGCACCTCCTCTGCTTGCTGTGAAGTGGGAGGCACTGTGTGTCTGCTATTTCACATTGCTTCTGGGCAAAGTATTGGAGATTTTGTGTTCCCAGAGCCAGGGATTTATTTGTGTGCTCTTGGGAACAAGTTCAAATTGGCGCTTTGCCCCAGCAGGTTTGCAGTGTACCAAAAGGGGAGTATTACATTAAAATTATAAAGAATTCAAGAGTTAAAGAACTTGAGAGTTGAAGATGCACGATAGCAGAAGGCAAGCACATGGATTTCCCTGGGAGAAGGACCGTGGGAGAACAGCTAGCGTGCTCGGGGAGGAGAGGGAAGGAGATAAAAGATAAGGAAATATAAATCAGCACCAGTAAGGCTGTCTGTCGGCCCTTCTGATCTTGCCCGGGCTGAGATTTGTTTATTTTCAAATCCGCTGTGGCTGCTCCTCAACAGCTGGCATGTGGAGCTGCACGGGTGTAGGAAATCATTACGACTTCTTGTTTGGAGGAAGTATCCAAAAAATCTCTTGGAGACAAACTACTTAAACCAGAAGCAAAGTGGCGATACAGATCTGACAGGATGACTGGTTGGTGCTCTGCTGCCGTGTAGATTTAAAAGCACAGAGGGAGGGGAGTGGGATGCCCCTTGCCAGCAGTTGCCAAAGAGCCAGTAGCTTCTAAGGCAGCTTGTAAGTGGCTGATACTTGCCATTCTGCTTGCATTCACTTTTTATGAGAAGAAGCAGACATCTTCCAAATGGAATATATCCTACCAGTATAAGGATGGAGTTGAACCAGCTCTTTTATGTGCCTTTTTTTGCTCCAGTAACTAGAGAGAGAGCACACACAGATGGCTGGGATAGAAGTGTCAGGAACCCTGGTTTCTGTTCAGAACACCTCAAAGCCCTGGACTTTTTTTTTTTTTTTAATGTTACAATTTTTCAGTTGTCAAATGCCACCATTGTTTACTTTTGCTACCTGTCATACATGACTGAGTTCATGAATCATTGACAGCATCACATAGTACAATCCTAAAATAGCCACAGAAGATGCTCTTAATTAATCTTCAGGACATCTTGGGTTCTATGAACCCTTTTGGCCGTTGTCCCTCTGACCCCTTACGGCCCTTTCACTTCCCTCCTTAGGCACCTCTGAATGCCCCCATCTCCACCTGCTCTTACAGCTGCACTAGGACATGACCTAGGGGGTAGGAGGAGGCGAGGCATGCTTTGGGCTGTGACTGCCCCAGGGGTTGTGATCCAATGGCAGCGTGGCAGGTTCTTCTCACCCTGTCCACAGCTCCTGCTGCTGCCCATTCAGCCTGGAGTTAGTATCGTGCTCTAACAGCATTTCTCATCCACCTTCCCTGTGCTGTGGGAAAGCTGGGCCTTGGGGAAATGCCCTGAATGTGACCCACTGAGAAGGTGAAGCGCTGCCAAGCTGAGCCGAGTCGGGATGGATGAGCCCCTTAGGTTACAGGCCACAGGACAGCAGCTCTCAATACTCTGCAGGCAGCTGCTCCTCATGAATAATTTATCAGGTAGGTGTTTGAAGGCTGATGTTTGCAGCAGCAAACTTAACCAACCTCATCAAACTCCTCTGGCACACTCACAGCAGATTAGCAGGGCAGTTGTTAAAAATAGTCTGTTTATTAATAGTGCTCTTCAGAAGTAGCCACAAGGCTCAATCGCAGCCTACTTTCAGTATTTAAAATACATATGAAATAAAAAACGTGTATAAGATCAGAAGGGTTTGCTGGTTTCACTTAGTGCACTCTCCTACCAGCCCCAATTTTCTTCCTCACAAAGATGGAATCCAGTTGACTCACCTTGCAGCTCCCTGCACAGAGGCAAATCCTCATCCAACATATCTTTCTGTAGCTCAAATGAAGTTATTAAAGACTTGTGTTATTTATGTTGGGTGTTTGCCCCAAGGTCATTTGACAGCATCCCAGCTCCTGGGTTGCTGAGCTGCAGCATCTGCTGTGGGCAGCCAGGAGCTGTGTGGAGGTGGCTGAGCGACAGCCTGGAAGCAGAGGGTGTCTTTGGCTTTGGGCAGCTGATCGGGCTGGAGCCCACAAGTGCCTGCATTTCTTCACATGGGTGCTAGAAATGAAAAAATGCATTAAAATTGCTTTGGATGCCTTGGCTTACAATGTTTCTGACATACAGATGTGCTCAGTTGTCTGCAATTCACTTCCAAGGGGAATACAGTTGTAAGAAAATAATTTTATAAGAGAGCCCTGGGGGAACACAAGTGATAGAGCAGCTTTTATAACATACTAAAACTTCTATAAAACTAATTATATATGTTATCAAAATGATTCATGCTAGCCAGAGTAAATCCTACTCATTACAAATGAGAGTTGAAGTGACAGTTCAGTGTCTCTTAACATTTGCACAAATATATTGCCTTTTCTCCCTGTGCTGTCACAGGGAGGTTGGGGAAGGAATTCCCCAAGAACTGGAGGTGCCATTGCAGGAAGGAGGCAGTGCCATTGGGGTCCATAACCTCAGCTGATGGTGACAAGGTAAGTTCTGATCACACCTGATTCCTCACCATCGTGGCAAATTTTGTTCTTTTCTCCTGTAAGTTTAATTTGTTGTCTTGCCCTGGAGCCTGCCCAGCAAATGTGTCCCTCATGCATGGAGAAGTGCCATGTGTCTGTAGGTATTGGTCTCATTAAAGCTGTTTAACATTGAAGGTCTTTTGCAAAACAGTGTTGAACTGCTGATGGTGTTTTCCCTAAGCAGGGATTCAGATAACTTGTTCTACTTAATCAACTTAGCTATCTTTGATTTAATCTGGTGTTTAAGCCAAATTCCCAAGACAAAGTGGTTTTAATAGTCTGTTTTGTTTGTAATCTCTGTTTTTCAAGAAAATCAGCTTTTATTTATTTTTTTTGTTTGTTCTGACAGTCTCAAATGTACATGAAGAACTGATGTAGGCTGGCTGAGTGCAGGGAAATAGCTAATTTGACATTCAGTTTCTTCCTTTGTGAGCTATCCCATTTCCCATGCCTTTCCCTCAGTCTGTCACAAGTGTCTGTCAGCTGGTCTGGCACCTCTGCCTCTCTGGTTATAGCCTGTTTTTTTTTTCTTCTACCCTGATTCATGTTTGTTTCTCATCCCATCTTTCAACTCCAGCTTTTTCTCCTTATTTGGAGAAAAAAAAATTTGCGAATTAAAATGGGTCAGTAAAAGCTACAAACCCCCTTTTCCAGAACTCGTTCTCTGTCTGTCTGGAGCCTTTGTTCCAGCTGAGACCACTGCAGATCCCAGTCACCACATCCTGTGGAAAAGGTCACTTCAGAAGTGCAGGACTTGCTGGAGCAAACAGGAGCCTTGGGCTTTGCTCTTCCATTATTCACCTGGGGTTGTAGCCTGGAGCAGGGAGGCTGTGCACCTCCTACCAGCATCAGGACTGGGGAAGGTGGCCCTCAGCTCACACTGTGCTCACCCAAAGAACCCTCTGGTGCTCCAGCTCTAGGTAAAAAATCCATCAGTGCTCTCAGTCAACTAAAGGACATATGTGTGAAAATGCTGCCATTAGCTCTGGACCTCTGATACAGTGATTAATGTATCAAAGTCAGCACGGGGCTTCTGTGATTGTTGAGAGACTTTGTTAAAAGTGAGCTCCTGGATAGTTTATTTATCAAGACCTGGAACATCAGTCACATGGAACATGGAAATAGGAGAAATAGGAAGTTTGAGCTGGTGGTTTGGCTGACATTCTATAATTCTATTTTATTTCCCCCTGAATGTTGGGGAAAATGATGGGGTAGATGAAAAGCTTTGTTTTCTGCATAATGGAGAAAATTCTTTGTTCAGCCAGATTATTAAAGCCAGTTTTGGGTGTTTCCATTTGTACTGCTACTGCTCCTTACCACCCTCCACTGACCAGAAATCAAAGCTGAGTAAATCCTCCAGATAAATTTACCCTGTTTATACTGACTTTACCCTACAGAGAAATTCTATCTGGACTCAGGTTTTTGCTCTCCAGCCCTGCAAAGCTGGTCCTGGGAGAGACGAACTCTGTCTCTGCAGCCAACTCATTCCCCTACCTTTTATTTGTCTTTTTCCTATTACTATACCATAAATACTACAGCCTCCTGGACACTGCTATTTGTACCAAAAAAATAATACAAACAGAACACTAACAGAAAGGCAGGCAAGTGTCTGGCAGGGGTGCCTGTAACTTCTCTCTTGATTGTTACTGCTCTAAGCAATTTAAATGTGAATAAAACAGCTCAAAGTGGAAGGAAGCACTGGATTCAGCATGACCTGCTTGGAAAAGAGTAGGTGTTGATATGCCCAGAGGTCATCTGTGGCTTGTAACATCCCTTAGCAGGGCCCATGGCAGCCAAACTGGTATTTTCTTACTCTTCAGGAGCTCTGGGGTGTTTGCCAGCAGCCTCCACATCTCACTCCACTTTCAGGATCATTATCAGTGAGGCTGCTGAATTGCCATCTCTGCTGCAGGGACTGGAAGATGTCCACAGAAATCTGGGCTCTGGTGACACTGAGGGGATGAAGCTGTTGATAGTTGGTGGATTTTCTGTGAGAGGGCTGCACCAGTGGAGACTGGGCCTGCTCTTGCTGCTCAGCAGCACAGCCACAGTGCCAATGTCCCAAGAGTGTTTATGCCTTCAGTGGCTTTTCCTGTTGGCCTGAGTCTAGCCTGCCTCTTCTCTCCCTCCCAGAAAAGGGATGCTGAAGTGACAATAGTTGTTGGCTGGCTCAGCTGGAAGTATACAGTATTTAAATTACAGTTCCAGGTCTGAGTTCCACACTCAGACCACTGAGGTGGGATCAGCTAGCAAAGGAGGAGGTAATTAAAGGGGCATTTTAGCAAGCTGGTCCCAAGGGAGCCATAGTGGTCCTGGTGAAGCTGCTGCAGGCACACTCAAGTCACATCCTCAGCTGCCTTGCTGAACTCAGGGGTCGGGAGGGAGGCGTGTTCTTACGGGCTGGTTTGAACTGAAATGTGTTCGGCACAGCTGTGCTCATTCAAAAAGGAATTCACAAAGCTCTAAAGAGGGAATTAAACCTTGCTGAGGCCCACCAAGAAAACGTTGAGATTTTTTATTTTGACTGGAAACATGAAAATCACCTGAATACCTTACTCAGACTTAGTTAAAAACTGCTTTCAGAAGTGTTTATAGAGAATGAGCCCACTGTCACTGTCTTCATACAATCCCAGATGGCATGATACAAATTTTACTCTTTTCTAGGATCTGTTTTGTACATCCTGCTTTGCATCTTGATTTTCTTCCTCTTTGGCACTGCTGATGGATATGTTTCACTTTCCCAACTTTCCCATGGCTTCTACTCCTCGGTGCTGCACCGAGTTGGCTGCCAGCTATGCCACTCTCTGTGCTGTTTGGAATCCCCCTCCTTGTCCAGGTCAGCCTGAGACTTCACTTTTGCTTAATTAAAGCAAAAAAGTAGTAAAAAATCCCCACCCAGAAGAACACTGGAAGAGCTTACACATGGTAGTGGCAACATTTTCAGACAGTCCTGACTCTGGGCTTCCACACACCACAAACTGATAGATTAATTGCAGACAGAAGTACATTCTTCAGCTGCTGGAGGTCCATGAGTAGTGCTAAGGAAAAGGCTCACTCATCGATGCCAGTTTGCAGTTTCCCACTCCATCACCTAATAAAGAGCTGGAGACAAGCAGGCCAAGTGCAAATGCTCCTTTGTGGCCACATGACACATCACAGCAGGACATTGAAATGGTGTACATATTTCCTGTGTAAAAACCATTCACCCACTGGAAGACTTTGAGCAAACACCAACAAAACACTTTGCAAAGGCAGGGGCAGATGCCACGATGATAACACAGGATTGCTCCTGCTGCCAGGACAGACAGAGGAGCTGCTGTGAGCCATGGCCACGGCATCGCTTCTGCCTTCACTGGGGCAGGTGAGCAGCTGCAGAGGGACTGCATCAGCCAGAGCCCAGCCCTGATTAGCAGCTGAAGGGGCTCTTGAAAGGCCCCACTTTAGGGCCCTGTAGCTTTCTTTCCTGTAGAAGTGTAAAGGTTGTAACAGCATAATGTAAAAATATATAAGTCTATCATTTACACTGGACCTGTTCACCAGCAATAGCTGGGGAGGCTGTAAAGATGAGGATAGGAGATGGGAGTGGGGTGCTGCCAGCAAGCTTGCAGGCTGTGCTTGTTTCCCTGCCCAGGCATCCCCTCCCAGTGCCCGTGAGGACTCTTGCCTGTTTTGGCCAAAATTAGATTTTCTTCCACTTCTATCTCGCTGTTCTTGAGTTTTTGAAGTGTTTTAAAACATTGGTGTTAAAATAATTTCTGTTGAACTAAGTATAACCAAATAACTTGGATGTGATTTGGGCTGATTTATAATTAGCAGTTCTAAGCAGGAGACTAATTTAACTGTGTCATCCTTTTCTAACTGCTGTAACTCCTTTTCTCTTTGGTGCTGTTTTCCACCAGCCTAAGCACAGGAGGGAATGCCCTGCTGTGTCTCAGCTAACAGGTCAGCCCAACCTGCTTTGACTCACCCATTTAGGAAATTGAGTTGAGTACCAGGTGTGCAAAGTAGATCTGATATGAGGGATTATTTGTTTTGCTATAGTATTTTGTGGTAAGATTATCTCGGGGAAGAGAAAGTATTTGTTCCACACCAAAAAAAGAGGACAGCTTTGTGTTCCCAGTCAGTTTAAACCATCACAACTTCCCAACTGACCTGTCTAATCTTTTCTACAGATAATTTTTTTGCAGCACCTGAGGGTAAGTCCTGTTATAAGTAATTTTTACATACTGTCATGGATAGCTGTTTTTCTGCTGTGACCAGCTCTTGTCCCTAGTTTTCATGGAGGGTTCTTGCAGAAAAATCATGATCAGGGCATGCACTTTAAAAAAATCACCATTTTAAGCACTTTACTGTTTTCTTCCATTTCAGAAGCAGCTGTCCACAGGTAGGAATCCAACCAAAAAAATCCCTGGGTAGATTGGCTTTGAATTTGAGCTCTCTGCTTTTCTAAAAGCAAGCTTTACCTTGTACATGTGTTAAATCTTCCAAATTAATGAATTGAAACCCCCAATTCTGTTTTCCAATGGCAAGGGGAGATCAGACCAGGCAGTTGAGGAGAATGGGAAACACAGGCCTGGAGGAAAGCAGGCAAACAAGTACCTGACAATTGCAGCAGTGATAAATAAGGCAGATGGTAGGAAAGAGCCATAAAACAGGAGGAGAGGGGATAAGAGAGAGAGACATTCCTTTCCTGAGTGGAAAGAGTCTTCACTGTGTTACTATTTCTGACACGGGGCAGGGGATGGGGAGGACAAATCCTCCTGTGTCAAGAAAAAGGGGTAAATGCAGCATGTCTTCTTCACAAAATGGATATTTTATAAAGACTGGGAAGATAAAATGCCTGGTATGTTTGAGGGGCAGGGTAATTCTAGAGAATAGAAGAGTTTTCTTTCCTACTTGTTTTTCCATGAAGCCCAGGGATATTTAGCTAAGCTTTTAATACACAAGTGGGAATTTTGCTGAATGATTCTCCAGTACAACTTTTATGCAATTTTTTTCTCCGGTTTCTTTCGCCCCCACCCCTTTTTGTTTTCTTTTGTTTGAACTACCCATAGGCAGTGGTTCAATAGCAGACTTTTAAAGAATGGGTTGTTGGTGTGGGTTGTGGTTGATCTGGTCAAAGATGTGGGGTTTTTTGGGTTTTTTTCCTGGCCTGGTTACTGGGCCAGAGGATAGAGCAGCAGTAACAGCATGAAGCAGTAGCTGATTCCAGGGCCATTAGGATTCTGGATGGCATTAGGATATCTGCCTTTTATTTTTTCCCATGAGAAAATGTAATGCAAGTTAAGCAAAATCTAAATACAGTGTCTTTTTTGTTTTGTCCAAAACCAGAGGCAACTAAGAAAAGAACAGATTGTCAGGCATTTAAACCCTCCAGCTCTCAAGCATGGAGTGTGACAAGGCCAGACTGAAAGCCAACTTCTCTTCCCTAAGATCAGGTAAGAAGCACGGGGGCATCCTCAGAGGAGCTGCAGCAGCTGTAGACCTTGGAGTGGATAAAAAGCAAACATCAGAAGGCAGATCCAAGGAAGCCTTGAGTCTAAAACTTTTAGTTGTTTTTGGTTCACCCCCTCAGCTAGCAGATGATAATAATTGCTTTTTACTTACCTCTCACAGCTGCTGCAGTTACAACACTGATACATCTGCAGAAGGTGCAGTTTTGCATCTTTGGGATTTTTGGGCTTCCAAGCACTTTTACAGCTTATGTCTGCACCCCTAGACTTGCAGAGGGAAATCAGCTGCAAGAGGCTGCCATGTGCTGGAAATGCCAGCACTGCTCCCTGTTCTCCCCTGCCCCCTGCAGCAGTTCCTGCTGCCCCCACTGCCCAGAGTCCACTCGCTGCAGAAAGGCAACAAAAAGATTTCTTCTCTAGGAAAAGAAAGCATCTGGGCCATAAATGCCACAAGCCCTCCTCAGTGACACTCTGTGTATTAGGAAACATCATCTGGCACTCAGATATTTTTCAGGAATCACTTCTACAGCACTTGCCAACACCTTGAGTAAATTCCAACGCTGTCTATTTGTTGTTGAAAGCCACAGGAGATGTAATTTATGGCATTCTTGAGCTCTTCCCTACAGATCCCACAGCTTCTCTCATTGTATTAATGAGAAGGCTGAACCCACAGAGCTTGCTTCTATTAACCCATCAATACAGTAGGCATTTTATCATCTAAAGGATTTAGAGACTCTTCTGCCTGAGTCCATCTGTTCTGCCAGTTGAAAAACAGTGTATGAAGATAACTTTGTGGTAGTTCTTGCCCATAAAAAATTGATTGGTCCTCCTTGAGTATGCAACAGTTCTTCCAAGGTTTAAAGTATATTTGTAGGTATATTTAAATTGAGGATTTTATTAGACTGAGGGCTTAACATGAAGAGTAGCATCACAAACCTTCTGAGAGAAAACTTCCTTATGTGAATTTTCACAACATTTTGTCAAGGTGCCTAAATTTTTTTAATCAAGGATTTTGTCTCTTTGTAGTCTCAAAATATCAGAAAATTGTGATAAATTTTAACAACATGCAAGTGTTATTTGCTGGAATATCATGGGTCTGTTTTGGTATTACAGTCAGAAAGATATTCTCACTCTTGCACTGGTGCAGTATCCCCTTAATTGTAGAACATCCTTAGGGAAAAAGTTTAATAAAGCTGAAACTCTGATAAAGGAACACAACTACTGTTGTATCTAATAACATAAACCAGCACTAAAAAACTTGCTTTTTTCTCTTGCAACAGAGAGAAAACAAATGGCCAAACAAATGGCCAAGCTTATGCCTGCTGCTGAATTTCTTCAGGTTAAACTCAGCTACCAGCTGTTGCTGGAATCGAGGTCAATATGCAAGAAAGCACATTGGCAAGGTATGGACAAAACTGACATGGTAAACACTGTTACTCTGCTGATCCCAGATCTGCCTCAATTTGCTTCAGGCTGCTGCAGAGTTTACGTGTGTTTAGGTAAACATGAAATTAGAGAAGTGTCTGTAGACTAGTGCTTTACTTTGGCTTTTAAAAATGGTTTGCAATGTAATGGCCCCTTTTGCCCTTTTTTTTTTTTGTGCACTAAAATCTAGATATTCTTTTCTCATTCCTATTTTAATAACAAATAACCTCTGCTGCTGCCATTTTGTTCAATATTGGTCTGTGGAACACCCATTGTGTGCAACTTTTTCCCCCCGCTAAGGCTCCCATATTGGCCTGTGAAATGTCCAGGGTGCTTGGATGCCTGGGCTGAAAGACATTTTAAAAAACTGAAACAGAACCTTTAGTATTTTTTTTAATGTTCTCAGTTCATTTTGTAATCTCTGCCACATGCAGAATAAGTGCTTGGGTGGTGTGTGTACAGGCCTCCCCTGAGTTGGTCCACAGTGTTCTGTAACTGCCTCATGTTTAAGGACTTAGGTATAAAATTACTAACTGACCTGGACAATGCCCTGCCTCAGGTCATGTGTAAGGTGACAAGTCCATTATTTTGTACACATTCTGTATTTATATATGTTTATTGTTACATTCCAGTTAACTGTGTGATACAGATCTGCGGCAAATCAAAATGATCTCTGGAGTTCCAATGGTTTAATATTTTTTCTAATCTGTAAATTGGTGCTCTCCCTTAAGCTATTGGTTACAACTAGATTTTGATATATTAGCTGCTATACTTAAGGGAATTTTTGCATGCTAAATAGCATGTGAATTATCCATCCATCCATAAACTGAGACTGAAACCTGAGAAAAAGAAATGGAAAACTCCACAAAGACTGAGGCTCAGGGGAAGCACTTTCTAAAAGCTGCTTTCTCTTTTTATCTGCTTTTCCACCAATGCTTTAGAAAAATGTCATTTATAACCTTTTGAACAAGCCAAATCTCCTTTTGTCAGATCAACCCCTCCCAAAAAAAAAATCCAACTGTGATAAGGATTTAGAAAATCAAATTATGGGAAAACCCCCTCAGTCCTACTCAGCTGACCCTGCTGTTAAAGCTGTGGTGCTGTGTAGAAGCCTCAGTGTGCCCCCAATCTGCCACCCTCTCTGTCAGTTGGCTATTAGAAAACATTTCCTCTAATCCCATCTTTCACTGCTGTTGTGGAAACCAGCAGGCTCCCCAGCAAATCCACCCACGATTTTCTCTATCCTATTGAAAGTTCCACCTTATCGGACATAATCGAAACGGCTCATGCGCTGCTATGTGAAGAGCAAGGGGGTTTTACCATCACTCAGGCCAAAGAGAAATATGGATTAAATTGCACCCTGCCAGCACAAAGTGTGCATTGTGTGGCTCTGCTCTGCAGTGCCCAGCCTCAGCTTGCTCCATGCCTGATAAAACACTGCACCCTCCTCCAATCCCCCTTTCTTAAAAGGGCAAAACAAAGCAGCAGTGTCTGCGCTGGAATGCGCTGCAGGTAGTGATCTAAACCTCCATCACCAGAGACAGTGAGAGGATTAATTTAATGCATGGAGGTTGTTGCTTGGAGGGACTTCATAGGAATGCAAACCAAAGGCCCTCAAAGGGCCCACAACAAAGGGAAAAGCCATGTGATCACAAACTCCTGGTAGGATGAGGAGGACTGGATTAAGGGCTTGGTCTACCTTGTAGAAAAGGCAGGAAATGCTGTTGTACTGAATAGAAATGCAAGCAGGGAAAAGATTTTGGGGTGGGTGGGTTTTTTTGTAGACCTTCTGGAAAGCTTGGATGGAAAATTGCAGCCTTGTTAATGACATTTATATAGTAATTGATATGATCAAACGTCTATGCAAATTTTGTGGTCATGTATGTCATGTTCTCAGTTGTACTTTGTTTCCAGATAGAGTAAAAATATCTGCTTTTCCATTCCTGTTTATTGATAATATTTTTTAAAAAAATTGTCAGGGGCATTCCATTGCCATCCTGGCAGTGCTGAGAGTCATGAAGATCCTTGTCTTGGCACAAAGTGACCTCCCAAACATGCCACGTGCTGCTGTGCAGATTTGCAGACCTCCAGGTGAACTCCAAGGACACTCAGGTGGGCTGGGCATGTGGCAGTCACAGCAGAAAACAAGTAGAAGACTGCTCAGGAGTGCAGAACATGGACAGAGGAGGTAATAAGGAGTCCTTGCTATTCTGGGTAGGAGATCCCATGTTAAGCTCTGAATTACATACTTCAAAAAATGTAGAAATAACAGCATTACACCAAGAAGAACCAATGTGAAATTTGCTCAACTAAACCAGAGACAGGGACAGAGCAGCTTTTGAGTCTCCCCCAAACTTTCCCCCCAAAAATCACACACTCCAGCACAAGCACCCTGGCTTTATGTTATCTGCAATCCCTATCTGGATTCAGTTTCCAGTCACTGCTTATGGCTTTAGCATAAGGACCAATTTTATGCAATATCAAATTACTCTTTCTTCTCAGTCTTCTACTTTTGTCAGTCAGACTGTGCCATTCTGTTCTTATTCATTTAAATTGGGGCTATGACTCCAACCCTGCTTCAAAAATACAGCACCTCTCATTATTTGCTTATCTGTCTTGTCTGCAACAACCTAGTGGTGTGGAGCACCAGGTTCTCTTTTCTAAGACATTGTAAAGACTGCAATCTGACTTTTTTCCCCCCACCTCTTTTTTCACCCCCTTTCTTGAGAAGCAGAATTTTCAAACAGTTTTGAAGCACTGTGATTTTAAGCATTGATGTTAATTTACTGCTTCTTCAGGGTCCTTCTACTTGAAGAATGATGATACTGCTAAACTGCAAACATCTCAAGACAAAGACACACCGAATTCTACCATAACTTTAATATAATTACCCCCTTATGGAATTCTAAAAGAATTAGAAGAAGGCATCACTAAATTTGTACAGAAAGCTATTATTAATTTGAGGTCAACAAACCAAGACTGGTCCACGTAACATTTTATTCACAAGTAGAAAAAGTATTACAAAACAATTTATACAAGGTTTTAATTTACATTTGTTAAAGAAGTAAAACAGCACTGTAAGTCCCTAGACATGGCATATGGGCAGTCTAAATGCAGTTATAGTGGATGTTTTCTATTGGCATGTACAACATTGCTTGCCACAGGCAATATACAAAAGACCAATTTGGTTAAATTAAGGAAAAAATATATACAAATATACACATATATCTAAAAAACACATTCTTAATTTTTTCCTCCCAATTTGCCATCAAGCTTTCACTCATTAAAAAAAAAAAAAAAAAAAAGAAGAGTATCTTTCTCTAGGGTTGCTGGATAAAAACAATTATACAAAGCTTAAATTCCAATGGGAAAACACACTGTGGCAGATGCTGGCAAAATTTTTGAACATTACTTTTTCAAGAACTGTTATTAGTGAAAAGTTAAATCTCTGTATGTTCTGGAAATATTTTGCCATATACTGAAATGTACATTGGATTTTGTTTTTCTATTTACAAAGTATATACAAAGAAGCACACATCTCTTCATGCACATGTAGTGAAAAATAATGTTTTGTAACTTCTTAAGTGTATGAAAGTATACAAAGAAATTATTCAAAACTACTTATATTTAAATATATATGTGAAAGTATTTATCTGAGTAATTGTACTGTAGAACTGCTTATTATTCCATCAGTGACCAAAAGGTGGTACCTACTACTTAAAACATCAAACCCAACAATGGCAAAAAAATCACTTGGGTAACTTGTTCCCTTTGGTTTGAATTTGGGAAGTGTTATTTATGGCTTTTGCACAAATGAATAATCTCACTGGTGAAGAGCTGGAGCATCTCTCTGCCATGGCTGCCTGTATTGTTTTTAGATATTTTTGTGCAGGTCCAAACTTCTTCTGCGTTCTTCAAAGCAAAAGTCTTTTTCCATAATGGATTCTGAATGCTGTCTCAACATTTCCATTGCCACACAAACCATGTGTGGAAAGATGAGTAAAACATGATTTATTGCCAATTTGTTGGCATCTGTTTTGCTGATTGCTTTGCTTTAGTCAAGGCACATTGGGTACTTTAAGGAATAATTGCTAGAGTTCATCACAGACAAGTGTGAGCCCGTTGAGTGTCATGAATCAGTGAAGGTTACTGGCATTATCCACAGAAGCAAAAACTATTTTAGGGATGAAAATGGCTGAAAAAAAATGATATCAAGGGATGTGATAAAACAAACCACTTCTTATGTTTTGTGTGGGAAATTTGAATTGACGCAGTACTACAGTGAGAAGGACAGAGGGTCTTGAATGAAAATGACTCCTAAAGGAATGAATTAGTTCACCACAAAGCTTGACCCTTAAAAATAATGCATGAATAAAAAATCTTGGTATCAGTCTCACTGTATAAATACTTTCATGGCACACCTGCTATAGTCTGACATTTTGATTTGACAGTCGATTACAATTGTTTCAACATTCAAAATTATATGCTACAACAAGAAATGCTGTATTCTAATACTGAGACTACTAATTAAACACAATGTCCTTATCTATATGTCTGACCTTCATTAAACTAAATCTAATTTAAAGCTAATCTCCTGCTACACTTAACAGAACAATGCCACCTCTCAAAAATGTAATAATTGGATGGAGGGGACTTCAACCACACATACTGTAACAAGCTAATTCTCTAACTCCCCAAACTAGCTTATTGACTATAATGTAATACATCATAAAAGCTTCAGTTTATTAATAGGTGATCCTTTTATAAACAGAAATGGATTTTTTTTACATCCTTCAATAACAGGAATACTATTTAAAATTAGAACCAGCAGAAAAAAAACCCCTAATCCATGCACAAATCTGCAGGCAGAGTAACTGGCACCGTGTTGTCCCACATCTTCTGGCACCTGTAGCCGTATTTGAGACCCCCCTCTAAACACAATGAAGTATTTTTATTTCTTGCTGTATTTACATATACTATTAGCTCACTCCATTAGATTTTTTGAGACTCTGAGGAAATAGGAATAGAGATTGAAAAGGTCATAAATCCACTTTCAGGGTCCTCATAGGATGCTCCTTGAAGTTTAACTTCTCAGCTGTTACTGCTCAGACACAACTGCTCAGAAGGTGTGAAATGATGCCATTTTTTTCCAGCTGGTTTGGAAGCCATGGAACACTGAAGACTATGTTTGATGAGAATCAGCAGGGGAGTGTAAGGGAAGCATTCAGCTGTAGTGCTGAGAGAAACAGCTCCAGTCCCTAAAACAAAGTGACAGAAGAGTGGTTACATAAATTCATAAGAAATCTGTTTGCACTTCTGTATTTTATTAAACACTAAAAGAGTAGAGGTACATTTACTACTTGCTGTAAAATTCACCTAAACCTGAAGATTAAACCTGTATTAAAACCCACATTAAAAAGCTTAGACTTGTGTGTACATACATAAAATATGCTATATTCTGACTTTATGTTATTCTTTTGAAAAATAATAATAAAAAATTGACCTATGCAAGACTGTAATACATCCTCAGGCAGTATAAAGACCATCCTTGCCTCAAAATATTTCAAAAAGACATGAAAGAGGAAGAGAAAATGGGAAAAAATGCTGTAGACTGAGATGAAATAATTGTCTTGGAGTTGTACAGCTGGCCAGTGCTCATCCTGAAAATACATCTCAAGTAAGTCTAGTCCTGGTCCTGTCCCATGAACACTACTGAAATTTCTCTGCCAAAAATGCACATGTAATGATGCACTGTAGAGTCTGAATAGGGAGAAATTGTACAAAATAAATCATTAGGGTCTATTATATGAAAAAACATGATGAAAAACTCAACCCTCCTGAAGACCTTGATTATTCAAAATTATACACAAATCTCAGTAGTAATAGAGGACAACAGCAGAAAACTACCAAAGCATACAGGATTTTGAGATGCTAGAAAAGCTCTCTCCATACACATAGGAATCAATAAGAAAATTTACTGTTCATATACTGTAACAAGTATAGTGAAATAAAAGCTAATTTTTGAAGTCATATTTGGAAACCCTGTGGTTCTTTTGATCTAAGAAAACTCTTAAATAATATTAATTGCATACCTCTGAAGTTGATGCATGGTTTGGTGGGAAAACACCCACAAATTTCTGATTTTTAAAATCTTGTTAATACAGAAATGCATTCCCTTAAAACATCAAGAACTGCTGGGAACTAGCAGTGCTGAGATCTGAAGTCATATCCATGTCACTGTCCCTTCCTACACACAGCTACAGAATGTGACTGTCACCAAATGATATTGGGTACACACAAAAATAAAACTGTCAGTGCTGCCATCTGACACATGGGCAGGTAGTGCCCAGCACTGTTGCAGACAAAACTTTACACTGCAAATAATACATTGAGAGAAATATGTGCCACCTGGATAAGGCTGATGTCGTCAGTGACACAGCAGATTTTCAGGGTGACAAGTTCCATTGAAGTCAATGGCAAAACAATTCTTGATTTAACAGTCAGTTCCCTTCCCTTTCCTCCTCTTGACAATGTCACCTAAACAATTAAGGCCAGATTTACAAAGAAACTGCTGCACTTACATGCTTTCAGAATACGTGTGGCTTCTGCTAAATACTAATTACTTTCTACTTCATATTTAGGAATAACACTAAAGTGTTAATGCAAACCAAATGGAAGAAGATCAAAGGAATGCAGTTTTACTTCTGCAGATGGCCCAAAATTTTCATAATTACAGATAGCATAATTTTCTTAATTAAGTTTGCTGCATTATTAATATTAGTGGCAACTTGTATTCCTGCTTCTGAGTTCATGCACAGGAGACTGTTTCACCTTTCCAGCCACAGCCTGCTTAAGCCTGGAGTAACAACACCACTTGCCATCAGAACACAGGCCATAACTTGGGATCCTTTCACAGATTAGTTACTTGAGGCTCCAGTTTACTTCCAAAAGTAGAAAATTCCATTTTAAAAACATGGAGCACAGCTAATATTCAAAAAGATATAATGATGAAGCAGCAGCAGTGTGACTTTTTGCAACAGTTCCATTATTACAGAGTTGAGACAATTGTTTATCACCTCTTTGCATTTTGACCTCAGACCTGTGTTTTTTCTGAGCTGCATTTTGACCTCAGACTTGCATTTTCTCTGAGCTTTTATAGATAAAGTTGCATTTTATGGACTAACTTATGTTTTATCTGATGACATGGGAATATAAATGGCATTATAAGGCATTTGAGGTTCTCTTGTGTTTCTAGTATTACTGCAATGACTCTACAGAAAGGCTTTGTAAATATTTTTAGATGAATACTTGTAGGTCTTTTATGCTTTATTTGCAATAATCAAAGCCAATTCTTCTGTTCTCACTCATAAACAAAGGCTATCCTCAAACGATGGTTTGGTCACAAGGCTATTAAACTGATTTTTTCTCTTGAAATTTAATGAAAAAAATCCTTGATAAAAGCTGACTGATGTATAGACTTACCCCTGTATTCTGAATAATATTTCAACACCACAGTTTGCATAATTACACCTTTCAAATTTAGTTAATGATTTAAAAACATGAAACTGCTGGATCTCTTGTAGAGGTTTAATTTATTTCAGCAATAGCTAGGTGTAACCTATGGAGAAATATAACCCTAGAACTTCTTACAATTCTATATTTATCTAGCTCTACATGCTTGGAGCACTTATTCTCATTCCTTTGTAGTTGTGTTTTTTACCTCTTTATCAGTCCGTAGAGTCATTTGTTGTTCCATTACACTTTGTCTTTGGCTGGCCTTCAGCAGTCACAGAGTTCTGAAGTGATGAAACTTCTGTGCATGTTCTGTGTTCGGAGATTTCAAAGGACTTTGCAACATTTCCATCAAGAGACTTAGCTGAAATAAGTACTTCACTTGGTTCCTGGTTATTATCCAATTCAACAGAGGCAGCATTTTCAGTCTCAGAGCTGCAGGATTTTGCAGAACCTCCAGCCAGTTCTGAATATGATTCACAGATAGAAACGCTGTCACAACAAGCTGAGTTTTGCATAAGAGGCCAAGCATCTGGAATGTCTCCACAGGCAGAGTGTGAAAGAGAACCAAGGAAAGCAGGAATCATTTCTCCAACAGAATCAGAAGCTCTGCAGAAAGATAAAAGACACATGATTTACAAAGCATTCCAGAAAATATTATCAGTATTTTAGTTACTGACCATTTGTAATTATAGATATTTCAAGAAGGTTTAACAGGGTTATATTAATACTCTAGAGACATCCTGTACAAACTAATTCTATTGAGAAGGATACAGTTTGTTCCTTGGCTGGAAATTACAAAGGATTCAGTGAACACTACTTTGGGCAGTGAATGCAGGATTCCACAAAACATGAACTACAGTTGGGGTTGTTTAGGGTCAGAAATATAACAAAAAATACTATAGTAGTGTTCAGATGTAAACACTGTCACAAAGAAGAAGGATTTTTTTTTTCCTCAGTGCATGGATAGGGAAGTATTAAGACAAGATGTAACAGGCTTAAAGTGCAGGAACAAAGATGGTTGGGCAGAGTCAAGAATCTTCAACACGGGGCGGGTTTGGTTGGTTTGATTTTTTCCTCCCCCAAATTGTAGATAGACAAATATCTAATGGAAGCAAAAGAAGTGGCTTCAGACTGAGAAAATGGAATAGGCAACAAGACTTCTTGAAACTTGGTGTGTGCTTTAAACCTGAAAATGCATTCACTTTAGATTTTTCAGTTTGTTCTGTCTAGCCTTCAAAATGTGAAAAATTTTTCTTCTATTCTCTTTTACATGTAATGTTATGGACATAATATTAAAGAAGGGCAAGCATTATTTTTATATTATGGAAAACAGAAGAAAGTATAAGTGGAAACTCAGTATTATCTATCTCAAGTGTATTTGAAGTGCATGATAATAGTGACATGTGCCAAACACTGTTGAAAGTCCAGTAGTGTCTTTCACTATATATACACCAAAATAAGTATTAACAAGACTAGGAAGTTATACCAATATGCTTTATTTCCAAAAACCATCTACAGATTTTTAAAAGTGCCAGGACTATATTAAGTCTGATATGTAGTGTGACAAAACTCATCCCATATTAACATGCCTAGAACAGTTTTTAAGTAGCCTTACTCATTTCCAAAACATGACGCTTTAATAGCCTTGATATACACACAAAGCATTTTCAGAGATGAGGCCAAAAGTCAGGACATTGCACCACAATTGAAGGAAATACATTATTCTGGCAAAGGAAATTGGCACAAGCTCCATTTCTACTGGAAGGAACCACAGAACCTTTGATGTCCACATAGCATGGATATTACAGTTATTTTTAAAGCCTTAACCAAAAGATTCCTCAAAAAGTACACAACTCTCAATTTGTCAGCCTCAGTGGTATACAAGGATGACTCAAGCTTGTTGGTATTTAAACAAGTTGTTATAGAAAACTTAGATTTCTGTCCTTAGGTCGCTAAGTCACCTTGCACAAACAATACTTAGGAAGAAGCCGCCGCTACATTTTTAGTAACATGTGGCCATAAGAACAAAACAGCTGAAGACCAATTTAAACCTTATATGGAAAATCATTCTAGCTAAAAGAAATGAATACATCCTGTATTAAAATCTGTAACCAGGAAACTCTGAAGGACACCATAAATTTTATATATTTAGCTCGTGGCCCTGCTGTAAAAATAACTACTACTATACTTATACTCAGCTGATTGGGAGAAAATAAAAGTTTAAACCTGCTAGAAATTCATAAAGAATAGATATTTCAAATCTTGCAGTCCTAAAGTGTTCCTTAAAAAAAATCTTCATGCCACTTGTGAACTGTACCTCAATCCCCCCAGATTCATGGGTTTATGCAGCAGCTTGCTAACCTCTTGCTAGCAAAAGAGGGGGTGGCCAAAGCCTATAAGGTGCCACAGAGTAGAAGGAACATTATCTGCTTGTGAGAGAAGCCACTTCTTCAGAGAAACCCGTGGATCAAGTCAGTATTTACTAAGTAATACTTAATTTTTTCACCATAAACCTATTCTTACACAACATAGGATAATATGGGTACAGCTCATCAAAATCCCTCATTCCACTTCAAGCAGCTGTTGTCTCTGTATAAATATTAATTTTACTGCATAAAAAATACTTCATAATACACATTTGTAAAACTAAGTTACCTTTCATTGAGCGTGGTCTGTGAGTGGAAAGCACAGCTGTGACTGCTGTGCTCCATGCTACAGGTTTCATCACAGCACAGTGAGGGAATCAAGTGAACTGGTCCTAAGGAATGAAAATTAATTTTAATAGTGTTAAAACTATCAAAGTTCTGTATAAATTTAGTCTCTTATCTTTTTCAACCTTGAGTGTTAGTTTTCCAGTTACATTATAATACAAGGATTGAGGAAAGGTTTTTACAGTAAGAGACTTCTTTTTAAAAACATCTTTATTCCTTTAAAATTGAAATATTTATAAAAGCCAAGTCCTTCCTCTAGTAGTAACATAGAAGCCAGTCATGAATTCCTATTTTTTAAACTAATTTTCTTCTCAGTTGAATACACATAAGTGGAAGCATTCTGAGTAAAGCTATCAGGATGATATTTAAGCCTGTGCTTTTGTGTTAAACTAGGTATTTCTTAATTATTATTATTATTTCTTATTGTCTTATTATTGTTTCTTAATGTCATAACTGCATTTGTTCTAGTATGACTTCACAAAATGGCAAGGATTTGAATTGTCCAGGTTGTTAATGCCCTTTAGCATTCATGCCACATTCTTAGATACTCTCTGGTAAATCCTTCATACTAATTTAAGTCTCAAAGTCATATGCAGTGCTATTTTTATCAGAAATAAATGAGACAGACATTTTAATTTATTTTTCAAATGAAGTCACTGAAATGAATAGAAGAAACAACAAAAAGCCCCAAATAGGTACTTAAAAATCCTTTCTGCTTATTAAGAAATTAGCCTAGGACAAAGGTTAGTTTGACAGTGTTAGCTCTGCAGTTTAATTGTCACAACTCAAGTATTAGATCAAATAAAGTCACCTTTCAGTAGACATAACATACCACATGTCTGTGATGCACTTCTTTGGCACTGGCAACATGTTCTGTGGTCATATTCACTTAGCTGTGGTCTATCAAAACATGATAATTCAGAGCCATTGTAGTGAATGTCCTGTGATCTCAGAGACCCTTCAAACAAAGTGAATAAAAATCTATGTCAGTGTTACCCTTTTTCCTGCTCAGAGCCCTCTATCTTTACAAAATGGGTAATTGTCATGCTATAAAGTATGTCCATACATTTTCCAGTTGAAAGACCCACAGTGACCATGTGGCTTCCAATAACATAAACCAAGGATTTTGCAAAGCCTAGAACAGCTGGTTCAACTACAGCCTCTTCTAGGAAGACATCTGCTCTCATTTTGATGATTTGAGAGTATATCTTATTCACTGTTACATTTTTGCAGTGTTTAATGATTCTCAGTGATTCCCATCTGAAATTTCCCAGAGTCAGCTTTCAACCACTGGGATTTTGTTTATATTATCTTAAAGAGCTTTATATTAACAGCAGACTACCTTTAATCTCTATAATTGTAGGCCAAGGCAAACAAGTTACTGCACTTCACTAAATGAAGTCTGAATTCACTGTGTCATAATTTCTCAAAATTCATGTGTAAAGCAAATTCTAGGTTAGAAACAAATCTTGCAATGCCTCTGTAAACCTTTCAATTTCTGCTTGCACTGAGAGCAGCAATAACATCAATTCATCCTAGATAGTATTCTTGTTTTGCATCCAGGGTTCATTAAATGCTATACACATATTTTAACAAAAGTTTTATACTACTATAAATAGGAACTAGAGTGCTTTTCACTCTCTTCTTTCTTAATTTAAATTGAGAGGCAGAAAAATGTTTATTATAAACAAATTACATTGATGGGCTGTTAAGGATTTAAAAGAAATTTACCAGTCTGTCTCAGGCATTTAATTCATCTTGAATATGCCCATAAAACCAAAACTGTTAAGGACAAATCTCTCATCTACATTGGCCACATTCATTATCTGGATGACCTAATTTGCGTTTCACAATAGCATTTGATGCACAGATCTTCCAAACTGGTATTTCCACAATGACATTGCAACTCTGTAATGTCCCATCTTGGATCATGAATGGTCCAAATGTATCTGTGCAGCATCTAGCAGAGTATGGCACAGGAGTAATGCAATTGGAGTATTTCTGGGCATTTGCACAGCCTTTTCTCAGTAGTAGCAAAACTTCCACACTGAGCTTGCAAACTTGGATGGAGTCCTGGGCTCTGCTACATTGACCATTCCAATGCTGCTCAACTTGGTTAAATGATGTAGACACTTCATTTCTTTAACTTACAGAGAGATCTGCCAAACTAATACCACTCTATAAATATCACCAAAAAACAGTAAAAATTGGAAACTCACAGCTTGGTTTCTTCTCCATGAACTGCCTCTTGCAATAGATAACACAAAGGATGAGAAGAGCCAAGAGCACTGTTGCAAGTGCACTGCAGATAACAGCTGCCAGAGCAGTGTCTCGAGGGCTGGAAGCAGTTGAAGGGATCTTCACAAGATTTACCTTGGTGGTACCTGAAAGTTAATTAAATAATAATCAAGGCAAATTGCAGACATTTCCAGAATATAGTCATGTAAATGAAAGTCTGGGAAACAGAAGAGGTTTGTGGCACAGAAAAAAAAAGATAATGTTTTTTTGAAAAAAAGAAAATGTATTTATATGTGCAACATTAGTTGCACATATAGATAGACATGATCATCAGCACCTCCAGTGTGAAAAGGAATCTTAAAAAAGATATATTGCAAAATGTGCTATAATGAGCAGAGATGCAGACAAACACATTCAGACTGTCCATGAGAATAGAATCAGATCCTCACCATGAAGACAAAGACATTTGAATGTTTAATGCCACATGAATTTAATATGGAGAACATTTCCTAGGGCAGAGTTGAGAGAGTGATCCACTAGAGGGAGGCACAAATACATGAACTTCCCTTAATAAAGAAACTTTCTGGGCACTGAGACACCCACAGACATTCAAATGCTATCAAAATTATCATCCTGCTTTGTTGCATATGTCATGACACCATGGTCATTTCCAAGATCAAACCCAGGATTTCAACTCTGCAAAGTGTTTTTGTTCATTTTTTTTAAAATACTAGATAATACCTCTAGTCAACATTCAATAGATTATACCCAAATTAGTGAAGAATTAAGCAATGTTTCCAGCTACAAATGTTTTTACCTTTAGGTGGAAAGTGAAAAATTTTTCTAAAGGATCAAAACTCTAACTACAACTGTTGTAACTGTCTTAAATTATGTATTTTAAAATTAAATTGTTTTTTAAACAACCTATGAATTTTGACAGCCCACCTATTTCAATCTACTGTGAAGTCCTCCTAAATTCAATGAGAAAAAGGGAATAAAACATAGAGTACTTCTATGGCAGTAAAATTTTAAGAAACCACAAATAATATTTTACTAACTTACAAAAATAAATTACTGTGCCTATTTACCCTAGAAGATATTTGGTTAAAACCTAAAGACTATAATACCCTAAGAAATGGTCCATGCAGTCATAAGTTTAAATTGTGGGATAAATGTCTGCCAGAGTATATTAAAACCTCTAATCAAATTGCACATAAACACAATTGTGCAATATCATGACTGCAATTTCATAATGGCAGGAGAGAATTTCCTAGCTTAGCTAGTGCAATCAGTGGAATTGTATTACTAAGGAATAATTTTCTGCAATAGTTATGGTATTTCCTCTACACACATCAAACATGGGCACCAAAGGGTTTGTGACACCATATTGCTTTGTTAAAATACCTATAGGGATTGACAAAATCTAGGCATTTTGAAAAATCAACTTAATTCTAAGACTTTAGACCACTTAATGCCAAAGAAAACACTCAATTCTATGAAATAAGAATCCAGACAATTAAGAAATAACCCACTGAATGAATTAAATAAAAACAGCTTCTGCAGCTTATAGTATCACGTAGTTGCTAGTAAATAGGGTAATATAAAAAGGTGGAGAGATCAGATCATGGCCATTATATAGATTAAAAGTTAGTTGAGTTGCTCATTTCCTGATTTCAGCATGAAGAGAAACAAGTGTTACTGCATTTACATCTGCTTAAATATTTCCATTTATCTTCAATTTGTACTATTATGTTCCACTGTCACATCAAAATCTGAAAGCAGATTTATAGCAGATCTTTTTTACATGCTTTCAACTGGCCAAATTGCACAGAGTGGAGCAACTGGAGAAAGTACATAGAGCCACAAAAATGACTGAGGAAGTGGAGATTTTCTCTTCTGTGATCAAAGTTTGAGAGAGCTAGGATGGCTCAAGCTCAAGAAGGCTCAGGGGAACCTCATCAGTTTGCACAAATCCTGGGAGGGAGTGTGCAGAGAGGACAGAGCCATGCTTCTTTCTCAGAGCAAAGTTCTATGGCCTCTTTTCCAAATCTCCAATGTTACTTTTCAAGCAAATGCACTGAGTGTCATAAGCATTTTGTCATAACTTGAATGCTCTTGACAGGAGCACCTCAATCTTCCACAGAAAAAACTTTTCACTCAGTTTCTAGTATTCTTGCAGCTGTAGTTTTAAGTTTATAGTTTTAGCAGACCGAAGAAATTTCTGCATGAAGTTCCAGGATATCTGTGAGAAACAGTAAATATATACAAAATCCTATCTATATAGCAAGGTGTGCTGGCTTTGGTGTGAAGATCAGACTGTGCTTTGGTATCAGGTTTTCAACTTGAGTTAACTACCTGATCTAGTCTTTAGAAGGTTAAAGATAGACTGGACAAATATTTAAAAAACAGACAATAAAAAAACTGATCTGAATATCTTCAAATATTTTTCATATCAATACACCTATTTGTATTAATGTACATAAGAGCACTAAACAGTTCTTAGCAATTAGGCCTTCATAATTTGCAGAAAAAAGGAATTGTCAATTTTGAAGGGCAAAAAAGAAAAAGAGCACAGGAGATGAAGCTTCTATATTTTTATCTCTATTCATTTGCTTACAAAATACATCTATTTTCAAGTATGGTTACATACTACGTATTCTAGGAAAATATAAATTTTATATTTCTTTAACATCCATCAGCAATATTCAAACTGGAAATTTCATTTTAAATAAGTGATTTCATTTTAAATAAGGATGGCAAAACTGAATTTTTTTTAGCCATCTAGCTATTTAAGATTTATTTTGTTGATTTTTTTTTTCACTTGAGAAAGCAATCTTCTATTCCTGAGAATGCCTACCACTCATCTTCACCTTCAAAGAACTTTTTGGAATAGCTACTCTGAGCAGTCCATTGTAGTCTAGCTCTAATTATAATGATAGTGATCTTCCCTGCAGAGACCAACATTGCAGAAGTGGATTGCTATTGTAGAAGTGGCCCGTTGGGCATTGCTGAACTCTGCTTTCAGTGTTACTCAGACATGTATGCATTTTCATAAACTCTTTCTTTTCACAGACTTAATGGTCCCACTTCAGTAAAGCAAGGAGTTGCATTTTAAATTTAAACTTGTACTTACACCTATTAGATGATTACATGATTAAATTTAAATATGCAATTAAACACTTTGTGAACTGGATGGGATACATTCAGAAAGGAGGGAGGAGGGGCACACTGTTTTCTGATTGTGAAAAGCACATGCATATTATCCATATTTTATTCAAGAAATTGATTTCCTTTTTTAAGTCTTAGTTCTAACATATTCTGAAAATGTGCTAATGTTGAAGAAGAATTACTCAAAATATCAAACTGTCTCCTGCATAATTTTGAGCAGTAAGCTTAAATACACATTCTTCCCTTAATTAACCAATATTACATTATAATGGCAGTATATGCAGAGGTGTGGTCCTTAAAAGCAAATAAAGTTTCTGTTAATCCAAAACAGTTAAGCAGCAGTAACTCTGCTAATATGGAACATATGAATCCCAGCTGTATCACAAAAATTTCTGCCAATAAACAGAATAGCTGAATTTTCGGCCTATTATACACCAAGCAACAAGAGACAGGGCAAAATGTAATAAGATTTCCTTTGTCACTGATTTCATGTTTATTTTCTCCAATATTTTTTTTTTTTTCAGAACCATGATTAACTACTCGCTACTGGAATCAGCAAACCTAAAAGAAAGCTTTTTGTGGTAGATCAACCATGTGAAAACAGAACTTGCAATGCTGTATGTTTCTTCCATGGATACAGGAAACATATACTAACTAGTAAAGTTGAGGAGAATAAAATGTGGACTATTATGTCTGGATTTTTTTCTTAACGTGTCCAGTCAATGCTAACCTAAAGAGAGTTTACTCTAAATAACAGAGCTAATCGAAACTACCCTTAAAAAGCAGTAAAATGGAAACATTGTACAGAGTGCCATCTGTTACTATCGGGATTGGAAGTAAGATGTAAAGGTTAAAATGTTGTTAATTCCTGGAATATGGGTATTCCTGGTCGACAGGGGAAAGGAATATTTGCCTATTACAAAAACTGTTTTCCCATTACCTTTATGTTGAATGGCCTAACTCAGTGGTATCAACCTTAATTTGACAAGAATTAAGGGCTCAGACATACCCTCAAGTTATGTGATTTAACAAGTTGCTGCCTGTCAGCTGCACTGCAGTGGCTATCTGTGTGTGTGCCCTTGATCCACAGAAAAGGCAAGCCAATGTAATGCAATGTGGTTCACTTTGAAATTCCTTCATTTTGAAAAAAAAATAAAGGAAAGATGTTTATATTAATGTAAAAGTAAGAAGGCAGTATGTTTACTAGCTCCAAATAAGCAAAAGGATGTATTATATATCCTTATATATTACATAGACAATTCAGATACTACATGTACAAGATCTGTTTATATAGATTAAATACATATGTTTTATATACTACTGAGCACCAACATAAATGGAAAGCAAGTTTCCCTGAATATATCTTTGAGTCTTTACAAAGCAGCAGACTGCTCCCCTTCTCCTGATCTTTCAAGTAGGAGGTAAGAAACTTTATTAAACATTACTGTTCAAGACTGTGGTAAACAGTGGGGAGAGAGTCTCCCAACATCTGTAAAATGACAGCCTTTTGCATGCACAGCCTACACCCAAAAGTTCATCATGTCAAACCACATTTTTCAAATGTGCTCCAAGTGCTGACTACAATTTTTTTCCTTTTGTTTGTTTTATTTTGCTGGTTTTGTTATTTTTTTAATAAATGTACCAGAAAGCCCTAGGGGAGAAAAATGACTATTCAAGTATTTATCCATTGTTTGGAAATCCTGAGAAATATGCTTATAAATTAAAATCTCTGAAATTTGATTTATTCATTTCCAAGGCCATTTCTCTTGTACTGTGTATTTTCACGAACTCCAGCTGCTGACAGGCTTTTATGTTTAAAATAGTGGAACAATTGCACTGTGTATGTGAATTTAAAATAAATATGAACTCCACAGTACTGGATATACACCACGATGTCTGTAAGGCATAGTCAACCTCTGCTACACATTTTTCTTTTAGCAATTCAGAGATGTGAAATCTTGGTATTACCGTGTGATCTAAATTGAGCCATTGTATGGGCACAAAAGTAACATTGCTTCATACACAAAACTTCCAACTTGGAGAACTGTCTAGCCATGTGAATGTAAAAGTCCATGAGAATAACAGCTCAGACCACTGCTACCCTCAAATAACCTGAAAAACCCCAAGAGTAAAAAAAAAAAAATCAGAGGAAGTGGGATAAAATCCATGTCACCACAGAACTACACATTCTACTCCCCAGCATAACTGCTTATTAATAAGAAAAGACAGATCTCTCCTCCATAAACTGGAAACACCCAGCGTGATCTGGTGGCACCAAGTCTGTGTTGCTGTTAATGACTGTGGTGCTGTCAACAATTTCCTTTCTGACTTTTGCTTCTAGAAGCCAACTTCACATTGCTGACAGTTGAGGGTGGGCAACACCTATTTTATTGAAAATGTAACTTCTTTTTTAGTTGTTTTCATGTGTTAAAACAATGTCCCATAAAGCTTATGTAAGAACATATGAGATTGCTAGATATAGCAGAAACTGCTAGATATAGCAGAAAATCTATTTTCTTACATCACCTCTAACCTGTTATTTAACCACATTCTTTGCAAGATATGTTGTATGAAATAGAACATGCTATTTTAGGCTATTCTCTTGTTCAAATCCAACTCTAGAATTTATCCATCCCACACGGGCTATGAAAGCTGTTTCATCTTTTCAACAGAAAATGAAAGCATGAAGTATTTTCTTGTATCTTTGTACTCTGTATTCTGTATGTGCGGTCCTATTTAGTCTTTAGGACTACCCAGTTAGAAAACAAGAACATCCCAGTGCAGAATTTGACTCCATTTGGTCTGTTTATGACAGTTTCTCCTCTATTCAGTCTCTGTACACACTCTGTTGCTCGCAGTCCCAAAACACTTCCACAAGACACAGCCCACATAAGCAGAGGAGGAGTTTGCATTGCTGAAAAGCAAACTTTGTTCATGGGAGCAACTACTGCCATCACCCATTTGCTAAGGGAGGAGAGGGGGCCATGAACCCTTCAGAATCTCCCTGTATATTCACTAGTTAAATGACAATAGCATGCATGTAAACAGAAGAATAAGCATGTCTGAAGATTGTCTCTTTAGCCAATAGAGAATAACCCACTTTCATTATTCAAAACTGTAATTGAACATTGTGAATCCCATGCATACAGGTTACAGATCTGTTCCAAAAGGTTCAAACAAGCTCTTAAAGCTTCTGTGTGATGAGGTTGGATTGGTGGTTGGTTTTCAGTAGGCTGAAATATGACAGTGTGGAAAGCTCTGTCCTGTGACCATGACTGAGGGCTGGTAGAGCAGCTAAGCCTTCCCCTAGGCAGGGAACATACATGCTCTTCCATATATATCTATATATTTATTTGTAGAAATCCCAGTAAAGCAAAAATTTACATGTTAATCAGTCATGAAAGAGTTTTTGTCGCTCTCTGATTCAACAAGAAGTAATTTCTAACACTTCACTTTGTATCCCAAATATTTCCCTCCTTATCCTAGTTCAGCTGTGGTAACACCCAGGGAGTAAAGCTAAAAATTTCATAATGATTGCAAGCCTGTGTCCTAAGTTTGTTGACACAAATTTCCATAAATATCACTATGCAATAAGTACTGCATATGTCTATGCAATACATTTTCAAGAACTATGGCTTTTGTCCTTGCTTTAAAAATGCTTTGTAAGGACAACAGTACTCAGCCACGTTACTTCTGTTTGCAAGCTGTTCTGTCATCAGCATAGCAGAGTATACTGTGATACAATTCATTCATAAAGTTTCTAAAGCTGTAGAAAAAAGTGATTGCATATTCAAAAACAAATGTATCATTAGGTGATACATTAAGAAAAACTAGTCTATTTGAATATCAAATTAGGTGCAGAATAATTTCCTTATTCTGGTAAAAAAGCAGCTTCTTGAATTGGCCAAATAACTTATCTAGTCCAGACATCTAGATGTTCCAGCAGCTACCAGAAAATTCAATAAAGTTTTAGTACCTTTACCTTGTTGCCTCCTGGCCTAAAATTAAAATCTGAAATAACTGGGAAAGGAAAATGAAATCCTGATAGCTAGAAACATCTTCACTCTTCAAACTCTCTGGAATGTGTTAATATTTTTTGTTACCAAATATGAAAAATATAAATGCCAAGGAAATTCTTCCAAGTATTAGAAATCCCATGCAGAAAGAGCCTAGTTATTAGATATGACTAACAAAAAATCAGTACTCAAAAGAGATCTGGAAATACATATGCATGTGCATGTGTGTTCAACACTGGACTATTTATTACTTTAAAAATTTAAAAGGTTCTTTCTAAATAACATTTTAAAAGGTTTTTTATCCAAATAACTTTAAAAGGTTATTTCCAAATAACTTATTTCCAAATAACCTCAATATATTGAGATAATTTTTGAGAAATAAAATAAAGACCCACAACTTTCAGATTGCAGATAACTCAGGGTCATCTAAAAATCAATACACATAAAATATTGATGCCATTGTATTTTGGTATCCTTTTTGAAAAGTTGCAAAGGGACAAGGCTTAAGTATGCAAAAGTTAAGCTGTAAAATCTGTAATTTTAAAATCCAAATCTATCTGGGAAGCTAGTGGCCTGTATTAGGTCACATACTTCCTATACCATGTGAAGAAAAGGTTAAATAAAGAATAGAATCTGAAATATCTGTCATAGGAGTAACACAGTTCCTTATGTCACCATGCTCAGCCCATAGATACAGAAACCTGGAGAAGGATAATGTACTTTGCTCTTCTCATAAATTACTCAGAGGCAGAGAGGAGCCTCCACTTCTCTTAAAACTCTATGGGGAACAAAAATCTATGATCTTATTTTAAAATTAAATTAAGAGACAAATCACAAGCATGGCTTATAATGCCTTTCAGATGCAACTCTTGAAAGAGGAGGTTATGATGGGGTTTCTGCCTTCTGAGAAAGCTTAAGAGCTCTTTGCCAAGACATATGAAATGAAGACTCTTCTACCACCTTCATGGAGATTGTTTTAGCCACTAGGCTAGAAGCTGAGCTAGGTAAGAGCTTATTTCTTCTCTCCAGTTGAATTTGCCCAGTGAAGCTTTGGCAGAAGTAGTAAGGGCCCCTCTTTGTACAGCCAACAGTCACGTCATATGTAGACTGGAACAAAATTAAATAAACTAGACTTAGGCTTGCTCAGCACTTATATTTTTCCTGTTTACAATTATGTTTAAATATCACTAAGTTATCTTAAATTCTCCACACAAGGCACATGTTGGGGAGAGAAATAATTCTGCACTAGGGAAAATGAAAAGTATGTTTAAGTAATTAGGACAGTTTCATAATACACTCCACTGAGCTGAATTACAATCCTGAATTAAGGTTAAGAGTTGCATAACCAATGCTACTAGCATTTTTAAAGTTTTTAACTTTACAATCTCAGGATCTTTTAAAGTGACTTCTTTGGGGGAAGTAATATGAAGTACATGGGGTTAAATACAAATTGTCAAAATTCTGTCACATGGAGGTTAACAGCTTTAGAAGTTGATTATGCATCCCCAGCCTGTTGTATTACTGCAGAAATCATAAATGCTCTAATTTACTGCAAAGAAATTACCTACAGTGCACCAGTGTGCATGCACATGCAAACTGTATTACAAAAGAAAAAGCTGTAGCTTTGACATCAGAAATAACAATAGCTTATGAAAAGCAGTTATTAATTCACCACTTTAAGCTGTGGGGTGAAGAAAGTCAAGTTATACTAAACAAAAGGCTGCTATATACAAGATCCTTGCTTTATTATATTACTTAATCTGAAACATAACATCTCCCCTCTTTAACAGAAGTCAGTAGGAATTAGCTATAGAATACAGAAGACATTCTGAAAGGTTATCTTTGGAAAGTCAAGCTCTGTAAATGAGATTAATCTGACCAAAGCAAAGATCTGCTTTGGAGAGAATCACCTGAACTTTCTCTACAGGGGATGGGGTGGGCTGGGGTGGTGTGTGGGTAGGAGAAAGGCTCTTTTAGGGTGTAATTAGTCTGATTTGTTTTAAACACCACTCATGATCTCCCCACTGAATATAGAGTGAACTTCAGATCAGTTCACAGACGTAGCCATACACATATTTACAGTCAAGAAGGTGGCATCCTACTCTGGTTTTGTCAAGAACAATGAAGGGTTTTGAGGGCCTTTGGCTTCCTCTGTTTCAGTTTGTTAACAGATGTTAAACATTTTTACACCCCTTCCATAGAAAAGATAAAATTAGTCACAACTGCAAAATCTGTAACAAGCTCTTTACAGTGGCAGAACCCCAGAAAAGACCAGCAGTATTTAATACCTCACATTCTACATGGAATATAAAACAGCGTGCAACAAATAAAGTGAGACTTACAGAATTACAGGTTTTACCTATCCTGTGCTTTAAATGAACAAAGACCCAGTGGGAAATAATATGCAACAATGTAAATACAACCTGTATTAAAGTAACTATATATGAGGGAATCTCATTATGGTTGCAGGCCTCAATTCTGGCATATTCTAACTTCAGCAAGTTCTGTTAGAATATGGGCTTTGGTTTGTAAGAGACATTTTATCAAAAAGTAATTTTTTATATGTTTTATTTGTGTTTTTACTTATATAGCAGAAAGGGGAAAAAAATCGACACTATAAAAGTAATTTTCCTCCTTAAAATTAATTAAAAAGAAAAAAAAGAGTAAGACCAGGTTTTAGGGAGTCAGACACAATCATTCAGAGTTGACTTCCAATTTTCATCTAACTTGATATTGGCATCCAGGTGAAATTCATAACTAAAGAAGTCTGAAGGTCTGAAGACAAAGCCAGAGCTGGTCACCTTAGACCCTCTTTCTAAAACAAAGCTAGGAACAGAATCTCCTGAGAAGTAATTATTCTGAAAAGGCTTGAAAGACTGCTTAGTTTTAGTCACTGAAGCTTACCTCATCTGGCTTGCCTGAACTCTTGAGGTACCTAACCCCTGATAGTTTGGACCGGCAACTTCAGTGCTAAGCATTAACTTTTAGATGCCCAAATTAGGGTGCATTAATTCCATCTTAAATTTCCACACGTAGACAGGGTAACTATAAAACTATATTCAGTAATATATATGCACATAAAATCATACCACTGGACTGAAATGAAACTTTACTAAAATTGTTGGGCACAACCCTTTAGTTAAAAAAGCTTTAACAAAGAGCTCATGTCTTTAGGAAACAGCCATAGACTATAACTCAAAGGCACATGTCACTGCCCAAAGTAACATGTGAGATTATTCTATGGTCTTTGTAAAAGAGCAGTTTGGCAGAGCACTGGTTTAGCACAAGTGAACCAGTAAGAGTGAGAATGTGTGAGGTCTACCACCCAAAAAATTAAAGGTGAGCAAAGTAGAGGACAATAATTTGAAGGATACAAGTGATCTGTAGGAACATTAGGCCCTTCCATAAGGCTGCTCCCATTTCATGAGGTGTAGGTTTATAATGACTCATTACTGCTAAAGTCCTCAGCACACAACTCTTGTTATAAGGCTATTGCATTTTATCCTACTTCCAATACATTCCAGTCCTCCAGGTAATTCCAGTCCTCTGGTGTGGTATTTCAGTGCTCTTTTGCTTGACAATGATTTTCTCAATAGAGTGTTGGCAGTATGGAGAGCTTGAGCCAGGATGGATTCTGTGTTTTCTTCTGTATTTTCTCAATACTAAGAAATTTAGGTGGAACACAGCCAAAGAATTTTGTAGCTGAGCAACTTAGAATCATTGAATCCTTAGAGGTTGAGACAGACCTTTAGGATCATTGAGTCAAATGGTATCTACCAGTACCAAGCAGAATAAAACCCCCAACACACTACTGTGCACTACTTCTTTAGCAGTATTTTATATTCACATGTCAGTCACAGCTTGGACTCTGTACCCAAAGTCACAGCAGTCAGCATGGATTTATACCAGAGGTACCAAAACTCAGTGCTTCTGAAGTGGTGCTAATGCAACCATTCCCTGTGGGATTATGAGAGATACATTTGAACCAGTATTTTCAGTCTGAACGCATGTTATTGAATTAATATATTTAAAACAGTGTAATGCTTCTGTAATTAGAAATTGTCCAAAAAATACTGAAAAGCTGCAACCACTACTTCTTTTTTTCAGACTGTCCCTAAAAACAATAAAGCAAAAGTTAACTGAAAAAACCCAACATTTTGCAGCTTTACTGCAATGCATGTAATCCTAGAATAATTTTGAATAATCTAATGACCAAGTTAAATAAGAACTTTGCAAATCCACTCCATACAGAAAATAGATAATTGCTTATAGCTACTGCAAGCCTGGGCTGAAGGGCTACCCACATTAGTAAGTGCACATAAGGAAAAAACCATAGGAAATAGTACTTCTTCACTACAGGTCACAGACTAGCCCCTTCTCTGTAACTCAGGAATTTCAAACTCACTTTAATCTAGTGTAATTGAGCTAACCAGCTCTTACATTAAAAAGTAATGATTAAGTTAAATTTCTTGCAGACTTTCTGTACCTAAAACAAACATGCAGTATGCCTCTGGCAAAGAAGGATACTAATTATAGGATTGACTCATAAGATGAAAGGTTGCACAAGTTACTACTAGAAACTGAAGTATGGTAAGCTGCTTTGAAAAAACACACTGAAATTCCCATACTCTGCAGATGAGAATTTAATGTTCTAACTGTACTTAACAGTGTCAAGAAACAAAACTAAATATGCTTGCAAACTGTTTGTTCATATTTTAGATGAACAAGCTAGAAGTGAATAGTGATTACTTCATCATTTTGTAATAAGGATTTTTTAAATGTAATAAAGAAGTGAGCTCTACAGTAAGTTTTTTTTTTTTTTTACATGAAAGCGTGCAAAATTAAGTACTTTTGGTCATTCTTAGCTTTCTTTTTTTTATATAAAACATGGTCTTACAATAGGTATTTGAGGATTCATTGCTTGACTTCACTCTTAATGCAACAATTCATTCCTTAATTTAACAGGAATCATAAAAGAAAAACATCTCCAAGGCTTCAAACATCTCTGGGAAAGGATATGCACGTTCAAAAGTAGTTTTGCATTTCCAGCTGCAGCTTTCTCTGGGATTAGCAGATAGAGTTGCCAGCTGTGAGTTAGAACAGAGATCTAAAACATGCCCTTATGGGTTGTCATGAACTGATCAGATTCAACCTTCTGAACTCCAGATGGGTACTGCTCATGTGAACTCCTATTATCAGCTGCATGAGCTTGTGATGTGAATTCATGAAATAAATGAAATTTGATTCAATTTATTTTAAAAACTACATGTTGACATTTCTACTTTCATTTTAAGATATATACTTTCCATCATATTCTAGCATGAGGCAAGGAATGTATTTTCAAAGAACACTGTGGAATACTGTGATCTCTCCAAAATACATTAATACATGTCTTAGCAGATAAAAATGGATTACATATAATTACATGCAATTCTCATGCTGAAACTAGACAGTCAAGGCCTCTCTGAGCAATTCAGCTTGGTCAAACATCACAACAACTTCATCTACTTTAAGTTTTACTGGATTACGACCATATATATTTTATATATTACAATTCTAGAGATTATGAACAAGTAGTGTTAAAAAAGACACTTCTATTCCTAATTTATTCTATGATTTCCATCTGTATTAGGGAGCCATTTACTTTATATTTGCTCACTCTGAAATAATTTAATATTTAT
Organism: Urocynchramus pylzowi; assembly: GCA_013397555.1. Lineage (NCBI taxonomy): Eukaryota > Metazoa > Chordata > Aves > Passeriformes > Fringillidae > Urocynchramus > Urocynchramus pylzowi. The sequence goes on from VZRH01006200.1 coordinate 113,531, forward strand.
ATTGCTAACACCTTACAAAGTAGGGACTGCTAATACTAATCTAGATTTTATATGAGATAGATGGTTTTCTTAAAGTTTCAAACTTTAGTATTAAAATTTTTCTGTTCTTTCCCCCAATCATAATAAATGAACAGTTTCAAGAGGTTCAGAATCTAAAATTTGTTTTCCATTATTTTCTTTTCTGTACATTTTCTGCCATCAACAAATGTGGTAGGAGTTTATGCCACAACCTTCTCATCTCAGTAAGTGCACTAATGTGGGTCTCTCTTCACTACTGATTCATTTGTTTTTGCAAAATCAGAAAATTCTTTGTCTGAGATCTCTGTTACTCTGTCACACAGACAGAAATTAGTCATCGTGGTCAAAAGGATTAGAAAGGGATAAATGACAACAATACAGATATGCTGTTCACCTAGGAAAGCAAACTGAAAAAAACCACAATTCTCTTCTTATCATGTATCTTAAAAAGTTTACAATAACACTTAAATTTGCAATTCTGAAATTATTTTTAGCAGACAAAAACGACAACTGCCACACCTATGGGCCACATTGACCATGCTTAGATACATAATAGTTAAAAGCAATGGAAGGCAAATTCCCTGTTCTCAGAAATCTGGCCTTCTGTGGCAAGGGAGGAAAAAGCAGTTTCCCCCAAAGAATACAAAACTGGCAGGAAGGAAAATTCTTGTACAGATCCAGAGATTGGTGTGATGCAGGCATTAAAGAAATGATCCATGTCCTCAATAATGACCGCCAAGTGCTCTGATAGGTGTTCAATCAACAAAGCCAACTCAGTTCTTAACTCAGAACTTAAAAGAGAGTGATGTAGAATGACAGGAGATGACTGTGAGCAAGAAAACCTTTTATAACTGCAGCAATATCTGTGAGAGACAATCAGCACAAGTGTGGGACACAAGCTCATCCAATTCTGGAAGAGAAAACCTTATGGCTGCATCCCACTTGTCTTACATCACAAGCCTGCACAAAGTAACAGCAGGGAAGGAGACTAGGAAAGAATTAGGCTTTTCCAGTTTGGTATTTTTCCTCTGTTGCACAAGCTACAGCATTCCTTCATATATAAAAACTCTTCAGTATGGAACTTTTTACATGTATTTTGATCCAGAAGAATGTGTCACAATCCATCTCCCACAGCCCTAATTATGGAAACCTGTGTGAAATCAATCTAACAAACCATGCTTTGTCAAAAGAAAAATCACATATTATAATTATATGTAATTAAAGGAAAGGTTTAACAATTTGCTGGGAAATTGACACACAGAAAAGGGTGATTCAAAGCAAGTTCTCTAAAGCCTCCAGAAAGAAATACTACCAAGACCCATGCATTAAAATCCAAATTTTGTTTGGCTTTGTGCTTCTACTGCAAACTCTGTTACTGAACCACACCCTGGTCTCGCATACTCCACAGAAATATTTATTCCTATATGAAGGATATTTTGTTTTTTTTACACAGAAAATATTTGCATTTCACAAGTGTAAATACAATTATAATGAGGGAAAGACAAGAAGACAATAAATTTCTGAATTAAAAGGGGCTAAACCCACACCAGTTAACACAGTGATTCTTCTAGTGATTCTTTTGTGTAGATTCATTCCCTGACGTAGAGGATTACTCATTACAGTGCATGAAGCAATGTATTAAATCTTTGCAAAATCTTTACAGTGACATATTCAGGTTTTTAAGTTTCCATTGGATACTATCAAGAGACCTCCTTTATGACTTGCTAGTCAGTTTCAATGCATCTAATAATACAAAGGTAGTGACAATCAAAACATTATCCCAACCTGCTCTGCTGAGTTTGCCATTATTTGAGATTAAAGAGCAGAATAATTGAAATAGAAAGTCTGACCCAATCACCTGTACTTTACACACATAAAGCAGGAAGTAGGGAATAGAGTTGATTAGTCAGATAATAATTTAAATGGAAATTCACTAATTTATAGCCTGAACTTTACTTCAAAAACACAACTCAAATTCTTAACTGTTTGAACAATTTCTAGTCAAAAAAAGAACGGTCTTACTGGTATACTTTCATCAGGATATCCAAACAGGAAACAGAGCAGATATGCTTTTCCCCTCATTTTGAAAAGCTGTGAGTAGTAAATTAGATTCTATTATTTAACCATGACTGGGTTGCAGTCAGGATGTGAAAATTATAAACTGTAATTATCTCAAGAAGCGATCCTAGAGCCATTGAGCTGTATTGCAACTTGCTAATTTGAGAAGGCATGAAACCAGGATCACAAACAGGCCCAGGCCCTGCAGTGCCAAGCAGGCAGCACCTGGGCTGCATCCACAGTGCTGGGAACACACCTGGGACAGGAACACACTGGTGATGTCAGAACCAAAGAGTAATGGCAGGGAGCCAACACACAGTCAGTACACATGATAAGGGAAGAATTCTGCACTCAAAGTCACCAAGAAAAGGACAGCCAGACATTATCCCAACCTGCTCTGCTGAGTTTGCCATCAGAAGGCACCACAGAACAGACTGTTCAGAGATGAGCAACAGAGCAATAGCTCATAGATCCTGATGGCTTTGGTGCCAGCTGCACATGTAACTGCTCGGTGTTGCCTCTGGATGACCACTGAAGGGTACAGAGAAATTTGGAGGTGTCTCCTTAAATTCCAATTCCATTACCTCTTGGATCAGCTGTGATAGAGAAAGGGGTCTGTATTGCCCAGTTATGCACCTGTTTAGAGCTTCCTGCCCCAGTCCCTGCATATGTACTTTCTTCCAGGACAGACACAGCAAAGCAGGTAAATCAAACCTTTTGGCCTAAACTAAAGCTGCAATGTGTCCAAGCCTCCTGGACCCAGAGTTTGTGGAATACTCCTGGAGACCAAATTAGGTGTTGTAGGTCCCTTGGGCTTTTAAATGTTTGCACAGTTAGGTAGCTCTCAAGCAGGACAGTTGGTGATGCAGTTTTGGAGCCCGAATCCTGGGTCTATTTGGATATTTATACCTTGCATACCTCTAGATACTTGACAGGGCTAATGTTACTTATACTGAGATACCCCCAAAGCATGTGCTACTAGCCTAGATCTTTCAGTTTCTAGCTTGAACTGGGCTACTTGAAACACACTTCATGAAATGAAATTTCACCCTGCAAAGAAGTCTAAGATCGACTTTAGGTACCAGGCACAAAATAAGGACCCTGCTTATTGTCTATGTAAGAGCATCAAAGAAGATCAAGAAATTTCCAACACTCATTACTTGAGGTTACTGTTGACTTTCATAATAGAGCAGACATAATATACTGAGTACTTCCATTCTACAGAAGTTTCTAGTAAGTGAATGAATTCAATTGAATCAATTGGAAGAGCCCTCACACCTATAGTTTTGCAGAATTAAGCTGTAATAGATGTGATTAAAAAACTTGCTGATAAAACAAATTTTCCACCGTAAAAAACCCAAAAAAACTGAATGGTAGAAAACATTTAAAGATAGTGCAACAGTGGGCAGAAGTTCAACAGTTTAAAATGATTGGATGCCCTGAGAGCTTCAGCTTCCAGATTTTGATTCCTTGGTAAAGTGTTTGGCTTAACAGAAATTCTGTTAGGTTTGGGAGATGCACCTCCTCGCAGTATCATCTCTATTCATAAGCTAAATTTTCTTCTATGGAAAATTTGTGGTGTTTTTTGGTTTGTTTAGGCTTGGTTTTGTTTTATAATTTCTCTTTTTTTTTTTTTTTTTTTTTTTTTTTAAGGGGATAGCAGATAGAA
>VZRH01006200.1:117352-217727 GCA_013397555.1 Urocynchramus pylzowi
GGGTTGGTTTTGTTTTATAATTTTTTTTTTTTTTTTTTTTTTTTTTTTTGAAGAGGCATAGCAGATAGAAACGGGGGAAACAACTCTGACCCTTTCTGTCTACTAACTATAATACATATGTAGTGTTAACAAGCTACATAATGAAGTGCTTCCATACATACAGGCACAGAAATGAGAGGTACACACAAGGAAAGTTGATGAGAGTAAGCTGGGGAAATTTTAGAACATGATTAAACTGCAATGTATTTGAACTTCCTCTCCATTAAATAATGCTTCAGATCTATTTAAACTCACTTAAGTGGTAATACCTCTGTTAAAATAAAGAAAAATCTGCCCTCTCTTTTTTTACAACATTTTTTAGGAGAGGAGCCCAACATATAAAGTAAATTCAGAACAGTAAGAAAAGGAGCTGTTTGACTTTAAGTTATATATGAACCCCAACGGGTCAGAACCAACTCAATTACTAAGGACAATGAATTAAAAACATTTAGGTTTCCTAGGTTAGCTCTCTTTATGATGAGTGAAAAAAAAGAAATTTAAAAAAAACTTTTAAAGATGTGAATAGCAATTCTCATCTCTCTTAAACACCTCATGGAATTTGTTTCAGACTTCCTGAAGACAAGTTACTCTAGCATCAGGTCACACATGGAAAATATCAGACTGATTTACTACATTTTTACAAAAGTCTAAATTTCAGTTTTGAAATAATGGGAAGGCAATGTCTCTGTAATAAAATAGCAATGATATTTATAAGCTAATGGTGCTTATATCTGTACTTAAATTTGCTGTCACTGCTTATTAATGTTATGAAAGGTTTATGCAATATTCCAGCTGCTTTCTATCACAGTGTTCAAAATGGCAAAGAGGACTATGGGAGATGCTGTTAGGTAACCTCACATCAGAACAAATACTGAAATAAGAAGGGGATATATGTTGGAACAGAACCAAATAATTAAGAATAATTTCACTTGCTATATACTTTCAGATGCCATTTGCCTCATGCACATAAGCAGCCTTCCTTGAAAGGCTGCTTTGCATTAGTAATACAAAGTTTACTGTACAAAGCAACCAAATAAAATTACAGAAAAACTCAGTTGATGGAAAAACATTATCTGGACCCTGACAGCTTTAAAATCACAAAATTCTGTAAACAGAAAGAAGAAAGTGACACAAATAAATTTAAAATCCATTATATAAACAGTGGAACTAATGTGGAATTGAATGTCATCCAGAAGTTACTCTCGAGTTAAAAAGCTGTATTTATGTTTCATGAAATAATATAAAAAGTTTCAGCAAAGCTGAGACAGTGGGATTTTTTTCTGTTTTACCACTAGTGAAATTATTTTACAGAATACTTATGTAGCCAGCAAGCTTCCAGCTTTCCCTTACAAAACAATGTAAGTTATAACCCTGCAGACTGTAATTTCTAGCTTTTTATCTTCTTTGATCTGATGTTTAGTCCTTGAATACCCCCAATACCCATTACACTTACATGAAAGTTTACAAAGTTACAGATCCTAATCTTGTTAATGTAAATAAGTAGATCTATGTGAAATCTTACTTTTCCTACACCATCGACTTTTAACACCAGGAAGAAAGAAATAACACCAGATTTTGTCCCCTAAATAGTACTTTTCATTAATGAAACAACATAGCTTGTAGATTTGAAGAGTGACACTCAGCTCAAGAACACTTATATTCAGTTCCCAGATAAAACAATACTGTAAACCTACAGAAAGTAACTAATAAAAAAATCTACACAAGAAAACTGTAAAGGGAACTTTGTGATCAATCTTAGTTAAGGTAGTCAAAATGTCATAGGAGTTTCTTAAAGGAACAAAATTTAAAACAGGTAAGATATGGATGCACATGATGAAAATTTAATGTTTTCACATTTAATGATCTTCTTTATATATTTTGTCTCAACAAGCCATACTCTCTACTTTTATTCCACATCTTAGTAAAAAACTGGTTTTTTCTAGTTTGAGACACTCTTTATAATTGAAATCAATATGGTTCATGGCAAAGTAGCAATTTTAGACCTGACTGCCAATTTATTTCAAATGCACATGATGTTACAATCAAACTGCTGATATGTCCACTGCTGTGACTTATTCAACAAAACATTTCTGCTTCATTGAAGCAAAGAATGTGTTTATTTCCTGGAACATGTAGAGGCTAGTTTCCCAAGCTCCACACGGAATGGTATCCCTCCCCCATCCTGTCCCCCCCAGATTCCCATGCTCCTTGATCTATGCCATGAAGACAAGCAGAAATAGTCCTGGAGAAGGAAAAATTAATTTGGCTGGACAACCTGTGCAATTTTTCATGGTGTAAAAAAAAAGTATTTTTATAAATGTAACAGTGTGGTTACTAGGGGAAAAAAAAAGGACAAGTCTGTTCTTTTGGTGGCCGATTGGCTGTAAAATACTCTCTTGTGCCTTTGTGTTAATTTTCTCACTTCCTCGACTTTCTCAATTTATTCCAAATTAAATGTTTGTACAGCCAAATTCTACACTGAATTTGAACATAAAAGGGGAACATCACTGATTTTAGATTGATATAGAAAAGAACATCAGTGTGGAAGTTCTAGGAACTATTTTTGTAATACATCTCAAAAACAGGCTCTTCTGCTTAGTAGAAAGCCTGTCCAGAAACTAAAGGATTCTTGTGACTCTGGGGCTTTTCTGCATTTTGAGTTGAACAATACAAAAGGAACCACTTGTAAGAAAATCTGACATAATAATTCTCTTGCTTCAATTTTAATCTGCCATTTTCTTATGACAGAAAGAAGGTAAGTATGATTTCTAATGGTGTTTGTTTTTTGGTTTTTGGTTTTTTAGATTTGTTTTGGTTTTTTTTAAGTTTTTTTTTGTTTATTTGCTAAGACAGACTAGCTGAAAACATAATGGTTGTTCCAAGAAAGCAATGGTATCTTTGGAAAATCTGCTCATTACCTGAACCATTCCCATATCGTCCTTAATTTGTGCCATCACAAGTGTTTTGAGGTCAATGAGCTCATTAGATTTAAAAATCACCTTTAGAAGGGAGTTATTTTAATTCTTTTTCTATCAGAGACAGAGTCATAATCTAGCTTACTGAGTAGTTTCAGTAACAGTTTAAGCATAACCATGGGGAAAGCACAACAGTGGCCTGAGCAGACAGGAGAATGAACTCTGCAAGTCTAAATTGGTACTAAGAAAAAAAATCATTGAACCATATCAACGTTACACTTTCAACACTTTTGGACAGTCTATATTACCTTCTTTGAAATTTACATCTTTGATAAATTCTAGCTCCACTCTAATTCCCAGTTCAAAGAATTCATATTCTGTCATTCAGATGAGAAAAAAGAAAGTCCTCAGGTGAGAAAAATGTCTTCAGTTTGCAAAGTGAGCATAAATCACAATTTTAAAAACATGCTTTCATTCCTAATGTTTAGATGCTGACCAAATACATAAGATTGGTATGTACAGTTTATTTACCTGAACTAAGTAAATTAAAATATAACTATATAATTGTGTATTTAATTTTCTGACATTTTAAAAACACACATAAGTCATTGTGTCCCCCTTTAAAGTTTGCACAAAGGTGATAGCAATTCTCCTGGCCTCTAATACTCTCTTTACTTGTTCATTATAGAATCCTTTTAACTTTGCCTCCAGCAATTCACAAACTCATTTTTTCATGAGTAAATATTTAAACCAGATCTGTTTTAAAATGTCTACAGAAAGGAGATAAAAGCAAGTATTTAGATTTATAGCTAACTGGGTAATAATCAACTGCTACTAGAAAGAATTTGATCCATGTCTCAGCTTTAACATGTACCTGTAGTCCAGGTAGGGGGCTGTGAGCCTTTGTGCCCTTTTGGTAATGTTCTTAAGCAAACAAAAGATTGCCACACACCTTGGAGGACAATTAATTCATTGAAACAGGACATTTAAACTTTTCCTTTTCATCTGTAACATAAGAGCTGGCTGCACTAATATTTGACTTTCTGTTTCACAGTGGAAAGAGAGGAGGATAAGAAAGGCAGAGAATTAGAACTTAGTTCTCAGATCATTGAGAGCTTGTCCCACACATTTAATGGTCTGTCTCCACTTGTCTTCAAGTAATGCAGTCTTAACTATCAAAATATATCCATTATTGAAATAGACCACTAAGATTTTCAGCATTACATGGAAAATATTCTACACATTATTTACGTATCCTTACAGAATCATATTTTTTACTTGGACCTAAATTTCCCCCTATTTGATGCTAAGTAAAACTCAAAAGTACTTCAGTTCATTTAGCTCCTGTTGTAGGAAAAACTTCCTAGGCTGCTTGAGAAGGCAGATACACTTTCCAAAACTGAGCCAGCTGCTGTTAGAACCTGAAGAATCAACACACAAATTCTGAACAAAAGTCTTCTGAAAACCACAGCAACATATGGCAACTGTACTTCATGTAGGATTTCTGCTATTTAGGATTTTAATGGTCAGTTACTATGCAAATAACAAACATTTTAATGATTTCAAACCTTCTATTATTGCTCCTGTAAAAGCTAGAAATACTTGCCAATTCTCACAACTCTGCTGTTACCACTTCTTTATTTTGCCAAAGGTGGTGTGCCAGCCATGAGGAATGGAATGAAAATGTCTCTAATCTGGATTTACCACTGCAGCTTGTGCCAGAGAAAATGCTCTTTTCCATGGGGTTGCCTGTTGTCCATTTAAAATGAGTAATAGCTTCCTAATGGTTCAATTTAGGATCCAAGCTCAGGCTCAATTACAAAAGCCAAATCACTATGAACTAAACAATCTGAGTTATTTCAGAAGACTTGGCAACTGTTCTTTCATCACCTTTTCAAAATAATAATTTGTGACTTTGAAAAGTATGAAATACACAAGTCACTAATTACAGTCAAAGCCAAATGATTAGAGAGATAATTTTTTCTTCCCTGTCTTTGATTACACTAGAGAACAGAATTAATGTTTGAAGATCACACTTTCTTAGAAGGAAACAAACAAGAAAAGAGAAAAAAACACGTAAAATGAGATTATGACATTTCACTAACTTTCTATTTTTTTTTTTTTTCAGATAGAAAAAGAGTAAAAACAGATGAAGGGGATAATACTGAATTTTCCCAGTTGAAGGAATTAAAATACATACATATATGAAATGGCCTGTCTATACTCTGTCTAGAAATAACTTCTGCAACTCATTGAATTTGAATGATTTACTTCAGTAGGTCGGCATTTCATACTTGGCATCAAACCCAGCAGTGTTTGATATGAAGAACATTCTTTCTAAACACTCTAAGATACTGTCTAGACTACAAAAATACTTGAACATTTTTGAATTTATTTTCTAGGCTTATGTTGTACATGGGCATGAGTTACTGCTGCAAACATTAGAACTTTTTTGACTTATTCTCTGATTTACCGGCTTTGAGTGTTGCAGTCCTTAAAAGTTTTTATAGATGTGGAAAATGTTTGAAAATCTGGTTTTAGAAGTTTATTACTCAAAAGGCACTAAAACTAGGATGGAAACAAAAGAAGAAAGTTTGGTTTATTTGAAAAAAAAAACTATCTAAGAAATACATGAAATGCTGAAGAAGAAGAAGAATTATTTCATTGCCATTAATACAATCTACAACTATTGCAAAATATGGGTTTAATGCACAATAGTATACTCTTGGTTCTATTTTAATTTTACACAATTAAAAAAAAGAAAGTATATTTATAAGAAACTGTGTGTATTTATTAAAGTAGCATAAAGTATTTCAGGAACCTGATGATTTATTCTATCTATAAGCAAATGTTTTGGTTTGAACTAGGGGAAAAAAACTCCTAAAACATAACTTCACAGTTACAGAAACAAGTAAACCTAAGATTTTCCACATAATTACCTTGAATCACATGTATTTTTTATGTTATAAAGCAGACAGCAATAAACACAAAAGGAATAGTTCACTCTTTTCATTGAATTAAAACCACACCAATGTAGGCCACCAACAGTTTTGGAAGAAGTGCTAACAGGCTTCTGCTACAGAATAAAGAAGTTTTCTCCTTTTGAAGAGATCCTAATTCTCTCATCGGCAAAAAACAAATAGAGAAACCAATTACTTACTTCCCTTTAACAGTATACAAGAATATAAAGTTGTTATCTATATTGTTCTCTCTTACTGTAACTTTTGTACTAAAGTTATTTTTAAATGTATCAACAAATACTTTTTGGGTGTCAGGAAAAGATACTACCCTACCTGATAGCTGTCAGAGGGTCTAGGAAGATTGCTTTTCTTTTGGCATTAACACAGAAATTAAAAAATTATAAGACAAGATCAGAGGTGGAGTCAAGACTCCCTGACCATGTGGTGTGACAGGAATGTTTATCCGCATGGGACTGGCTATTTGTGGGAACATCTCAGTGACAGTACTGGACCTGCTGAAACGTATGAACAAAACCATTTACTAACAAGGAAATGAGTTTTAAAAAGAGTTTGTAACTGTGACTGTCATCTTTTTTTTGCCAGGCTTTAAAGTTAAAAGAGAAAACACTCTAAAGGAAAACCAGCACTTACAGTGAGGCTCATAGGGAGGAGGAGGATCACCGCAAGGAACACATTCCATGTCTTGAAAGCCACCAAGCTTAGTCTTCCTATAAAATCTAGAAGACAGAAGAATGTGAAAAAAATAGTTAGTCAAAACCAGTTATTATTCCTCACAAAATAATTCAGGTGTTTTAACAAAATCATCTATAATTGAAAGTTTTGTCAATCTGTGGCTCAATGCAAACAATCAGGAAATAGAAGAAAATAAAAGTAAATAAAAGTACAGTAGCTATAAATTAATAGTGCAAGACAGATCTAAAATAAATTGAGGAAAACTTCTACATCTGTTAGTCCAAAGGCATGGTCACTATAATCTTATATTCACAGAAGAAATAAGCAGTTCTGGAGATTTCGGACAGAAATCAATATCCCATTTTCTACACAGATCACAACATGCATGACACACATTAAGAACTTACATTATGCAAGCTTAGTTACGTGTCTAAAAACTAAAAGTGAAGCAATTGATCTATATATTACAAGGTAATTATCACCTCTAAAAATATATAACAGGCTGAATATCAGTGACATTTTATTTAAAGACCCTTCAAGAACTTTATTCCTGAGCTTATGTTTGAAGAGCATACTGACTACAGTGACTGGCAAAACACTACATTCCCAATCAGGGAACAAGAGTAGCCCCAAAGAAAAAGCAGAACTTTAGAATGCTGTACTTCAAATTTTTATGTATGACATCCTCTAAAGAACTTACCTACAGCTCCTAGTCAAATAGGTCTGTCTGTCTTTCAACCATTCATTAGTACTAAGACAGAATCAGCAGCAGTGGCCTGTTCAAGATGAGTACGTGAACTTTTTTCTGTAGTGGTAGTGGCACATTAAATAGAAGGTACTAACTCTCTGATGTTATATTCCTAACTCTGCAAATGCCATTAAAGTATGAAGCTTTTATCAGCTAATGCAAACAGCTTTCCAACTGCTCAAGAAACTCCCACTTTATCAATGTGAACAGAAATAGATCCATAGGCTGCAGGACTGAAGGGGTCACTGTGATCATTTGCCCTGAACAAAATGTGTTAATATTTGTTTTTAGCTAACATGCTCACTGTAGTGTTTTGGAGCTGAGCAATAGAGAATGGCATGTTGGAAACCCATGCAAAACAGAAATAAATAAGACTGCTGAGAGGTAAAACATCAGTTAAACTAATTGGTTCGGCTAGCTGTATCCTCCATTCGTTTGGGCAGCATCTAAACTAAAGGACAGGTATGAGTGGTGGTGTGTTTTAAAAGTTCTGTTACCCAAAACATCTAGACCAGATGTCCCATGATTACCCTTGACATGGCCATTACTACCTCCCTCCTCCTGTTTCCAGCTTTGCTGCCAGAAAACTCAGGTTGTGGAGGCAGCTCTCATTTTAAGACATACTCAACACACCTATCTAGGATGCATTCTAGACTGGAATACTGAGAAGCATTCCCAGGTCCTCCAGTTTAGCTTTACCTTTAATTCATGTCCTAATGTGGCTTCTTTTTTATTCCTTTCTCATCTTCCAAAATTCAGCTTATATTGTTTACAGAATAAGAAAATCTTCTCCCTGCTGACAACCAAGTAAGCCCCACAATATTAATATGCCATAAGAGCATAAATCAATTTACCATGTGGCTGCAAGTAGTATCAAAAGTGGTTGTAACATCTATAATGCCTGGGGCTGCATCTTCTTGTACAGTGACTTAAGCTAAGATTAGTTACCAAACCTTTACTAAGTGCTTTTAAATGAAGAGATTTCACCTCTGGCTTGAGAAGGAATAATGGCAGAAGATTCAACAGTGTTCAGGTATTTGATAGTTATATATAGTATATATATATATAAAATAAAACAGCTGAAATATAGATACTAAACAAATGTATGAATTTTTAAGCATGTCTGAAATATATACTCTGAAAATACAAAGGCTGTTACAATTGCAACTCAGTTCTCATACACGACTCCTGTCAGTTAAATTACCAGTTCAAAAAAGCAACAAAAATGTCTTTTCACAAATTCATGGCAGGTGTTCATAATATCAAAACTTGGCAACAATGTAAAGAATAGCCTTTTAGAGATCTTAAGATTTAATATTACAAACAGAGAAAATTAGCAACAGAGTTTTGGGATGACACAACAACAAATGAAGCACAGCTCTTGATTTATAACAGCAGTTTCAGGAAACAATTCTTTGAGATTAATTTATGATTCTCAGGTAGGATCATGCTTTATGAATTTTGAAGAAAAGAAAGGTGAAAGAAATTTCAGACAGTGAACCACAGCCACTTTCTTTGACCTAAGAATATATGTGCGTGAGAAATAGTAGGCATTGACCTGGAGGGGAAAAAATGCAAGCAAATAATGTGATCATTTTTGAAGAAGGTAGTAGTGTATGTTTTCAAATATTTAAATCTTAATAACAATGAACTAAGTCACCAGTAACACTGCTTGAGGTATTCTGCTCAGGTGCTGTACAGACAATACTGTCATAGACCAAGCAGGTAATTATCAAACCATTTTTGTAGATAATTATTACTGCAATTCAGAAATTATCTGCTCAGATAATACAGTAAGGCCAAGATTAGAACATAGAACCTTCATACATACACAAAGGGTACCAACATTTATCCAGAAAACACGAACAAGCAATTTTAATGTAAATTAGATTAGAATTTGTTCAAGTCTCATCTTCAGAAATGGTCTTACCCTGGTAAACAGTCCCCACATAGTGCATTGCTGGTGGCAGAGCAGTTGGCCTTCTGAAACCGGTTAACCAAGGCACAATCCAGACAAGGCTTGCACTTCTGAAAGCCCCAGTCTTCCTTGAATCTGTTTGGCCTGCATGCCATGCACTGTGCATCCTCCCCATATCCAAAGCCGCATTCCTGCAGGGATTAACAAGCAATAGCAAGCTATTCAGTCTCTGAAAGCGTGAACAAGAAGAGAATGCTGGGATAAAATGAAGACCTGGTGTAATTATTACTGAGAGTAGGTCTTTCTCGAGACAAAAGCCATCCTTTCAGCAAGTTCAAATGTGTCTTCCACTGCTAATAATCTCTCTTACTTCTATAAGTAATACTTAGTCATCCACTTTATTCATGAAACCACTGTGTATTTGAATGATAAAGGGCTTCAAGGACTCCCGCAGTTTCATTATTACTAGCTTATGGTAGAATTATTGAGCTGTCTGTTTTTTAATTAGGTCAGTCATGTGAAAGCGAAGAAACTGGGACAAGTGAAGTATGAAGGCACTTACTCAGTTACAAAAACAGCAAAGAAGCACTTTGATATTAAGGTTCATAGCTAAGGTGAACAAAGTTAATTGGCAAAGAGAGTGCACTGATCTTCAAAAGCTTAGGACTTCTGTTACCAAATAAAACAAGAGCTGGTTAATGACCATCAGCTAGGCACAAAATGTTGCTTAGCCACTAAGAATCTCAAAAACTCAACCCACTACAGCTCTCAAACTGTTGGAAAAGTTTAATAGATCTGCCAATCACAATATTTTATTATACAAGTAATATTGTTATGGTTGGTTATTTCTGCCAAATCTAGCAGTTTAAAGGCATAATTTCCATTCATTTGCAAAAGGACACCTAATACAATGGACAAGCTGCAAAGATAAACACCAAGCCATAAGTGAAAGTTTGGGGGCTGAATCCTATGAACTGATTACCAAGAACTATTAATCAACTTCTTAGGAGTTATCAAGTTACTAGGAGCTGCTATTCCCTCTTATCATCCAACTATCTTATCAATTTTGCTCGGTACTTTGAAGTTTGATTTGATGCATTAGTGATACACCACAAAACTGCAAGGGGAACAAAACAAACTGCCAGAAAGAGCTTATCAGGAAAGGCACAGTACTGGGACCTTGCTCTCCAGTATGCATTTTCAGTGGAAGAATAGGGCATCTTCCCAGGGGGAAAGCTGCAGGAAATCTTCAACTCAGGCAACTTCAGAGGAGGTTCACCAGTTTGATGCATATAAACATGCATGATGCATGTGTTTGATGCATTTAAAAAACTTTCCCCAAAGTCACTAATCTAACCAAATCTACTGCAAGAAAAAAAGCTTTTAAACTTCAGAAGCACACTCAGATTCTCCAAGATCCAGTGTACTTGGATTCTCCAAGGCTTTGTGCTGAGAAAGCATCTATGGGAGGAGCTCTGTGATCAAGCAGGCCAATAAGCATTTTATAGTACCTCTAACCTGAAGTGATAAAGTAACAATAAACAACTTCAGATGCATTTTACAGGACATTCTAAGAATTTTTAATTTTCTTTTATGTTAAGAATAAACTTTACTCTCCTCTGAAGAACAATCCCTCAAGTATGCAGAAAATAAGCAAATTATGAAATGAACTACAAAAAGACACTAAAATTAGTCTTCTTCCTCTGTCTCTAGATCCACAAACTTAAATAATAATTTTTAGTTTTTGTTTTGCTTTCTTTTAGCTGAAATGTAGTTTATTACTACTAAGTACTTTTCAGATCAAGGAGCAGACAGGCAAATTATTGCAGTTAGTAACAAAACCAAAAAACATCCTACAGTTTCATGCTCTGTACAGCATGGTCCTCCTGTGATATACCGGAACCATATTAAAGCTGGTACGCAAAATATTTTATAAAAATATAAAAATATTCATTTTCTTTTTTTACTTACTTCAGATATAGAACATTTCTGAACAGAAAGATACAAACAATTGACTTACCTAACCATTTTATTTCAAATTGACAATTTTCTACTAGGAATCAATGCCAAAGCCATGTCAGTTGTAGCTGTATCTTCCTGTGTTAATTTTTACACTCCATTTCATTCATGTAATTTTAAGACTGTATACAAAGCTACATGATTACCACGAGGGACTGGAACCAGACTAACTTGTGTTAGATTTTGCTCTCCCTAAGTCTAAACAAACTTTTTCATTAAATATCATTAATCTTTAACACACTCTTTCTACATACCTACTCTTTCTAGTTAGCTTATCCAAATAGTAGCATTATGGAATATATTATACCACTCAGTTAAACCATTTATATTTGGATCTTTTGATAAATCACTTGGGATCAGTCCCTCCCAAGTCCTATCAAACTTTCAAATTTAAGGCTTGAATTAACTTAATTATAAGTTTTCCTTTCCAGACTACCTTTGAAGCTTTGGATCAAAAAAAAAGCAGGAAATAAAAGTTAGAATTAAAAGCTTTCACTCACTGGTCCAAACTACCAAAGCTGAGTAAATTGCTCTAGATCAGATCTGCTTTGCTATAGCTGGATGTATGGACACATCCTAGTGATCCTTTGCATCATGGATGGTTTACTTTAAAGCTATAAAAATGGTGGATGCAACATAAAGAAATCTTCTGCCAAAGGAATTTACAGTCTCCCATCTTTTCAAAGATGGTTTCTAAGTCCTTGCCAGGAATTCCGCGGATACCAATTCGTAACAACTAAAACTTTATGTATGTGCTTTTTATGTTCACATAATATTTGAGGTAGTTAACTGCCTGTCAGGTGCAAATAAATATTTAAGCTTGTAAACCAGGCAGAACTTCAAAAAGATCTGTACTCATAATTAACCACATTCCCCAAACTGAAGGATATGATTTAGATGATGGATTCAAACCCTTTGAAATCTTGGACTTTATAATTTAGCAAAGATACAAACAATTGACTGCTCATTTTTTATCACTGCATGTGCAAAACTGATGTGCACCAGTTTTCTCTGTGTTCTATTTACAAAGCTGTCAAGTTATAAGGCTGATGAGTTCTGAATAGTTCCCAACTCCCCCTCACCCTTTCCATCCTCCCACTCTTAACTTTAAAAGAGAGCTTATCTCCTACGGCATTTGACCTTAGAAGTGCAGAAAAGAGAATTAAAATTTGTAATATAAATTAGCCGAAAAAAAAAAGCACCAATATATGCTGTCTTTATTTTTGCTGTTGCAAAGCTTTCTGTGAAGAACACTTAGCACACTCCTCCCTTTCTACTTCCCCTTTTCAATTGATGAAAATTTTCTCTCTCAAATAATATACAGTACAAGCCATAAAACTCAAACAGTTCTTTAGAAACTGAATTCAAGTTAATTACAAAAAAATCTTCAAAATTCAAATGCACCTCAATTTTCTTGATATCCATACAGCTTTCATTATCACAGTAATGTGCCATCTCTTGACCTTTAACTTATGTATCTGCAGAACAACTCTGTTCAGAAGTGTTTCACTGAGGTATCAAGTGGGGTGACTGGTCAAGGCTGCCTAGGAATCTGTAGCAAACTAGTCAATGAAACTCATAATCTTGTTTCTAGCTAAAAAAATTAAAAGCACAGAATAATGCAGATACCTCTTCAAGAATTACCAGGCCACTGTTAAAATTTTCTTTCACTATGTACTACCCAAACTTTGATCCAGACAGAACAACCATAAGTTGAGCAGACTATAAAGGGTACTGGAGTTAAGTGGTATGGTTTTTCCCTAAAAGTTGAACCTAACACAGACAGTAAATGAAGAGTAAATTAGATTTTAAACATTATTTCAATTAAAATAACCTCAAATTTCATTAAAAAATGCTTTCAGGCATCACTAAGATCATAATCTGCAAGTATATTTTAGAATTGTTTCCAGTTCCACTGATTATCCACAAACTATGTAAATCCCTAGACAACACAGCCAAAGCAGTTCCACTTATGCCATGATGATTACAAGAATACTTGGTATTCTCAAGAAAAAGTCTTCCAGGCATTAAGACACTTAATTGGTGTCAGGTCATGCAACAGGTTGCGGCACTACACTGGTGCTGGGAAATGAAGCTTTTCCTAATTCCTTTGAGTACATGGCCTTTTTAAATAGCACATAGTTTTAACTTCCTAAAGTACCTCAGGCTGTGGGTCAGCCCCATGTAGAACCCAATAATGAGCTGGATCTATCAGCAGAAGTCTCTGAGCAGGATAGGCTGCAACAGAACACTGCAAATATCAGACTTAGCTGCTGTGTCAAAGTGCACAGCTAGGGTCAGAAAAGTTTCATTCTCAGTGAAGATGATTTGACATGCCTACATGCAGCTGCTCCAGTTTCCAGAAACACATACTGGCCTCTCCTGAGCTGAGATCTGGCAGGCTTTCTCACAAGCAGCTCTCTTGCTTTGGAAAGTTAGGAGTGATTGCTAAACATGGCAGCAGCTGCTCTCGGTGGCTTCACTGTGACAACACATCAGTCGCAGCACAGCACTCTGATGTTCTTGTGAGAGGACTGGCACATCCAGGAGAAGCTTCAAACAGTACCTGCCTGTTTAATTCACAATTCCTTCTTCTGAGACAGCATGCATGTCTCCTCTTTCTTCATCATACATCTGGTACAAGGAAGCAAGCTGTGATACACAGCCCCACCTCAGCAGCCATCAAGCTGCCTCTGTCCCACCAGCTCTGTACAGCAGCTGTCTCTCAGTGACAGTATTTATCATGGCTTACTTGATGGCAGTGCTGGCTTCAGGAACTCTCCCTCTCACCTCTTGATTTCTATTCCTTCCTTGTCATATATTGTCCTCAGTGCACTGGCTCAGCTCGTAACTTTAAAAAAATGATGGTGAAAGGACTGGAAGGACTTGCATTTCCGTACTTGAACACCTTTAAGAAAAAGGCTGAAATACAAATGATGTCTTTTTTTTTTTCCTGCATTAATTGTGATTTGTATAAATTTCAATAATATATAAGGCGTGATTTATTTCAGAAACATATATAATATAGGATGAAATGCTGTTACTATCAAGCCAAACCAATGACTATTCAGGCACTGGCAAACTGAAGCCACTTATAGAATAAAAGATATTAAATGATTTGTGCTTAACCATGTGATGCTTTGCTATCTACTAAATGAATGAGAAATGCAATAATGCTGAACCACATGAAGCAAACACCTCCTTCTGAATCAACTCAACCATTTCAGTCTCCCACCCCAGAAGAAAGCACTGCTTAACAAAAAAAGAAAAAACCCCAAAAAACCTAACAAAACCCCCCCAAACAACAACCAAAAAACCCCAAAAAACCAGCATGGAACAAAGACTGCCCACACTGAAAACTAAGCTAATTCAGTGATTCAAAGGCTTCACAAACATTACCAAAGACCCATTTATGAGAAGAAAAGGCTATACAGAGATTTTTTTTTTTTTAAATTAACAAATAGAAGCAAAAAAACATGGGAAGCAGCTTTTACTCTCTTCCCCATCAATTCTATTGATACAAGAACAAAGCTTCCTTTCTTCTGATGGCAATGCGTTAAAAGTACTTAATAAAAATACAGTTAACATGAGTAATCAATGGCTTTTAGTCCTAAGCTAATGTAATATTGCAGCATTGTTGTTAGAACAATATTTAGGCAATCAGAAAGGAAAAGCTGAAGGTGGTACTATTTCTTTCATACTTGAAGGAAAAAAATTACTTTAAAAACATTTTTGAAAAAGAGAGCCCCATTAAACTGTGACAGCAAAAGCTGAAAAGAATGGTCTAGATTCAGAATTAGTTACATGAAATAAGGCTGGGATTTTTGCTGATTTTGTTTTGTTTCATGCTATCAAGGGTGTCTGAAGCTGCTTTCCTATACAGGAAAGTCAATCCAATAGACTGAGCACTGGTTTGCAATCAAAATTAAAAGACTCACCATTGAATCACAGAACAGCCAGGTTAGAAGAAAACTTGAAAGAACATCTGAATGAAACTTTCATTGGTCAGGGACCTGAGCTGATCTGAGATGATCTAGCACACTGTCCACTTGCATCCCAAAAGCTCCCAGTGATGGGACTCTAGGGAACTTGTTTCAGTGAGTGAATGTTCTCACTATAAAAAAAAAAAAAAAAAAAGAATCTCCTGCTGCAATTTGTGCCCATCACCCTTTGTCTTGTCTATATGGTGCTTTGTGAAGAGAAAGCTTCTCTTCCACTCTATGGCCTCTACCAAAACATACCTGCATTACCACAGGCAAGTTGATTTATGTTAGTATCTCATGTATAAATTGAGAAAGGGCAACAGCATTTCCCTCATTTAGAAAGGGCAACAGCATTTCCCTCATTTAGAAAGGCAAAATGCTCATAGAGTATAGTAACAAAGATATCAATATCTAACTGAAGTTGGAAAAATAAGTATATACACACATACATATACATTTATGCAGTCTGTACAGATGGGTTTTTGCCCTGTATTTCTGTAAAGTCAGTCATGACAAGAAAGAAAACTACATATTTAGATTGTAACTGAGATAAAGTAATTCATACACAAGATGAGAAACGCTGGGCTTTTGCATTCAACAATACAGACTGATGTGTTTTGTTACAAGCATAAAAAAGAAACCTGTCTGTCAATTGCTTATAACACTCAGGGGAAACTAAACCAAAAACCCCACTTTTGGGAGAGACTTTGTTGTCTCTTTCACCTCCAGTAACTGAGTGAATGAATCCCAACATATTCCTCCCTTTCAGCTATGTCTTCCTTCATTGTTCTCTACCCCTGCTCATGCACAGCACCTACTTTCTCTGGACTGAAAACTAACATAGCATTTTACTGTACACTTAGACACACAATCATGCTCACACATCCAGCAGTATATCTAGTTTTATCCAGGAGTACTAAATATTTAATAGGAAAACTGACATATTATTTAGTGTTAAGAAACTGTTATTAAACTATAGCATTATTATATCATTGCTTTCTCATATGTAAAGAAAACGAGCAAACAAAACTTCTCCTGGGCTGCAAATTACTTCACATGTATCATTAAATGCCTCTTCCCTTTGCGTTCTGACCTTTGACTTTACATATTTTTTGCTTCAAGCTGTAGTTCTACATGACTGCTTTCAACCACATTTCAGTTACAGTCACAGCATCACATCCTTCATTATGATTCACAGAAAGTTGTACCTATATTTATAAAAGAAATTATGATTCCACTCACTTAGGTTTGAGCAAAATCTGTTATTTCAGTTCTAGTATAGAAGAAAAAATATTTTTCAAAGTCTATTACTGTCCGTGACAAGTAATTGCTTACATAGAAATTAACCAAGCATTCATATTTTCAAAAACACCAAACTAGCCCTAAGAATCAGGACTATCAGACTGTAAACAAAAATAGATGAAGCAAAACCATAACTTCAATAGTGTTCAATTGCAACTTCAATAACTTCAATTGCAACCTATAACCTTGCTGTTTTAGTTTAGCATTTCTTTATTGAGTGTAATTACTGAGGGCCTGAGTTTTCATGCTTTTGGGTTTTATTTGCCAACTAGATAAGTATATTATCTGACTATATAAATGAACATAGTACTGGCCCACTGTTACAAAGTGCCATATTTACAAGTGCCTTTATAAATTAAAACACCGCCTAGAACATCTGAGTTCTCAAATTTAAGGCCAGTCTGAAAAAATCCAAACTCAACCACATCTGTGTCGTAATTCATGTCTAAATCTCTGCTTTAACAGCATTGCTTGTATGACTAAACCTTAACTAATGCTGCCCAACATACAAAGGGATTCCCACTAAAGTGTGAAACTAAGTATTTCTGTTAGTGCACTGAACACTCACCACAGGGGGTCAAGAGATAGAGAAAAGGTGTCACTCAATTTCAGTAAATCCCTTCACATCACACACAAGCCACAATACTTGTGCTTTTTTCCAGAGCTGAACATAATAGGAACTATAGAAGCATAAACTAAAACCTTCTTTTTCCCCCTGCAGTTTGAACACACATACACACCAAACTTAGTAACGGTTCATGTTAAAAAATTTTCAAAATGAACATTTCAAATTCCCTTAGACACCCTAAATTCCACCTTCCCCATCTTTTTTACACCATCAGTAGAAGTACAAGACAGTTTGCCCTTCTACATGCAAAGGGCATGCTCTTTATGGCCCCACCTCTCAGGTATGGATCTGACTGCACAGTTATGCAGTCAGGTATGGATCTGACTGCACAGTTATGCCAGGGTCACAGCTTCATACTCCAGCAATGGGCAAGATGTGGGTTTAGAGCTGGACACTGAAAAAAGGGTTTTACACATGCATGAGTGTTGGTAGGTCTACTCACCCTTCCTGACACCACCCTGCACTCCTCTTTGCCTCACCATCCTCACGTCTCTGGCAGGACACTCTTGTTCCCTCTGGACTTCCAATCTCCCAGGACACAGAACTCACTCTGCTGTCTCTTTCACCTCCAGTAACTGAGTGAATGAATCCCAACATATTCCTCCCTTTCAGCTATGTCTTCCTTCATTGTTCTCTACCCCTGCTCATGCACAGCACCTACTTTCTCTGGACTGAAAACAATTAAGATTCCCCCCCTGACTTGCATTCAGACTTGGAATTTTGTTGAAAGTTTTGCCAAGTGAACTTTCTAGTTCTGCTGAATCCCAGTTCATAAACACAACCAGCATTCATCTCTGTCGATTCATTTCCATTGTCCCAAAATCCTAGTAATTAAAAAACTTTTATGGGGATTTTCTTTTGGGAGAAATGCAGTTGTTATAAAAGCAAAATGCAATTGCTTAAGATTCACAATAGTATTTCCTTCTCCATGAAATCAAAAGAACCTCTTAAGTGCTTTCTAAATATTATAATGTATTTTTCTGACCTCAACTTTTTCAATTACTTTACATGGCATAAATATAAGAATTAGGTTTATAGCATTTTTAATGAATTGTAAAACAAAGAAATTGAGCCTGACTTGAATCTGGCTTCCTAAAGTGCTCCAACCACAGACCTAGTGAAAACAGAACAATTACCTATCTCCCTCCTATTCTAAGGAAATATATTAGCTCTCATTTGAATTTTATTCTGCATTTATTTATTTATGGCCCTTTTATTATAAACCTTTATATTATATTATTTTTATTTTACTCTGTTAAGACAAAAAGTCATATATAAAATATTTAAACTTTGTCACCCAAAATCCAGAACCAATTGTGAATGTCAGCACTGTAAAAGTTAAGCCCCTCCACATCAGAAGTCTGTACCAATCACTGGTTTGAAATTAATTTTTCACATTCTTTTCTACAGAGTAAGGTTATGCAGTCTTAACTCCCTGTAGTTTTT
Organism: Urocynchramus pylzowi; assembly: GCA_013397555.1. Taxonomy (NCBI): domain Eukaryota; kingdom Metazoa; phylum Chordata; class Aves; order Passeriformes; family Fringillidae; genus Urocynchramus; species Urocynchramus pylzowi. The sequence continues at coordinate 136,004 of VZRH01006200.1, forward strand.
TTTTCCCCTTTGTAGTTTTTCCCTTTCTTTGTTGCATTAATTCACCTTTAAAACAATAATTTGAGAGCCCATCCAGATGGTACTGCCTACTTTATAAGTGGCATAAATCATTTTCTGAAGTCAGCATTTTATATAAAATGAAACAGATAACATGGCTCTTGAAAAACTGCAGAAGGCTCAAATGCCAAAACAGTACATATTTTCATGAAAGTACAGATATCCATTATTTTAGATCAAATACAAAAATGCACTTATCAGAAATAAAGTAAATTCAAGAAAGCATGATTTCCTTACCTTTGAGAGTTCCATTCCAGGCCCACATTGTTTGCAGAGGATACAGTTTCCAGTCTGGTCCCTAAATTCTTGTTCTCTGCAGTCTCCAGTCTCACAAATTACCTTACTTAGCTAAAACACAACAACAAAACAAAACAAAAAAAGGGTAAATTCATCAAAATATATCAAATCTGAGAAATAAATCCAGGTTTTGATCTTAAAAATAACTTTCTGAATTACTAATTATCCTTAGTTCTACAGCAAGCCAGAGTTAAGTACACTGAGCAGGCAATGTAATTGAGTGCTGTGCTACATTCTGTCCATAAACTGGAAACTCCAAGCACCTAAACAATGTTCCCAGCACACTGGAGTAAGAGATGGCCACCTCTGAAGTGAAGCAGTATCACCTCCACAGCACTATATTCACCTATATTTTCTGTCCTAGTTCACTCCTTCGTCCACAAAGAGGCTCACAAGGTAAAATTTTGTATTTGTGTATGAGGAGCAGACAGAAATTAAATGAATCAGTGGACCAATCTTAAGCTCAAACCAATAAAATGTGTAAGCATTGTCTGCATGCAGCATTTGAAGACCTTTAGAGTTAGCAGGAATGTGTAAAACAAAAGACACAGTTTCTGGGTTCAGTACAATCTTTTCAACATGGGGGAAAAATACTAATCTTTAACTTACCAAATATGCTAGTAAAATGGCAAGCACCTTCAGTTTATCATCTCTTTGTAATGCTTTGGCATCCATTTCTTTTGATTAAACCTTTCTCCCTAGAAAAATATATAATTAAAAAAATCATTATATTTACATTGTTTAAATTGCAGAAGTCATGTCTCTATCATACTTCATGACACTTGGCACGCCAAAATACAATCTGTCAATGCCATTAACATTTTCAAAAGGATTCCTGGAAGCTGCTAAACAACAAACACATGCTTTAAAAATCATATGCCTTTTGAAGATAAGACAATAAACACAAAGTTTCTATAGTTTTAAATCTCAAAAGAAGAGATAGCTATCAGTCCAGATTAGAGAACATCATCATTTATTAATGTAACATCCCTAACATATGTTTCTTGCTTGTTAAGCACTCAACTAAGTACGTGATCAACAGACAAAAATAAATTTCTTCAAATACACCATGTTGTTTCTATCATTTAAGAGTAGAGGCTAATAAATGAAAGGATGGAACCCAAAACAAAAGGAAAATATCAGAGAAAACCATTAAGAACAGTCACAAAATGCTTTCCAACATGGAACTACTGCAAGCATAACATGCCTTCAAAAATATGCAACCAGAACAAAAACGATAATTAACACACAATTCCACATTTTACTGCATGAATACCCTAGTTAACAAATTCTAATCAAAAAGAAGAAAGCATACTTCAGTGTCACTATTGACATTTTTTAAGATAAGCTGTATCTTGAAGTGTAAAAAGAGCAAAAGAAATTTTCTTTCTACTAGAAAGAACAGAGCAGGTAGAGATGTGTCAGACAGCCCTCCACAGGAAAGCCAAGATGACATTTTCATGGTTATTTCTCACTTAGTGATGGTAATGGTCTATGGGCCAATGACAATTACCAGATTAAATGCATGTCAGCATAGGTATAAAAGAAGACATACTCTCAAGGAATACGAATACATACAGATATAGTATTTGACATAGCTTTCTTTTTTAAGTCTGAGGGAAAAAAATTAAGGCAAGAAACATTAAATGGAAAAATCTCAGAAATAATTCTGCATGACCAAAACACAACTTCATGTAAAAAGTACTGTAGAACAACTAGAAAAATGAAAAATGAGAGTCAACTAATATTACAAGTTCTGAAGTCATGAGAAGCTGACAATTCTAATGCTGAACAAAAATAGGAATGCACGTACAAAACAATTTCTAGTAACAGCAAAGAGCAAATGGTGGACAGAGACAGTAAAAATACTGTTAAGGGAACTCAAATTTCAAGAAACGTTTCTCATCTGTTTTTAAAAACATACACAATAGGTAAATACACACACCATACATTATATCTTCTGGCCAAAAAGTAACCAAATATCTTCCAAGTAAAACCAGATTAGATAAGAGACAAATTGTGAGATTTTGCACCTCAGTAACCTTGAAATAAGTATCAAGAAAGTCTTAATTTTGATCCTGTTTATTCCCTTTGAAATGCTACAGAAATTCAAGAGTAATATATGAAGAAATTAAAAAATAACTAAGAATCAGCATACAACAAACAACTCTACAGTGCAATCCAGAAAAGCAGTCCTGTAAAACAAGCTTGACTTCACTTGATTCAGAGAAGTCAAGACAGTAAAGCTAAAAGTCTAAGAGTTAATTTAAAATAAACTGGTCAGATATTGATTCAATGAATCATGCTGAAATTAATGGGATTTGGGAGAAAAATCCCCATTAACTTTTTTATTTCATCTAATACTGTTTAGTGGTGAAAATAAATACTTCATGTGCTTTCTTAATTTCTATAGGACTTAAAACTTTACAGAAGTGTGAAAGGGAAATAAAGTTGTAACTATAATTGACTTTCTTAGATTTGAATGTCAAGTGATTACTCCAAGTCACATGTATTCCTTAATAATTAAAAAATAGCTAAATCATAGTACAGTTCTAATGCAATTATGACCATCTGTAGAATACTACCAAAACTTCAAAACCAGGATTCTTCCTAAGGTTAGAAGTAAGTTTCATTTTAAGTTTCAATATTTACTTTTGCTTCTGAAAATAGATGTGCAACATATCAAAAAGAAACTGACAAGTGAAATAATTGTATACTTTTTTGTCAAGTTTCACATAGAATTTTCAATACAAAAAATACCAATGAGCTGTAATAAGCTTAATGATCTAAAATACAGAACTGTAACATAATCTAAGAGGTCTGGTTTTTCTGTGCAAGCCACCTGAAGCATGGAAAAAATAAAGCAAATTAAGAACAGCCAAATTAACTGCCCTTCAGACTAATTACCTGCAATAAAACTATATTTGCTTAATGTAATTCAGGTATATTAACCCCTATACCTTTCCTCCAATATGCAATAACTTGAAAATTTAATATTGTTAAAAAATCAGTATATAAACAACTTATCAAAATCAATACTGAAACAAAGCTAATTATGTATTTTCATCTTTTAGTATTCTGGAGTCACAATGGAATAAAAATCAAATGCCAGTACAGAACAAAAAGCAGTATTAACAATCTTGCTGGTCATGCTGACATCTTGTATTTCAGTTTTGGAATTGCCCTATCTGTTATAAGATGATCTTCTTACAGCAAGTATCTCAAAAACTTTTAGAATATAAAAAGCACATGGTAAACCATCTTGTACCACAATACATTTTGTTCACTTAGGTGTGAAATTTGATTGCAGCTGTGACATACTCTCTCTTTAAAAGAAAGTCTACTGCCTTTATAACAGTCTTGGCAAGTCCAATCACCAGGAGTTCCACAACCCAGAGTAAATTTTCAAAATCATGCGTTTCATTACTGGCATCAAACTAGCAAGGACTTCTCCAACTCATCCTACACTTGACTAAGGTTCAGGTTTTTTACTGATCATTACAAGTTTCCTGAGATCTTACAGCTTTAGGCCTATGATATATCTTCTATATAATAAGCCTTCTATAAACAACAAAGATTCCAAAAGAAGCTTGCAGGTCTATGGACCTTAAACTTCAGAGTACTTCAGCAGCACCAAAACACATTTAAATAATTTCAGTAGATGTGTATGAATGCCTATGGTACTCTATCATGCCATTATTGTGCCCATTGTCACCACTCCTGCCAAAATAACACCAAAGAATCTATACTGATTAACAAGTGAGAAAGAAATGAGCCAGTGTACAAGAAATAACAATTGTTAAGAGGACAAATAAAATAAGATGTTTCTTTCATGACAACATTTTGATAAAAATAATTGAAAGGCACCTTAATAACTCACTGTATTGAATGCAAGTCCCAAAGGAGAGATAACTGTGTCAGCTGCATGTTTCCTGTTTCAATCTCCAGTTTGGTAAAAAGTCCTGCTTAAAAAGCAGAGACTGCAGCACTTAATAACAGATTGCTATGGGGCAAATTTCTTCTCTCATGACATCAAGTGGAATTATACTGATGTCTGTGGGACACCAGCCATTCACCTCATGCTTTCAAGTAAGAAGTTACTAGAAGTTTTTTGCCTCTAAAACATGTGTGAGTAAACAGAGGTTCCATACCTTTAATGACTATTTAAAGCTCTTGTCCAGATACTGATACTTAAAATGCTGAGTTCAGTTATACTCAAATTTATTAGAGGAAAGAAACCTGTAGACAGAGTTTTTTGAGGTCACTAAATCATTCCAAATACATCTTATTAGACTAATAGTAATATGCTTGCCTAAAATACTCAGGGAAAAGCAATCATTACTGGTAATGTACTGAACTCAGGATAGGGAACTTGCATTAAGAAATGTAGTTGCATAATTTTAAGGTCATTTGAGGCCTATTATGCATATTCATGAAGAGGGCAATATCAAACAATAAATTAGAAACATGTAATAAATGTGTTGTGGAAGTAAGAACTTCCAGCCTTTTAGGATTCTAGAATCCATGGCCCTCTAAAATTTACTCTTACATTTACCAGCTTGAATAGTAGTCATCATTTTATTTCAAAGTCCATGTCAGAAAAATATTTCTTTTATCTCTCAAAAAAACTTCAAGTTCCACTGTGAAAGGCACACCACCTCAAGAATCAAAGCAGCATGACTAAATTATGGCTGACTAGCAGGTTTCACAGACATGGAAGCATCAAAACTTTGAAGTCAACATCATCCATCTTCTAAGGGAAATTTTAGAAATGGTGAAGAGTCCCAGCTTCACAGTGACTTAACCTGAAGTTGTGAATTCACAGTTAATTCACAACCAGTTCTTAGAAATCTGCCGTATTTGATTTGATACTTTTACTTGATGACCACTTTTCACACACTCTATAACACTGGCAGAGTACTCTGAGAAGTTCTGGGTAAGAAAGAGGGATGAAAATCTAATCATCTTATCTTGCCAACAGAGGTCTCTGGTATCCAACAAATAGGGTCTCAGCTCCTCTCTAACCACCTACTTCCCACCCGCAGCTGTCAACTGCAGGCAATAAAACAAGGAGTGGCAGATGGCTTTAGCAGAGTCAGTGCCCCAGGGGCAAGAAACAAGAGAATGGAAAGTACTCATGCTGCTGCAATGACAAAGACAAAGCAAGGGAGCAAGTTAGGGACAAGAACTTCCACTACAGCACTGCACATTGTTATTTCTGTCTCACAGGTCTAAAACACCTTCCCTTGACACCCTGCCCACAACCCTTGTAGTCTTCCCCTTTGTGAAGTAAATGAGGTCTTGTCTGACAACATTTGCTCCAACTTTTCCAAGAAATGTGGGGGAAAAAAGCTCCATACTGTTAGCTAGGGCACATTCATCACATTAAATATCACGTTGAAAAGATCTGTATTTTACAAACCTGCCATACATGAAATGTACTAGGCAGCTATGGATTTATTTCTAATTTTGTAAAGACAGAGGTAGCAGATTAAAGTTAGAACCTTGCCGGTGATCAAAAACACTTAAATGTATTTTAGGGTCGGAGGGAAATAAGAAGACAGGGCCACAAGACACAGCCAGGAAATATTTGTGCTGCTTCTGAGTACCACACACTTCAAGTTATGTTAATTGAAGTACTTGTCTTTACAGGAATAATGGTGATAAAGCAGTTTATCGTTTGTGTTCTTCAACATAACCAGCTTATCATTAATTAGATACTAGAGTGAAATATTGTAACAAAGGTGCAATGTAGCAACATTTTTCCTACACATAAACAAAGCTTTTTAGAGGATCAGAGCCTGTGATTCACACAAGAACTCCCACTCTCACCAAAGCTGATGAGCCTACTCACACAACATCAAAATTGTGGTAAAAAAAAATGTTGCTCCTTCTGTTTAATACATCTCTCCCATCTCAAGTTCTAGGAGACACTGGTTTGCTAGATGAAAGCTCAGTGTCAAGATGCCCTTGTACTTTTGTACTCAAATATGTGAATAAGTAATACACCGAGAATGCCAGTATTATATTCATACTTCATTTACACCAAAATATACTAATAGTTCTTTTTCAAAGTAATTTTTAGGGATCATGGATTATAAAGCATTGGGCTAGTTAATACAGTTAATACACCTTGCAATGGTGCAATGCCAATATGCTACATTTGTCCAGCCAGCCTTGAGCAGTTTTGGATGGCATGCAATGTCTTAAAAAGCACAGACATGAGCTACTTTCATTCACACCATTCTCTTTTACCAGGATTGCAAGTTGTTGAAAGTGAGAAAAAGTGACTTATTACCTCCTTAACTGACATTTTAAGCATCTTACTAGTAAACTAATAAAGAAGCTTACTTCTAGGTCTAAAAGAAACCAAAAAACCCCCAACAAACCAACCAACCAACCAAAAACAACAACAAAAAAATACCCACTCAAAACACCCAACCCTTTTCTCTTATGGTAACAAGCTCCCAGGTAACATACCTGAGTAACTCGCTTTACACCTGATGCTGAAGGTGTGCTTGAAAGAGATTATGCACTAGTTAAGAAACCCACCACAGATTGAATCAATTTGCCACTTACTCATATTAAATGCTGCTGGACCACTTTATACTCTTGATAAAAGCATCCATCTAAAGTAGTTGTAAATATAAAGGTGGTAAATAAGTATTTCGACTTTTCACAAGCATCAGGTAAAGCTTTCGGTCCAAGGTCAGATTAAATGGGGACAGCCATCAGAAAAGGAAGTCAAACAATCAAAACCTTTTCAATAAACCAAACTGCAATAGGAGATTTTAAACCTCTTACCAGCCAAAAGAAAAAGTTGGGAGCGCCTATTCCTTCAACTCCAGCTCTAATATAGTTTGAAGCAAGCAGCAGCTTATTTATGCAGCAGACACGAGAAGCGCTCGTGAACATGAAAGCCCGGCTTCCAAGGGCTTTTTGTTCGCCGCACTCCGGGGCGTGGAGCAGCCACTCCAGGGCTGTCGAGACCCGCAGAACCCACCAGCAGCAGCTGCCGCGGCTCCGTGCCTGCGCCGTGCCCCGCGCACCCACCGCGGGACGCCGCGGGGCCGGCTCGGAGCGGCAGAGCCGGAGCCGGAGCNTGGATGGATGGATGGATGGATGGATGGATGGATGGATGGATGGATGGATGGATGGATGGATGGATGGATGGATGGATGGATGGATGGATGGATGGATGGATGGATGGATGGATGGATGGATGGATGGATGGATGGATGGATGGATGGATGGATGGATGGATGGATGGATGGATGGATGGATGGATGGATGGATGGATGGATGGATGGATGGATGGATGGATGGATGGATGGATGGATGGATGGATGGATGGATGGATGGATGGATGGATGGATGGATGGATGGATGGATGGATGGATGGATGGATGGATGGATGGATGGATGGATGGATGGATGGATGGATGGATGGATGGATGGATGGATGGATGGATGGATGGATGGATGGATGGATGGATGGATGGATGGATGGATGGATGGATGGATGGATGGATGGATGGATGGATGGATGGATGGATGGATGGATGGATGGATGGATGGATGGAGCTGTGTCTCCGTGCTGGGAGGGTGTGAGTGGGGATGTGTGCCTCCTACCACCAGTGGTGCAAAGCCAGGGTGAATCACAGGTGAGGGGCTGGTGTCCCTTTTATCCCACCAGGAGGACAGGATAGCAGGGCACTCCTGTGCCCACCTCCGCTTCCAGATGCTGCCCAGTATCAGTACTGCAGCCTTGGCATTGCTGGTCCCCTCAGAGGGAGCTCAGGCTTGTGGTTGCTGGGCTGTTCTAAAGGTACTGGCTCATGGCCACTGCTCAGGTGAGTGTACAATGAGTCCTTGTAATTCAGCAAAGCCCTTTCCACCTCTCCTGCCCAAAAAAGATGACAGAGGCTTTCTGACAACACACTGTAAAGTCTCCTTTCTGCCAACCCTCCTTTCCAGAGTACTTGAGTAGCTTTTTTTTCCTGATAGCTCAGAGCCTGAAATATTTTTATCCATTCTGCAGGTAATACGTTACCCAGCTGTAAGCACAGTGTCGATACCAAATGCAAGTATCCATGGAGAAATGGAGAAATCCAGCCCTTCACGGACAGTAAATTTCTCATAGTTGCTAGGTTGGGCGTTACTGTGACTTACTGTGACACAAATTAGGAGCTTTTCTGAAGTTAGTGGTGCTCCAACATTGGTGAAACTAGTCTTGGAGACCTTGGTAAAAGTGCTGCTGCTGCAGGGATTTCAGGTCATTAGTTTTACTTCTAACGAAAAAGTTAATGATCCACTTACAGTCTAGACAACTGTATGGACACACAAGGAACTGGGTTAGGCTCTGAAAAAATGAACAAATGATTGTACTGGGAGGTAAAGCATTTTCAAATAAACAGAATTGTTGGAGCTCCTCACCAACAAAAGTTTGAAGATCACCAGCCATAGTGCTTCTCTAAAAACAAGGAGTGCTTGTTGAAATCCAGCAAGTTGTATGCAAAGAGAGAAATGGTTGCTGCAAAACTAGTTGTTTTTAATTATAAAACCCAAACAACTCAGACCGTACAGGGGTTTTCATGTAATTCTCTTCTAAAGGGCCTTCAAAGAAGAGCTTTGCTTCAGGACTCTTGCCAGGAGGAGCTCTGCAAGAGGCTGGAATTTCAGTGAGGAATGGCATACTGCGGCACAACAGCAGCGCATCTGTTGCGAACAGCAGCTGCTGCACAGCGCTGAGCATTGTACACAGTCTCACTATTTACAGACAATCTTTTGTATATTATCTGTTTTCTGGAGCCACCAGTGAAACTTTGCAAGAGTTTTTCTCAGTAGAATCATCATGTATGTTTCAGATACTTCTTTTAAAGCAGTATAGTTAGGCAAAGGTATTAAAATATCCCAGAGTTCTTGAAGTGTTGACTAAACACTCAGGATTACCATATAAAGAAACATTAAGACTTTCATCAGACAGTGGGTTACTATGCTAATGAACTCAGAGCAACGTGTTGTCTGTAACACTGAAACGTTTCAGTCCTTGTTGTAGCATGTAAAATCTTTCCTCTGAATGTAAAATGGATGAATTAGTTCCATCCATTCATCATTGAAAGGTATTGAAAATTGCAGTGTTTACTTTGTTTTAAATCACGATGCTTCTCAGGAAATTGAAGAAGTGAATTGCTAGAACTAGTACAGAGATTCTCGCTACAACAGAGAAAGCAAAGAAGAAATATTTGGAAAGCAGTTTCACCTGACCCCTTTGATAAGACTAAGTTGCATGACATATCTGATGTGGAAGCAGAAATTGTACAGCAATAGGAAGTTGTTATCTCCATATCTCAAATGCTAACACAGTTCCCCCAGTCAACTGTGAGATAGATCTACTCTTGTTATGACAGCTGTTGGAAACTGATGTCAGTATAACTGTGCAATGTCTTTTGATAATCTTAACTATTACAAACCTTAAAATATGTTTATGATGTTATCTAAGGCACACTGTTTGAAAATGGCTCTATTTATAATCAGAAATTGCTCAAGCTATTTTAATAAATAAATCATATACTTGGGAGTTTCCTAGTCAGATCTGCTTGAAAAAGCATTGTGAACTTTTTGTTTCTGAAGGCTTAAGCCTGAGGATTAATTAATGTTTATACAGCTCTTAGTAAAAGCAAAGTTACTAGTGCCAAGAATTATTACTATTTAATCTTTAAAAGTCAGATCAATGACAGGCTAAACTGTCAGAGAACTGCTATTTAAAATAACAAAAAATGCTGAAAATCCTCTTCCCACCATGCTTGAATGTGTTCAAGTGTGCTTTAATTTCAGCCGCACTTACATACAGACAAGCAAAGGTATTTTTCAGCTTAATTGGGTTGACGCCCATCTTTGTTTAAATATCTGGGGAAATTACTGAAAATCTTAGGGACTTCTTACAAAATTAAAAAAAAAACTTTGTTTCTTAAATGCATTTTCAAGGCCTAAAAGTTGCAAATAATTATCTATACAAATCCTACTCAACAGTGTAATCTATCTGATTAACCAGTGTTCCTTCTGTGTGCAACTTCACCCATTTGTGTGATAGATCAGACCTCAGTGATAGTTTAATTGTGTTAGACTTGCACAGCTATCTTGACTTCTGAGGAAAAAGACTCCTTGTGTTATTTTTTTAAATTTGTTTCCCTTTCTACTTTACACCAAGCAGGGGTAAAGTTTAGGAACAATTTTCCTCAGAAAATAAATGTATATATTGGAAAACAAGCAACAAGCAAGAGGAGACTGGAAAGGCAGAGAAGCTCATCAGCAAAGCATAGAATTAATAAATAAAGCCATCTTTTCAGGGTTACAGGAACATATTTTAGTACATCATTGTTACTTAGGGAGAAATACTAAATTTTGCTTTGGCTATGCCTTAAATTATATTCTTTCTTGACAGCTATACACATATTATTCATACAGTGCTAATTACTTTCCTTATAATATAATTGACTTGTTAAGTAAGAATATGAATTAATTAGTGGCATAGAAAACTAAGTGATTCCAAGTCAGGCCTAGTTAATCTGTGTCTGGCATATTATCTCTTGATATTCAGTAAATTGAAGTTTTGTATATACAAATATTGTTTTAATTAGAAGAAAAAAACTTTGCAGACTGACTAATGAAAGTTATCTACATTCATCTGGAAGTGTTGATAAATTAATCTTACTCAGATGCAAGCAGACTGTTAAAATTTGGGTTTGCATGTTGCACTATGGTGCATACTGAAATATGAGCATCTTGAAGGTCCTGTGGACTGGTAGACATCTCAAAGGATAGTATTCAAGTGATGCTTGATAGCTATCATTTATGCTGACTTTTAGTTGCAATTTGTTAATAAATGTATTTAAGATTTATATACACTTAAATTTAGACTTTAGACTATATAATTCAGTATTACTAGCCACCATTAAGACTAGGTCTTCAAAGACCTCAGTGTCTGGAATGTTTGCAAGTCTGGTCCCAGTTATGGGTTCTAAGTTCTTCTGAAAATCTAAATTATATTTAAATACTACAGAAGGAATTTGAGTTGTATTTTAACGGTCTGACTCCAGATGCAGGCACAGAACTCTCATGGATTTGGCCCAAACTCACACAAAGATCTGGCCCTTTAAAACTGCAAATGTGTGAATAATCCTAAACCTTCAAAAGATTGTTCCTTTATAATGAATTTCTGGAGTAGATGTCTTAAAATTTCTTCAACATAATTCTTTTCATAAATATGAGTTTGAGGAACAGAGTACAAAACACTGTGAGTGGAAATTACATCACTAAAATGCAGCAAAACTTCTATGAAGTTGAGCAAAACTAGTTATTGGCCCTAGACAAACCTAAGATTTCTTTGATATATTTATTAAAATGCCTTAGAGGAAACATCTACCATCATGTTAGAAGATTACTTTTATTTTCAATATTTCATATGGTACAGCTGAACTATAATCCCTTCAATCTTAAAATAAAACCATTTCCTTTTGTGTACAAGGATGTTATGCTTATAAATTTAGTTCTAATAAGTTGTGGAAGTGGAGACTCTTTTTCATCTCAAGTATGGAACTATTAGGCTTAAAAGTGTTGTCCGAAGAAGACACAGTTTGATAAATGCACTGAGAGCAAGCAAAGTATTACAGTGTGTAGGAGATATGGTTGGTCTTTCCTTAGAAAATAAGTACTCCCCTGAGTCATGTAATGCATGTATTCAAATATAAATTTACAAAACCATAGACGGTATGAATGAGCAGTGCAACTCAAAATCTTACGCACCCCCAAAGTGTTGAAAAATACTGGGTTTGCTTCAGTTTTTGTATCTATTATTCTAGATAGTCTGTTCTCTATATAATTCTGCCCAAGAGCTGCAAACAAAATGCTGCATAAATTACAAACAATCTTTTGAACTTTGTACACACAATGATGTGCAGTATTATTGGTTATGTGAACTTTATAATTCCTTAAATTCTTGCAACACAAAACCGAAAAACAACCCCAAAATTCAGTACCTGTTATCTGATGAAGTTTTCCAGTGCCAGAGTTTCTGCAGCTTAATTTCACACCGCCAGAGCTTCTGTATTAAATGCTTTTACCTCCTTAAAAAAAAAAAAAAAAAAAAAAAAAAAAAAAAAAAAAAAAAGAAAAGAAAAAAAAAAAGAAAAAGAAAAGAAAAAAAAAAAAAGTATGTCAGCACAAGCCCAGACGAAACTCCAAATCCGGGAAAATAAAATTAACCATGCAGATCAAAGGCAGACGAGCACTGAGACCAAATGCCTGTAATCTGATCAGTGATCAGTTGCCGTACATCAAAGGCAGTGCTTTGGCGAGGAAAAAGAGCTCCTTTTCCAGCAGGTAGCTGCACTCAAATTCTGCCTTTCAGTGCTCTGCACTGGCTCTTTTCCCCCTTTCCTTGCTTGTGCTGGGAGAATGCACACGATTCTGAAATGCTTGGGGTTGAGTGGCTGGATCTGTAGCTTTTGAGTTCCCAAGCTGTGTTGTGGATTGTGTGTTGGAAGCTTTCCCCAGTGCCAGCGGGTTCCGCTTTATCCCTTTCATCTCGCTGAGCTGCAGATCCCATGACATCATTCAATGCTGTGGGACTGGTTAGAGAGCTGTAATACAGCCTGTGGGGGAATGCAGCTAAAGAGCAGCAAGAGTTTGCATGATTTCTAATCAGGTTAGTCCATTGTAACAAACCCAAGGCTCACTTCAAAGTCTTCACTACATTTAAGTTTCCTCCCGAGAAGGGAGAACAGTGTAGCTAGAAAGTTTTCTTGGAAAGATGCTTTATAATTCTGTCTGCAAAAGGAAGTTATAATCTTCCATAAAATTCTGAAAGTCAGACATGAAGGTCCGTTTGCTAGGCAGCTGTAACACATGAGACAAAACTACTTTTGTTTATCTCTTTGTCGGGATTTGGAGCAGAGAAATGGTGCTTTTTTGCACGCTGGCATTGGATTTTTGCACTGGCAAAACCAAGCACAATAGAGCATGCTCTTAGTCCCTGGCTCACGTCCTCCCTGCTGCTTACTGTGTGGCCTTTTGCAAATCATTTTATTTGAGCCTGATTCATCTGTGGCTCGTGATTCCTTTACGTAAATGAGCTGTGAAGCTGCCTTAAGTAACTCACAGAAGTGTTTTTCAGTGTAAAGGCATCTTTTAGCCAGAGTAGATTTGAAGTGGTCACCATTGCCCTTCCACAGAGGGAGGCTTTTGGGGTCATGGGAGTATATGGACAGACATTCTCTGTGCTGCTGCAGGTCATAGTTCTGAGGATTGCTGGAGGGTCCTGTGTAGCCCTGGCGAGCAGGGAAATCCTCAAGGCTGCTGTGACTTTCTCTCTTGCAGTGCAGAGGAAAGGCAGAAGAAATGTACTACTGAATTTCATATTCAGTGATCTGAGGCTAAACTAGCTTTTGGCACAGAGATTGATTCAGCCCTCTGTACTTCAGCTGTTAATAAAACATACAAATACCAAGCAGGATGGATTTTAGGATAATCAGCCATGCTGAAGATGTCACTGAAGTTCCCATCCACGCATACCCCGTACTTTGGGCATACCACATGTGCGGATGAAAGTGATACGAGCCTGTCAACTGGTAGAGGCATGCAAATATTTGCACGCCGAGTAACCGAGAATCCATTTAAAAGGCAAAAGTAGAAAGAGGCAATATGCTAGATCCATTTGCCTTAAGCGTTAAAACAAAAGCGAACAATCAGCGGATAATGGGCATCGGATAGCCGAGCGCGGGAGCCATGGAGGGTCCGGTGGAGGTCCCCATGTGCCTCCACCGCTCCTCGTGTGTGGGCTGCAGCCTCCTCCCTGCCCTTGCCTTGCGCCGCCCGCGCAGCCCTGGGGTGATGCTGCCGCCGCACTCGGTGGGATAGGGAGCCTTCTGCTGGTGGGACGGCGCACTCTGGGACTCTGCTTCCCGCAGATGGCAAGGAACATTTCCAGAAAGACTCGAGAACCTTACAAAAGGTGCTGCAGAATGTAAATTTGTCGCTAGCTGGACGGAGTTTAATTATTGGTTTGGGTCGCCTGTCCAGGCAGGCCTTTGAGGGATGTTCTGGTGAGTGAGATGGAGAAGAGCTGATGCACGTACAGAGGGGTATGGTACAGGTAATGAACTGACTTTCAGGTATACACTGCTGGGAAAAAACGTGAACAAACCATACATTTCTCTCTTTCTCCTAGTTCCACTTCCACCCATTATAAATAAAACAAAATTGTCTAGGCTGCTTACTTTTCTTTCAACATTCATTTGCATTCTTTTGACATACAACCCTCTATCACCACTCCATTTGTAGCTGTTGTGGTAAAACTGGAAATACATATATTGAAATAAAATTTATGGGTGGGCTGTGCTGAACTAAAATAACCCCTTCAATTTCAATGGTGCTTTAAGAACAAAGCTATTCAGAGAAAGCACCTCTTATTTCTCTGGATTTTAAGCAAAAGCAGGTCCTGATGGTTTATTAGAGGTCTTTGATCTTTCTTTCATACATATGAAAAAGAGAAGTAAGGTTAATTATTGCCAATCTAACCTTCTAAAGTTTAGGCATTGCATTTTGCATTTACGACACTACTTTTCACTGTGGAGTTGGTCAGCCTGAACTATCTGCTATTTCCTATTCTATGGCTCCTCAAAATTTGGCCAGATGTGTGTAATAATAACAACAGTTTTCTATATAGTTCAATATTTTTCCAAAAGCTGATAATGATTTTTTCTCCTTACATAAAATGAGGATAATATTGTGATTTGTATAAAGCACAGAACTGACTAGAGCCAGAAACAGAACCTACCTGAGATGACATTTCACTTTTCCACTTTTTGATCATCACCTCATGCTTTCTCTTGTAATCACTAACCTAGCAAGGCATTCAAGCACAAAGGGTCTGAAATCCATTAGGTTCCTCTCTAGATGCTTGATTCTAATCATGGAAATTACTGGGGTAGGAATAGAAATTACTGAAACTGGGGACCCAACTTTTACTCACTCTCTAGGTATCTAAAAAGCTTTTCTGGAAGAATCACTTGTGATTCCTGTGTGAAACCAGAGAGGTGTCTCTGAAGTCCTGCAGAGGGAGATGCTCTCTTCCTAATTAATTGCTTAAATTTTTCTAAATTTAGACAGAATCCTTCTTGAAAAACATTTAGTGGGTTTATCACATGAGGATCTCAGGCTCTTAGATTCCTCTTTAAGAGTTTTTAGGGAAACAGAACAAAGTCCAGGGCTACTAATCATAGCCAGTGCTTAACTGGGTCAAAACCATAAAAGATTTTCAGTTGATAGAAATAATAAATTTCTGCAAATGTTTCTTAAATACAACTAAATCTTGGGAAAAATTATTTGTGGAAGAAACAATCAAGCCAAATAAAGGGGTTTGTACCCCTGCTCGATTCTTAACATATCTAATATTCAAGCTATGCCTTATATACTTGTATCATATACATCAATCAGTTTATCAGGTTGCTCTATATATGAGCTGCCTGCACCTCTTCACTGCACCTCTTCCCTTTGCTTTCCCCCAGTACATAGGAGCTCCAACAGACATTCAGAGAGGAGAACTATCCTCAGGAACCATCACAGGAAAAGCAGTGCCATTGTTACAGCCCACTCACTGGCCATGCAGCCACTGTTAGTGATAGCTGCAGCCTTTCTAAGTGTGGATGTCCTATTATAAATACCACATGAGCAGCCTGGGTGCAGTTACAAGCTTTCATCGTGCACCTCTACTGTGGCTGCTGTCTCCTGATGATAAGTGGTGAGATACTGACTTGCAGAGGTGGAAGACCATTTTCAGAACCCTTTATGGCAGATCAGCACTATCTCTGAAGCAGTGCTTATCCATCCTGGTCCCAGTTCATGTTGGAAGTGCTGATCATTGCTCTCCTAAAGCATTAGGGGGATATTGTTCCATGAGGCAAGTCAGTCCTGTGGTCAGGAGAGATGCTTTAGAATACCCAAATCCAACCACCTGTGTTATCTGCATTGCCATCCTGATAAAAGCTAACATCCTGTTTCTGCTGTATCACACGGGTGTTGTTAGGCCAGGTGTTGCTGATACCTACTCCCACCTCCTGCTTCAGCACTTGCAAGCTCCTTGAGAGTCATAATGTGTAAGAACTTCAGATACAGCACCTTCAGGCAGAAAAATCAAGACCCTTTGGCATATCCTGAAAAACTGGCTCGCTGTTATCACCTAGTGTGTCATCAGACTCACCTTAATCTGCAACACTCTGTACAGTCGATTGCAGTGCAACTTGCTCTAGTTAATACTAGCTTTGGTTGTAGTTCCATTAGGTTTTGATTTTCTGGGAGAAAAATTCTGTCTCCCATTTATGTGTTCTGCAATAGCAGGTCTCTGACCTCATGACTTGGGTGGAGAAAACAGCTTTTTTTGCCTGTCTTTGGTCCTGAATTTTTATTGCAGTTTGCCTGTGGGTTTTTTCCCTGTGGGTCTTCATAGGAGACAGCTTTGACTTGTTCCCTTATGAGTACCTTAAGATCTAAGCAAAATGGAGATTTTTAGTTCTTGGCTCACCAGGTGGATCATTCTAAGGGAAACCTCACAGGCATTGCTACATCTAGATAATGTGCAAAGTTTTGAATTTGGCTTTGAGGTTGTCCTCGAGGATAATGTAGATGCATGCTGTAGGAAGTAATAGCTAATTTACCTGTGATTGGGAGTCAGAAATTGTGGTTTTATTCCTGGTTCTATTACATGGCTATGACCGGAGGCAAGTTACTTTTTCTCACTGTGTTAGATCCCCAGTTGTGTAAGTTTTAGCTAAAATTAAATCAAAGGAATAGTGTCAATTTATGCTGTATGGCCATCCAGTTTCCCTCAGTATGTTTTCCTATCCCTTTAGAATAATGTAAAAATAATTTTTTGTAATACTATACCTGAAATAATGCAAAGCAATTCTGCATTAATTCCAAACCAAAATAATCTGTTTCTGAAACTTCAAAAGTTTCTGTATTGAAAGTGTGCTTGAAAATTAATAAGAATAACAAGCATCCCTAGGGCAATAGTGTGCTTCTCACTTTACTGTGCACTGAAGTTTCAGCCTTTACCTGTCCTCACACACATCCAAGAAGTAAAGAAAGAAGCTTCTGTCATGTCTTCATTCTTTGTTGTTTCATTAAATGAAAACACAAAGTTTCTTCCCTCTCCTACATAGAGTTTTTCACTTGTGCTGTAATAGTCCACTGTGATTTTCTGCCTCTTAGGGTGGGTGAAGTCCTGCACCAGCCTGCAAACTTTAATAACCTAGGACTCTTTCCAGAGGTGCTGGTGGAGTTGTGTCAGTGAATTGACTTCCCCAAGGCTGCTGAAGCTTGATTAGAAGTATTGCTCATGTAGCTGAAATGGGAGATTCAATGATCTTGTAATTTGTATTTCAGAAGCCAGCAGGTATTTTTGAAGCACTGTATTCTCATCCTACTTTAAAGAAAAATTACATACCTTGTAGCACACCCTTTTCTTCAAAGCACTTCATTACCAAACCTTTACTCTTAAAACATACTGAGGTTTCACCCATGAGATGTCATGTTTTGCAGAAAACAATATAAACCCCCAAAACTCCACATCCAATTCTAACTGCTCTATAGAATATGCAATGAAATCAGGCAAAGTGAAAAGAAAGGGAATGGAGAAACAAATCTGAGCTGTGCAATTCAGTGATCCAGAGTAGAGATCCTAGTTGGCCACCTGCCTAGTTGTTATCAAGACACAGAATTTCAGAAGCATTCCCTTAAGGAAACTCTAGCAAAAAAATTCTAAAAGATCAAGAAGTTAGTTGCAAGTAGAAAGAATGTTCTTATTTTAGACAAAATGTTGTTTATGAATACATATGTCTGATCATAGAAACACTGCAACCATATCACCATGCTTCTATCTTCAAGCATTTGTTCAGTTTTGCCCTTTATTCTCACTTCATAGTTCAGAATTTTCCCAATTTAAATAGAACATTCTCAGTCTATTTCACAGAACTCGTGCTACTTTTCCCTTCCTCTTCCCTTTTTTCGGCCAATCTTAAGAATTGGCCCTCTCTCCCAATCTTTATTTTTCCCACAAGTAATCAAGAACAAACTAAGAACAAGTTTACTGATTTTTTTTTGGACAGTGTTTTACTTGAAATTGGTTTTTTGTCAGTGCTTTATTTAAAATTGTTTTCTAAAATACTCTTTTATACCAGAGCTTTGATTCAGTACCTATTTAGCTAAGGCATGAACCTGTAGGAATGCAGCAGTCAAGATGCTCATATAATACTTGTAGATTCCTTTGAATCATATTAGTACAGACCTTAATGATACAATTCTAGTTTCCCTTGTTTGTCGTTACTTTGGCATCTGGGAGCTCCCTTCAGTAGTTCAAATGAAAAATTCTGTACTGCCTAAATCCTATATTCCAAAGTACACATACTGCAAACAAAAATCCAAGTTTCTGTGCTGAGCAATTCAAGTTCCTTATGGAATGACTGCAAACTGTGGGCACTCACTCCCTCTGCAGTCAAGAGCCTAATCTTAGTCACAAAAAAACTTGTAATCAGATTCAACAGTCAAAAGGGTGAGAGACTTGAGATTTCTTTCATTCCATCCATATATCAGTATAGCTAAGCACTTATAGGTCCATATCTTTAGGTAGGGGACAGCACATAGGACATAAATAAATGCATATTTCTGAACTGAGGCCTAGCCTGCATGCTATTTTAGGATATGCAGACATAAAGAACCTGTCATCAGATGATGACACATAGTAACTGACTCACAGAGCAGCATTAGTGTAATTTTTGGCTGAACTTCACGTCCCAGAAAAGAGTAGGTTTATTTGAAGAAATTAAAGACAAGAAGATATACAGATTGTCACCACTCTTAAATAGGCAGCTTTGATAAATAGCACTATCATTAAGAAGACATCTGAACAGAATCAATGTCTCAGAAGAAATTATAACTAGATCTAATCCCTAAGCAATTTTCTGCAGTCCCAATTGCAATACATCATTTTTTCCACATATCCTACTTTGAAAGAGTTGATAGATTTGCTCTTTTTCTTTTTTCCCCCTGTTTCCTGGTTATAGATGATAAATGATATTTTTCCTGTATGAAATATTCACAGCTTTATCCTACTGTCCTTAAGAAATCTTCCATATTAACTACAGCCATAAAAATACCAAATGAATAAGGAAAAATATAAACAAAAGAGCAGAGGTTATAAAAGACATCAGGCTCAGCTGATCTGCTGCCAGCTTTTTTCATAGCAGATGTTCTTCTTCTGACATTCATCTGTTTTCAGTCTGAAGTTCTGTATCTACTTTAACACATTTCCTAGATCATGATTTGTAAAGTTTCAGTATATTTTCCCTATATACATTTTTGCACTCTTCCTCACCTAAGGGCTCCTCATGCTCTTCTAAAAAGCAATGAAAAAATATTTGAAAACAATGGAAAAAACAAGAGACTATAAACACTAAGTGAAGATGAGTCAGGAAAAGCAATCGTAAGTTCTAATAATATCTTCAAAGTCATACTATAAGTGATGAGAGGGCAGCTTTTTTAAAATTTCTTACTGAATTTCCACAGAAAAGTAATTTTTTAGAAGCCTATTTATTCTGTGGAACATGCCTTTGCATGACAAAGTGTTTTATTTCTTGATTTATTTTTGAGTGACGTACTTGCTCTCTTTCAAAACATTGAGCTATAGAAACGTGGATCCTTTCTTTATGTGATATATCCCAGCTTCTGACCTGTTCCATGCACTTGTTTATTAAACACACACTTTTATCAAGGAATGAACTTCATAGCACAGCCAAAACCAATGAGAATGCCCCCATTGTTCTGCAACTTAACATCATGCTAGATGAAGCAATTCCTTCTTTTGTTTATTCTGGATCTCGTGACTTGTTTTATTTGATACCCACAAATTTTCATATGGAAATAAACAGGGAAATTTTGTTCCATACCAACACTTTGGATTTTGTTCTAAATTTTAGTAGTAATAACTAGCAATTGAAGGGTGCCATGATCTACAAGGTAATGGATTCCTATATGTTCCACAAGATCACAGCACATGTCTAGATTAAGCCCTCTGTCTCGTTGGACTTTTGTAAGCAGGAACTATGTGAAGATGCAGTCTCCAAGAAGCTGCAGGATGGGAGTAGATCTATAGGGCAATTCTGGGTTATATACTCACCATCATCAGTATCAAGTGTTTTCAGAAATTTAGGTGCTGCTGCTATGTCTGTGTAACAGTTTGCAGCAATCACAATACAGATCTTTTATTCTGTTCCTCCTGAACCTGCAGCATCTGGCCCTGCACTGCCCCTGTCTTTCTCCTGCAAGCCAGAACAGATATTACTTGCAGAATCTCCCTTCTCTAGGAAAAGAAGGGGCAGAACCTTGAAACTCTCTGCATTTTCACATCCTTTTCTCTGTCTTTTGAAACACCTGCCTCAGAGCAGACTGGAGTATTCAGTAGAGAATCCATATGTCCTAAAAAAGGAGGAGGGTGACAAAGTGGGTCCTGTGAGACAGGTGAGGTGAACTCAGAGGAGACCTCAGGCCTCTGAGAACAGTCTGCTTTGTAGCACCCACTGTCAGAAGTTATTTTCAATCACAGAGTCAATCATAAAATGCAAGGTTAGGAGGGACCTCAAGGACCATCTGGTCCAACCTTTCCTGGCAAAAGCATGGCCAAGAAAAGATGGCCCAGAACCTTGTCAGCCAAATCATGAAATTGTCCAATGATGGGTAATCCACCACTTCCCTGGAGGTATTATTCCAGTGATTCATTTTTCTCGTTGAGAAAATTGTTCCTCATGTGTCCAATTGGAATCTCCCCAGGAGTAACCTGTAGCCATTAACTCCTATCTTTTCCATGTGACTCCTTGTAAAAAGGCAGTCTCCATTTTCTTTGTAGCCATGCTTTAAATACTGGAACATGAAGATAAGGTCTCCCCTAAGCCTTCTTTTCTCAAGGCTGAACAAGCCCTGTTCTCTCAGTCTTTCCTCAAATGGCGCATTTCCTTCATTTGTGTGGCTCTTCTCCAACCTGTCTCCAACATCTTTTATTGTGTAGTGGGGATCAAAACTGAGCACAGTATTTTAGAAGAAGACATCCTTTATCCTCCATGGTACAAAAGTGACAGTTCTGGAATTTTTCTGCGTAAGATTGTAGCAAGACTAAAACACTTATGACTTCATGATACTTATTTGGTACTGGTATCAGTGAAAGGTTTACAAAGTATTACTCATCCCTACTACAGGAAAAACATGAAGGAAAGGATTACTGAGAATGCTTTGCTCTTATTTCCTGATCTTTGATGATCTTTGCTGTATTTGCTTACTTAAAGTGAATAAAACTTGTTATTTCATCAGCTTCTGCATGTGTGTCCCCAGTATTTTATTTGTTCAGGTAAGGAAAAATAAATAACTCTAATCAGCTGTGAGTACCTGTTCTGTACAGCTATGCTCTGCTCACATTCTGGTAAACTGCAGCTACACTGATTTCTCCAGCCTTGGTTGAGCACCAGGCTTCCTACAGAGGTGTCTTTTGTGCCAAACAAAATCGTGCCAGTATTCAAATTTCTTTACTCAGAGTCTAATGGAAGAACCTGTTTGGACTTCCCTTTCACATGCTAGAAAGTGTTTGTAGCATGCCAACAGCTTAAATTTAATAAAACACATAAGGCAATGCCCAGTCTTACTTCACCCTGTGACCTGAGTTACAGCCATAGCCAAAGAGCAGCACTTTATTGCAGTGTCTCCTTTCGTAGGAGGCAGAAAGCCCATCAATTTCAAGAGCTTTGGCTTCCCCTCTGAAGATATAGTGAGGGGCTGGTGGGACAAAACACGGATTTGCCCATGAACTTGGCATTATATTGACACCACGTGTTGATTTTAATTAGCTGTGTCATCTCCTGAGCTGAACAGTGCTTGGAAGCAGGTTGGCTGATGCTACATGTTGTCAGGCTACATGCAGGCTGACATCAGTTCTATCTGAGCAGCAAGGACTTCTGTCAAGTGCTACCTGGGGATATTCTGGTTGGAGAAAGAAAATTTGTGTTTCTGGGCATTTGTGAGGCAATTATTCCTGTGATTTATCCAACCTGCATGAGCAGGATTGATGAACAAGCACCTTACTAGGATAAGGGAACAGCTAGAACAATCCATTTTATATGTTTGCTCTTAATTTCACTTCGTATCTCCACTGAGTAAATATACATAAATAATTAAAAAATAAAGAATAAGTATTATTTCATTTTATACCTCTTCTTCAGGCACAGAAAAAAGAATGAACAAACGCTGGTAATGAGGCAGTGATGGGACATCCGATATCTCTGAGACTCATATATCTAAGGGATGAGGAGGGATCTTACTACCTCCCAATAAATGTACAGGACAACTGTTCATTGTTCATTCAGAGAGCCCAACCTTTTTCTAGTGCCCTGCATCACAAAGCTGTATGCTGTACCTGGCTGAAGATCTCATTACTCAAAGACTTGGTGCTTGGTGGTGGTAGAATTTTGGCTGATTGAAAACAAGAGGCTTTTGTTCTGTAAACCTGTCTGAATAGTGAAGTGCCCAGTACTGTTCATGCTATTTATGCTGCCAGGAAAAAGCTTTAGCCAGCAGTGGGTTCAGGATATACTTGCTGACAGGTGTGGCTTCAGGAGCCCTCAGAGTGCCACAGCTATCCGGATGTATCAAATACTAGTCATTTGAGGCATTGTGGTGTAATTTCAAATGCACTTATTTCCTAGACTCATTATGTTGATGGGAGTGTGCAGGCCAAATCCCATTACATAGAGATTTTAACTTCATGAAAGCTGTCTTTTCCTGATGGTGGCCCACACATCTCTTTAAGAATGAAGCCAGTGGAAGATGCTAAATCACTGGAAAAGATCTCTCGCACAGAGTAAGTCAGTGGGCAGAGTGGCAGGTGAACACAGATGAAAATGTGTTGAAATTTGCATTAAGACAATAATATGCAATTAAGAGGTTTGCTGTGGTATTTATGAAAATGCGCAGAGGTTTGCAGATTAGTGCTACATTTTCAGGCAAGACTTACTGCGCAGCAACCTTGAAAAGTTACCTAGTATAATGCTACAGTAACTCAAAGACAGAATTACACATAGCAAGTGTTACAATAAAGACATATCTTTAGCAACATAAAACGAAAGGTTCTGTTGTAAGAACCTTTTAGGATCCTTAGTGGGGTAAATATGTTTGTGTATGTTATTGGCACTATGATTTACTACAATATTTTCTCACTGTTAAAAGCTTATTTTTTAGCCAGCTATGGGAAAGTGACTAAATTGCCAGTGGTTTGGGGTAGTACCAACACGCTGTGTAGGCTCTGCACCTCTGCTCTTCCTACAGCCCTGCTGGTTCAGCCTGGCCAAAGCTCACTGTTACCTGGCTCAGAGCACACAGAGGTTTTGTGGCGGTGTTGACTCCTTTGCTGAAAAGCAGTTTGCCTGCATATCCTGCTCAGCAGAAAGCCCTTCATCCTCCTGTCCCCAGCCACAGCCTGGACCTGCCTGCAGGGACAGATGCTGCCCTGGGTCGCTGGTCAGTGAGCATGGGCTGCCTTTGGCTTGGGCTGTCTGGTGGGGCAGTGATCCACTCTGAGCCAGGGAGCAGACTGCCTGCCATCCTGTGGGAAAGGCAGTGTGCAGCACACCATGGGCTCCTTGATCCCCACTGCCTGACACCGAGGGAGCAGCATGTCACACCACTTTGAAGTGGACAGAATCAGTATAAATAATTGTACTACTTACTGGATCTTTAATCCTTTGAAAATCATGTCAATGCTGTATGTGTCTTGCCGTTTTGATATCCATAACTTTCATGTGCCTCTTCCTCAGCATACACTTTGAAAACAGACATGCATGTATAGAAGGAGGAGAGTGTAAGTTACATTTTGAGAACTGGTAATCTCTCTGGTTTAAAAGGCTTTGATAGCTGCCTTTTAATTAAGGATGTGCCAACAGTAATTTTCATCCTTATTTCACAAGAAATGTAGTTCTGTTCAAAGCTGTATTTTAGTGTCATGGTATGGTTGCCCCAACTACTTTTTAGAACTAGGCTCTTTCTCTTCATGCTGAAACCATACAGAAACTTCTATTGAAATAAAAGGTACTGTGGATATGATTCAATTTGTCTGTCATTATGTCCATTTCACCTTCATCTTTTGTGAATAGTATTTTGTATTTCCAATAAGTGATTCAACTTAACCACTGCTTTCCACAGAAGCTCACAGTTAAACTCCAAATGTTATTTACTTCCCTTTAATTATAAAAATACACCAGGTTACTTTGTAATTAAAGATAATGATAATGTTGTTTGATACCTTGTGGGAAAAAGTTTAAATATTTCATGACCAAAGAGTTATAGTAAGGAGGGCAGCAAAAATAGCCAAAGGTTCTTTTTTTCCCTCTCTCTTCTGGCATGGAGAACAAAGACAATAAGCCCCAGGAAATCTGGTATGTAAACAAAATGCAGCAAGTTGGTAAAAGTTGAAGACTCACTGGATGCAAGAGAAGAGAGGTGGCACTGAAAGCCACACAGATGAGCTCACACAGATCTTGAGACTCACCTCCAAGAGGTCACCACACCATCCCCAGCTAACTGCTCGTGTTCTCCCAACAGAGACAGCAGGAGCAGCACATCAGGGGCTTTTGTCCAGACCAACCTCTTAGAAGCATAGAATTGTAGAGCATCCTGAGTTGGATGGACCCACAGGGATCATTGAGTCCAACTTATGGCCCTGAACAGGACAGCCCAAGAAGTACTCCATGTGCCTGAGCACATTGTGCAAGCACTTCTTGAGCTCTGCCAGGCTGGTGCTGTGACCAGTTCCCTGGGGAACCCGTTCCAGTGCCAACAACCCTCTGGGTGAAAAACCTTTTTTTAACACCCAACCTAAACCTCTCCAGACACAGCTTTTTTCACTTGATTTAAGCTGGGCATAAAAAGGGGTTATCAAAATACTAGGCTTGTCACAAAAGTGGCAGAGCTTTGTTTTAGAGCCCCCTTAAAGGACTCTTCTTCCAAAGAAGTGGAACAGAGAGTTGGAGCTCCTAGTTTTGCTAAGCCACCAGCAAAGTGCACTAGAAGTGCTTTGTCAGCACTCTTAAGCAGAACTGAGTGCTGGTCAATGACATCTTTGCACCCTCATGATTAGAAACAATATCTACTATAGACAAATGTATATGTGAAATTATTTTGTGTTTTGTCAAGGCTGAATATTTCTTGAAAAGATTGTTTTATATCTGATATTCAGGCATAATGAAATTTTCCAGCATCGGTGCTAATTGTGTCTTTATAAAATGGAAGAAATAGTGAGAGTGAGGGCCACTCTTTCACAACTATCACTATTTGAAAATTCAATATATCCTCCTACCATATAAATGAAAAATTTACCTTGGCCATTCCTTTTGTTTCAAGCTATGAATGCTCAGCAATATACTTACTTTACGAAAAACACTGGGGATGTACAGGAGGATGTATGTTTTGATGACCACTACAATAGAAATACTAAAGAAACTCCAAAATAAGCAGCAGAAAGTCAGAACAGAATAAAGGCTACTATGGTCCAGCACTGCAGCTAAAGATATGGTAAAAAAGCTTTCAGGTTAAGGGCTAACTGGTGCAGAATTTGCTGCTCTACCTCCCATTGATTGAATTATGCTGTGCCAGGGAACTGAGACCTTGCCCAATTTTTGTATCAAACAAATCCTCAGTTCTACTTAATAAATCCTTTAGCCCCCAAAAATGGACAACTTTCAAAACTAGCTAGTAGGTATGGAAATATGTAAGAATTTTATGTTGATACTAATATAAAGTATACTTCTTTTTTGATGTCTGGAAATTATTTTCAGTACAATAGGGAGAAAGGGAACAAAGGAATCTCCTTGCATGATAATGATTTTGTTATTTTACAAATAACATAGAAGGTGGAGACATCAGGAATTATATAATGGATAATTAAACTTAAAAAATAGTTCTTCTATTTGCCCTACTATCATTTCTGACCTTTTTATTTGGGAAAAATTATAATATTTGAAAACTACGTTAATTCCAAAAATAAGTACAAGTTTTGACAAATCTGGACTTGTTTGATTTTGCTGGAGATCTTATTTTTCTACATTTCCTTCGAATCACATTGTGAAGTCTCCCACTGTCCTCACAGGGAAAAGATTGCTAAGTTTTCTTTGAAAATGTTTTTTCTCTGACTTTTTACTGCTCTGGGAGTGTAAATGGGTGATAACTAGAGCAAGCCCAAATTTTTAGTAATCTGACATTTCCTTTCTCATTGAATTGCTCTTCATATGCCCTGATGTTATACAAAGTCCTGTCGAGGTGGCACAGCCCAAAGCCTCAAAAGATGTTTCAAAATAAAACACAAATTCCTGTAACAGATCATAGGGAAAAAATCCCAGCACATAAAATCCTCACAAATATTCCTGAAAGCCACAAGTTGACTTGTGCTTGACATCCTAACAGTTTCATAGTCCATTGATAAAGAGGGAGGTTCTGTCTAAGGTAGAATCTCTATGTATTTTTATTAAATGCAGGAATTATGTCTGGTGCTTCTTTTCTAAAAATGTGCTTGCTCAAACAAAAGATAAAGTATGCTGTAAATTCTGAGTTAATTGTGATCCTTCCGTTTAATTTAGTCTTTCCTTTTTCTTTCTCCAGAGAACGTATTCAAATTATTAAAAATGCATTAAATTCTTACTTGGGTTATAAGCTTCTCTTCATGCATGAGGGACACAGACTGACAGTAAAACAAAATGAAGATTCTTATGTTTATGATGGGTGACAAAATGTTGTCACTGTACAAGCAACACAGATGCTGGAAAATAAAATACATAAGTGTTTTAAATTTAATTACTTAGGACATTAGAAAGTATTTAATTTACAAAAGGAAAACAGCAGGAATTTTTGTTTTTATTTTTTTTTTTTGCTTGCCATATCTGCTAGTTGAAGCAAATAGAACCATTCACTTTACTAGAAAGGAACTTTTTATTGATCTGCTTTAAATTGAAGACTTCCTAATGTAAATTTTAACTTCAAAGTATCATGTGCACAGTGTGCTGAAGCACATTTTCACGTTTCCCAGTAAGGAGCTGCTCCTTTCAGTAGGAGGGCAAGATAGAAGATACGGTGAGCAGAATTAGAGGGCCCTTCATTAGTATGAAAAATCAGCCCTGTTCCCATATTTTAAGTCTTGTACTTCCTGATGGATTTCAAAGTCTTTCATTCTGCCCACCCATAGAGTAACTTGAGCTCTTACTAGTTAGAATTTCTGAATATTACAATTGGTGAGTGTGATTTATGTTGTCTAAGTGCTGCTGTCTCTTAGCTGTCATTTGTCTGGCAGGAATCTGTAGCCACCTGCCATGGTGTAAAAACAGCGTTCTACAGTTTTATGCTGTGCAGCCTTATCTAAACTGAAGATGTGTCATGGTTCTATGCTTTATCATTATATTTCAATTTAGTATTCCAAGTCTCGTGCCAAAGTAATTTCCTGAAGCTTGTGTCTATCTTGATGCAGACAACTGTAATTCTCTCTTTTAAATGTAGCCTCCCTCTTTTGCATATGTAATTTTGTAGGAGGTGGAAGTGTGTATAATCTGATGTAGTTGTTCCATGCATACACCCACCTTTTAAGAATATTTTATTTGCAGATGCCCTAAGCTCAGAAGTTTTAAACAGGTTTTTCTGGGTTATCAGAATTCCCCATGTTTCCTCTTCCCATGGTAAAATTTATGTGATATATTCTTGGTTAGGAAATGTGTGTGAAAATCTCCTGTAAAGGTCTTTTAAGGGAAATAATACTTTGTTGGCCACTCTGTAAGCCCAGAGACTCCCTCTCAAGCTGGGCAGATACCCCATATCCTGCCTGGTTCATTGGGAATTATGTCAGTCCCTACCACTTGTGTTTATTCCAGGGTCCAGCCAAGTGCTCATCCTAAGGTAACTGCAGAAATGTATGACTAAGCCAAGGGTGAGAAGCAGTTTGAATGAACAGCATGGTGAAGAACAAATTATCCTGGACTTAGCACTGTGTTAAGTTGTTCTTGGGGGTCCAAAGAAGTTCTCTGTAAGAAGAGAACTTGCTTCTTGCAAGCAAGACAGGTTATCTTCTTTTCAAACTTGAGTCTGCAGCCTGGTGGTGCACTTTCCCCTGAGGACATCCCAACTCTGTGCAAAGGAGAATGACCTGCAGCTCTTCCACATCTTTTTTGGGGAATGCTTCACGGCCTGTGGAGGAAGGCCAGTGTGATTCTCAGTCCTGACTTTTGCTGTGCAAGCCCTGCCTTCTGCCACCTGTGACAGGTCCTCCTGGGGGTGCCTGAGAGAGGGGTTAGTGGCAGACACACTCTCAAATGTCTCTTTTTCCAGAGGAGGCAGATTTGGGGGTAGAGTGATGAGAGCCACATGTGAGGAGCTCCCTGAAGGCACTGAGGTGGGCCAGTAATTTAAGCACTGTAGAAGATCATATTCACTTAATGAGATCTTGGCTAGTTTGATATTCATAGTGGTTTCACTCCTGTTACCCTTTCCCACCCTACCAAGGAGTAGTGATTAAGAACTACTTTTTGCTTGATTGCTTTTTAATTCTACTGCTTTAAGTGGCAAAACTGGATAAGATATACAAAATGCATTATACTGCTAGTGCTTTATGACTACTCAGCTCTCTGGAGTTGCACTAAGGCCAAAAGGATCAGGACCAAAAATTACTCTGGCCTTTGAAATCAGCTTTGTTTAAACACTTCCATATATCTCATAGCCTGGGGTGAGGAAGCTTGTAGCCTTTCAGCTGTGACTTGCAGGTGATTCAGATGCAGTTCTCATGATAAGACCTCGGCACAAGGCTGCCAGCAGTGCTGTAGCTTCTGGCTGCAGGAGGAGGCGAGCAAGCAGGAGGTGGGGGGACCCAGCATCAGCAGGAAATGTTACACCAAGCTCCATGCTCTGCACTTCCCAAATTACTGCAGGATAGATGAATTCCCACTGCACTACCACCACCCTCATCCCCTGAAATATGCCTGGAGTTTCCTGTGTCCTTCAGATCTCAGGGTATATAGTATGTGACATTTGGCCTTTGCTCCTGTGAAGATTCTGAGTGCTTACAGGAGAAGAATGGGCACCCTAATGGCAAGTCTCTAAAAAAAGAAAGAAATTAAAAGTGGTCTCACCTTGGCTTCTTTAAATGCACTACCAACACTACTCACTTTTGATCATATTTTAATAACAACACCCTGCACTTTTTCCCACTGCTCTAAGTCATCCCCTGTGTAAATGATTTTCATTTGGTTCAATGGTTGACTGAAATATCAACTTTGATCAAAGGAAAATGTTCTTGAGACATTCTGTGTGCAATTGGCTTTAAACTAACATTTGGGATGGTAAAATGTCATGATTGCCAGTGTTTACACTGGCAAATGCACGTGCACATACAAATATGTGCATGCTTGCAGACAGATACCATGTGGCAAAATTCTGCTATCATTTATTTCACTGCATACTTGTCACATTGTTATGTTTATGACAACTTAAGGAAGAAAAAACATTTGGTATATTTTAATACTATTTATCTGCTGAAAAGGCTTAGAAAAACATCAAGAAGGAGTCCAGAAATGAATGCTATGATAGGTGAGCATACTGGGCATGGAATGCAACCAGTTACACAAAAGACAGCTAAACCACTTCCAAAGTAATAGAACTGTTGAAAAATAAAATAATTACTGTAGAACAAGGGCACACTATTGATGTAAAAATAGCAAAGAGAGCCAGTTTGTTCTTACTGTCATGAAAACAGCAAATAAAATTTCCAATTAATACAAGAGTAATTGTGATAATAATGTCTTGAATTGGTGAACCCTTCTAGTTGAAGATTCTCAAATAGTTTTAAAAAGGAATAGGTCAGAATTATCACCATAACAACAACAAAGGAGGACAAAATCACCTCATATCAAAAATATCCATTCAAAATCTTTTGGCAGATATTAAAAACAAGATGAGATGTGTAGATGTAGAGGAATTATTATATCCTTGCTGAGGCAGTAATTTATGGAGAGCATTTGTTGTGGAATTTACCCCTTACTGCAGAATTGTTGTCTCCATTTTGAGGGTGTGCCCACACTTGCGAAGCTACTGGAATTTATTGAAGTAATTATTCCAGAATAAGTTGGTAAATTTCCAGAGAAACTGTTAAATTTCCAGAAGTCCCAGTTTTAAAATGTTTCTGGCCCTGAAATTTGAGAAACTATGTGAGTTTATTTGTATGGTTGTAAGAAAATAGAATTGCCTTCCTGAGGTCACAGAGAAAGCCAGAAATAACACAGTTGAGAGATGGGATCTGCCTTGTACCAGGCTTGTTTAAACTTAAAAATGCAAGTCCACAGCATAGTGAAGATGAAATGTAGACAGAAAGATGAAATAAAAACAACTTACTATCAGATAGCACAGAAGCAGGATTATAGAATGGATGCTTCATCATCAGACTAAAACTTGAAAATTCTTGAAAATTTAAAAAATTTGAAGGCTCCTTGAAGTCACAGATTTCTGGCAATTTTCCCTCATGTACTGCAAAATTTGGGATTTTTCCTGAAAAAAGAAATAATACCCAGCTTTCTGCAGGGCACACTAAAACTCCAAAAGAAGCTGCACATCATGCTTGAGGCCTTGCTAGGATGATTGTCCTACTGGGTAAAGCTACACACACTCTCAAACCCAAAGTGCTCAGCTCTGTGTAAGAACCTTATGTCCTCCAAACACTCACATGGGGACATCTCTTGGTAAAGGTGACTCAGTCCTGCAGGGGCAATCAGCAGAAACATTGCTCACTTTGAGTGCCTCAGGATGTAGAATTTATATTATATGGCATCACAAAACTCCAGAAGTATTATTAAATTCTCTTCCACCTCAGTGAATTAAATAGTTTGATTTCAAACATGTGCCCATGTGGGAGAAGTTATATAAGAAAAGTTTGGTGTATTAAGGTGAGCAGTAAGGGTTTACTGGTAGAGTCAATTGTGATCTGTGGGTTAGGGAGTCTGCACTCTCTAAGAAGAATATCCATACTCTCTAATTCCCAGGCTCAGCTGTTCTGTTTTGGATTTTGATTTGGTTTAATTATTTATTTTTTTAAAACTAACAACTGTTGATCATTGGGAAAAAGAGCTATTTTGTACAACAGTGAATTATTTTTTCAATAATTTTATTTTTTTCAAAACCTGTGAATTAAGCATTCCAGTCCTAGTGTTAAGGGACTGGCTCACAGACACTGAAGTCAGGGGTAGTTCTTTTGCTGATTTCAGCAGACTTTGAGGATCTGCAATTGGTTTGTCTTAACTTGTTCCTGTCTAAACTCTTTACAATTCATTGAAGTAGCAGAAAGTTACTGCTTGGGATATTTATGTTCTTGTTTCTAAATTTAATTTTGCTTTGATGTACAGCTATGAAAGAATAAAATAAAAAAATTTTCTACAGAGCACATTATGAATGAGCGACATTTTTCAGTTCAGAAACCCATGATATACTGTTTAAAGACAGTTTTGATATATTTCAAATGTCAAAGTTTCTAGAAGTTCCAAGGAGCTGTAGAAAAATGTGATTTATTTTCCAACCATGATTATCATAGTAGATGAAGATATATGGTGATTAAATACCTGTAATGGACTCAGAATATGTAAAGCTCACTCCAAGTTCTTCAGGGGGAAGGAAGAACATTTAAAATAAAAAAAATTCTCTTTAAATACTGAAATATACGCACATGTTTTAATATGCCTGTCAGGATGATCTGTCTGAAAGATAATGTAAAATGATTCTCAGTGCTCTTATATAAAACTTTGTTCTGATATTGAGATGCTTGGGGAAGAAGTAAATTATGAAAAAGACAGATTGCAAATGCAGGATCATCTGTGTCTCAGTACTTGAGTGTACCATTACCTGCCATTAGTAAGAACAGCTTGATGCCAGTACTAATAACACTTAAATTCATAAATGGTGTCCTGATAGGTATTGGTTGTGATGTTTGTCTCCCTGTCTCAGTCTCCTGTGCAGGAAATTTTCAAGACAATTGTCATCAGAACACAATGCTTTGTTGAAAACTAAACTTTCTATCCTTGGATGTGCAAAGAGTGGAGTATAGACTGAAAATTCAACCTGAAATATTGTTTGTGGCTTTAGATGGTCACAGAACTTAGAGAAAAAATATAGTCCTAGGGTCTCACGTCTACATGTCAAGAAGGTGAAGGGCTGTAGTAATGACCAGAGTCCTCAAAAACTTGCCTCAGGCTGAGACTCAATGAATGCTTAAGCACCTATATCAAAACCAGAAACTGACTATGAAAAGGCTTTTTGAACTCTAAAATGAACTAGGCTTTAATAGCCTCCAGTTGGTGCAAGATGAAGCAGATAAATGCAAACTGCAAATAAAGCACACATTTTTAATAGAGATGTTAATTAAACCCTGGAAGGTTTTATCATGGGTTGTGGTGGGTTTACCATCACTGGAATCATTTAAATCAAGTTCATATGTGTTTCTAGAGGCCTCTTCCAGTTGAGAGGGAAGTTAATTCAAGGCAGTCCTGTGGCCAGTATTATTCAGAGAGTTAGGTTAGATGACCCCAGTCGTTACTGGCCTGGTTAAATATTAATCTAACAAACCCTACTTTGTCTACATAGAACGAGGAGAATTAGCTATAATCTGAAACAAATAGAGCATCACAAATTATTTCAGAAAAATCGTAGCTTCAGAGATGGAACACGAGCTGGGCAGGTGGATAGGGATTTCGGGAGACAAACACTTAAAGATGTAAACAAACAAAACAAAAAACCCAANGATGACCCCAGTCGTTACTGGCCTGGTTAAATATTAATCTAACAAACCCTACTTTGTCTACATAGAACGAGGAGAATTAGCTATAATCTGAAACAAATAGAGCATCACAAATTATTTCAGAAAAATCGTAGCTTCAGAGATGGAACACGAGCTGGGCAGGTGGATTTTGGGAGACAAACACCTAAAGATGTAAACAAAACAAAACCCCAACAAACAAACAAACAAAACCATTAAACCCCACCCCCCCAAGCAAACAAAAACCCCAAGACCTCCCCCAAACAGACAAACAAACAAAAAAACCCCAAACTATGCAACATGTTTTCCCACGTGCTTATATGAAATGAGTGGAAGAAAGAGGATAAATAGAAGACACAGAAAAATAGCAGGGTCAGAGATTGTTTCTGTTATATGGCAATGGGGAAGAAATCAGCATGTTAATCTGAGTCACAGTTCCTATCAGAATGAAGTGAAAATTAGTTCCACTAGTGTTGAAACATAAAGTACTAAAGGATACATATTGGAGCAGCAGTGATCTTTTGCTTAGCACAAGTCTCTGATGTGTATAAAGTGTTGCAAATGGTGTTTACTGAGGACTAACAGATAACAGTAACATGCTTTAAAAAGCTGCTAAAATTCCTGAAAGGTTCCTTAGATGATCAGCAAATATTTTTTTAGTGGATATGTATTTGGCTAGATTGTGAGGTTATGCAACCCTTGAATTATCTTGTGTGCCATCCATTTAATGATGTGTTTTCCTGGGAATGTATTTTAATACATTTTCTTCTTTATTGGGTGTAAATTGTAATGTCCTTATTCTAATTTGGCAGGTTGCTTCCCAGTGATTGCATTAATGTGACAGTTTTTAGCCAACAAGGATATACAGTGCTAGCACAGTAATGAAATCAGACAGCCTAATCTGTATTTAATGTCTTTAACCAAACACAGACTGCCAAAACCAGCCCAAAAAGTAGTACTCCAAAGTAGTGAAAAGGATCAAATTTCTTATACAACTGGCTAATTCCTTGTTCTATAAAAGAGCTGAGTAGGACACTGGGCAATATTTGATTTTCATGGACAAGTGGGATTAGTCCATCTCACTGGCATCAGGCTTGTGCACTGGAACTCATGGATGCCATCCATGATTCCATCTGACCCCGCTTCTTCTGATGGGGGGTGGATTCACTTGGGGAAATAACTTTCATCTTGGGGCCTACCTGAGATTTCCAAGGTAAAATATGGATTGGGGGATGCTGTGCTTGGAAAGGACATCCTACTCCAACCCAAGCTTCTGCGGAAGGTCACAGCAACACAGCGGTGGAGCTTGCAAGTCCTTTTTCTAAGATGATTATTGGGTCTTGAAATTAATTTATAGGAAAGTTGTGAATGTAGCACCACTTTAAAAATCTTCAAAGCTGAATTTTAATCCAGGCTGTGGATCAAAGGCATTTCTACTTTGCAAAGAGGAGCAAATTATTTCTTGCATGACAGGCAGTCCTGCAGGTTGCACGGCACTGCAGCAGGAAGCATAGCCCCAGGAGATGACCAGGATGCCTCTTAACTAAGGGTGGGTGGCTTTTCATTTTTTGCCATGAGAGTCCCATGCAGCAGCAGTAGCTGGAGCTCTGAGAGCAGCCTGTGGCTCCTGCAGCTGGGGCATCTCTGCAAGGAAGTGGCACATGGGGAGGCTTGTGGCTGCTTGTCATTGTCACTCTCTCCTCTGTGCCCAAGCCCTGCTCTGCCCCAGTGAACCTGCAGTTTCATTCTCCTAAAGAAATCAGACAGGAGCCTGAGTGATGTACACTCAAATCAGGTCAATTCCTTTGGTCTTTACTTCAGCCTTTGTAGTGCTAACAGGCTGCAAGTGGTGCTCAAAACAAAAACTCTGGGGACTTCCATAGCATGAAGAAATGCGTGCCCATTGGGACAGGGATCCCAAGGACATGGGACAGCCTGAGTGGCACCTCCCATGGTGTTTTTGCTCTAATTCTCTAGAATTAGACTTACTCACATGTGGTACTAGGGGTTAATTTGGCCATCAAGAAGCTTGGGATAAAGGGACTGGAAAAGTGGCTGATACTCAATTTCTATACCCCTATCTCCTCTCCACCAAATGTCATCATTGTATAGCCTAGTTTTATACACTTACAGATGCACATCCTCTCAAGATTGGACTTCAGGGAATGTCACAGACACAACCCACAAAGCCTTGGGGTTTTTTTAGTTTGTTTGTTTGTTGTTTTTTCTTTATTTATTTCTCATAGTGCCCAATTGCCACAGGTAGTATCTCAGCAATTTATTTTCCACAAAGATTGCATTTTTGGGCACAGGAGTACCAGTGACTCATGTATCTCAGTTATTCTTCTGGGACAGCAGTGTAACTAGTAACAAAACATGTGTAAAAGTGGAGCATGGAGCTTTCCTTTTGGTGGTCAGCTGAGGAGAGGAGAATGCACTTATTCCAAAAGCTTAAATTGGGAGGCAAGTAGGGCAAATATACAAAACATGCTGATTCTTTTAAAAAATGTAGCTCAAAGTTGGCATCCAAAGGGTTAAATATCACACAGCTAAGTAACTATTCCACTCTTGCAGCTGCTTCTGTTAAAGCTTGTCAGGGAAAGAGAAAATGTTCATTTAAAACCTGTTTTCTTCATTCTTTGCTCTTCTTCTTGTTTTCCTGGCATAATGAAGATATAATTTAAAGTCTGAGGTTTTAAAATTAAGTAATTTTTTAAATTATAAACAAAAAACTCAGACACTTTAAAAGATGTGAAAACAGATGGCATTTTTATTTGCATCTCACTTAGTTTGATGTTTTTCCTCAGATGGGGCTGGGAAAAATGCTTAAAGAACTATTGTGCATTCTGGCAATAAACAAGGAAAAAGAGGCTGTGTGGTGGTGGTGGGTGCAGGGGGAAGGAGGGCTGAAAGAAACAAAGAAAACTAAACATTTGAAAGAGGGGAACCTCATTTCAGTGTGAACTTTGATTCAGCAGATGCTGGCACTGATGCAAAGTTTCTTCTAATTCAGGGCTTCAGGACTTAGTCTGTTACAGATGCATTGTTAAGCTCCTAAGGAGGATTTTATTTTCATACCTGGACTGCAGAGATGAAGTTAACATTCATTATATTTTTCATTAAATCTTGTATTTTTCTCACTTTATTTCACAGTTTTTTTATTAATTACATCTTTCTTAAGTTTCTATACATGATGACAGGACTTAGATCTGCATTAATTCACCAAGACATATCAAATTTACCTTCTTCAGTCATTCACATTATATATATCTAATAATTGAATACATAATTTGGGGCAGTTTCCCAAAAGCATGATGAAAATAAATATGTGAATATTGTAAAAATCACAAATTGATTTCCTTTCAGAATTTAAGCAATGCATGTTTCTTAGAGAAATCTGCATCAAGACCACAGTAGTTTATTCTTCTCCAGCCTCAGTTTTCTCTAGCTTTCACAGAGTTTTTCCTACAATATTATTTCTAATATATTAATAATAGCTGTGAAATTATCAAGAAATCTGTGGCATGTGTTTTGTTCCTGTCAATGGTCAGCCTAATTTTGGTTAAAGTAATTTCTGCATGAAGTTCTAGCACCTTCTAGCAAATGAACTTGTTTCCAGTTGTCAAAGAAGGCTATTTTTCTGCATTATTTTATGTAGCCTTAAAATGATCAGGATATTTATCTTTATTAAAATGTGTAAATGCCATTCTGGGAAAATATTCAGCTCCCTTTCACCACCTTGTTAACAAGTTATAAATGGTTTTGAGTGATAGCAGAACATGACAGGTTGGACAGTGTCATATAACATAAAGAAATATCCGTGTGTCCAAGATGGAGATTAAGCTTTCCGGAATTTTTTTTTCTGCAGTTTCTGTTTCAGTTTGAGACAGTGAAATAAGAGGCTAAGGGCTACAATTAGTCTTCATAGTGTTTGCACTTGGTCCTTTTTATTTTCTGTGTCTTAAACACTGTGAGATGCTTTGTAATCAGAATAAAACATCTTACGTTAGAGTCGCACCTGGGTCCTCAAATGTACAAACTGCAGCTTTATTTTTGTATCCTTTCATCCCACTCTTGACTGGCACCTGGTGGTGCCATAAAGTGAGTAATGTAGGAAAAAAGAAAAACACAGAGAAAACAAACAAATAAATGTTTTAGTGTATTTCCTAGGTTTGGTTCCCATTGCTTTCTTATGAAGAATGCATCACCCCCATTTTCAATCATCATTAAGGCAAAATGTTAGGGTCTGCAACATGTAAATCATGTGAAGATACCTGAGCTAGCTTTTTGTAGATGTTACATTCAGTTTATAATTTATGATTTTGCTGCCCTAAAAGCAGGAGACACATCTATTCACCACTTCACCTCTGCTGACCTATGATATTGAAATTACAGCTACTTGTGCCAGCATTGGCCAAGTGAGCCCTGGAGGGATTCACCTGACTGCCCCAACTGCCTTCACAATTTCTGGATGAGTGGAGCAGCTGTATTTGGTGAAAGATCCTTAATATTCCTCCACTGCACAAAGACTGTTGTTAATATTAAGAAAGGACGAAGCTTCCTGCTTTCCAGCCACCCTACTTCTGCCCTTGTCATAGCCAGTCCTGATGTTGTAGAGGATCTCATGAGCAATAGCAGGCTAAATTTAGGTAGACAATCCAAAAGCTGCAAGTAGTTTCCCAAAGTGTCCTGCTCTGCTTCCCTGATGGTAGATGAAACAGTGAGTCTGGCTGAATACAACCAATCCACCTTTTAATCTGTTTGCTTGAAAGATGGGATAATCTAATCCAAAATTCTTATGCAATTCAAATAACCATTTTTTAATCAAAAGGCATCCATACACGTTTTTGGTTGGAGCTGCATCCTCAGGCCCACAGGAACACACTGGGACTTGCCCTCTCTCCCCATTTTCTACTGTTTCATGTATTTGGCTACACAGTCAGTGTGCTCTCCTGTAAATATCCCATTTGTAGATGCTTCAGACTCCAGCAGGTAGTGTGGGCACTTCAATATCTAATTTTTGTTATGAATTTGATTTTTGCCCCATCACCTAGATGTTCATGGCCTCACTCCTCAGCAGTGCTCCAAGCATTTAACTCGTTGATGGAGTTTGACATTGCTGGACATTTAAATGACATATTCATGGCAGAAGTGCTAAAGATCCTAACCATTATCCTGTAAATCCTGTTATAAACATTGCTGCACAGCTGAGTTAGTGTCCAATATGTTTCAGTGAAGTCAATTATTAATATTGGTTTGGGCAATACACTGGGCAAAATTTCTCACAATTGTGGGCTCCTTTTACATCAAGCACAGGGGATGTGTATTAATCACAGTATTAAAACTATAAACTCAGAAATCTAACACTGTGATTAGAGATACAATTTTTGATTTTACATTTCATTTTTCACAGTAACTGTATCTACAAATTTTAAGGCCTGAGGGCTGAAACACAATATAAAGTAACTAGTTTCATATATCAGATAAGTGCTTAGGAGATATTAAAATCAATTATGCTATTGTAAAGTTTTAAAGTTCAGAGGGATTGAGATCTGTAAAAAAAATGTTCAGATATAATCTCAAGGCAAAGAATTAGGCACTTATGACTTCATTTGAAAGTCTGCTCCATAATCAAAAGCTATCTCATTCCATCAGTCTTAGCTTGGGACTCAGTACTGTAGTGTAATAACAGAGGATTTGAGAAACCTCCTTCATTCTGAATTGCAGGAACCTCATAGCTGAACTGGCATTGCAGCAAAAACACTTTTTACTTCCATTTATTTAGATTAATCCATGAAGAGATGGAAATAATAGATCATAAAAGCTCTTGATAATTGGGGTTTTTTGTTTTGTTTCGTTTTGTGGGCTCACAGGCTCTTGTGAACGCTGTTACTGAAGTTAAGGATCAATGTGCCAGGAGCAGATGGATCACAAATATTCCTGCAGCAGTATTAGAGGTACAGCACAGGGAGTTGAGGAGGGAGCAGCCTGTGATTTAGCATTTGCAGACAAACCTTCATGTCTTGCTGCCAGGCACAATGCATGGCTGTGGGGATCCCTGACTTCACAGTAACACACCCCCAAACCTCTCTGCTGGAGGCTGCAGCACTATGCAGCAACTAAGGAGTGGAGCTGAGACTTTTCTCCTAAGAGTTTGAGCTACTTTGAATAGAAAATCCTGCAGTCCCTTTTACTGCAATCTTTTCATCTAGGACAAGATGATATATACAGCCATCTGTGCCAGAGCTGAATTTCACCCGTAAAGACTAGAAAAGGAAATAATGGTTTGCAGGTTTATATCCATATTCATCATGAGAGAATTTGGTTTAATGAAAAAGAAAAAAGTGAAGGCTTTATCTTATAGCTAGTGATGTTAAATTAATTGGAAAAATAGTTCTGAGGGACTGGGAAGGAATGTATCTGCATATATATGTACATATGGAGAGCAGAAAAATACAGACCTTGGTGCTGTGTCTTTATGGGTAGGTGTGGGCACTTGCATTTTGAACCTGCCAGACAAGGGCCAGCTCAGGACTGATATCCATGCAAACATGCTAGTGTAGCATGAGATACTTGATACTTAATTCTTAGAAATTTTTTTTCCCTTAAACTCAGGACTTTGTTAATACAGATGCCTTGAAG
This sequence comes from Urocynchramus pylzowi, assembly GCA_013397555.1. Lineage (NCBI taxonomy): Eukaryota > Metazoa > Chordata > Aves > Passeriformes > Fringillidae > Urocynchramus > Urocynchramus pylzowi. Next base: position 175,914 of record VZRH01006200.1, read on the forward strand.
GTCTGCCAGGCTTGGGAGATGGGTTTGGCAGATGTGCAACCACCAGCAGCAAAGCCCAGAGACATGCCCACAAGCCTGTGTGCAGCTGTAGAAAGAGTGGCAAACTTGGCTTTCTTTTGATTTTTTACATAGCTTCTTTTATTTCAAATTTTATTCCACCCCTTTTATTATTACAGCTGTATTCCTAGACCAGGATGCTCCCAGCCCTGTGGGTGCTGGGAGGCGTGACACAGGAGGCAGAGAGTGCCTTCAGCATCTCCACAGCTGGGTTGCCTGCATGCTTTGAGGGAGCTCAGAGAGGTGCCTATGGCTGAGCAGAGCATGTGCAGCAGAGCCCAGCACCCTTTTATCTTTCCTTCCCCAGAACCAGCTGGAGTGAAGTCATAAGGAAATGGAGTTTTGCTGGGAATAAAGGCAAAACTTGTCAGGGCATACTCGTATGTTGCTCGTTTTATGTGAGTACACTTTGCTTCTTCTGTGTTTGCAAAGTAGCACTTAAGAGATTTTATAATTAATAACAGTAAATTATTCCACATTTTCTTATCAGATAATATGAGATGAAGTAGCTGTCAAGACATGTTAGGCAGACATATACAAAACTAATGATATCTAAAGATCCACAACAAAAAGGAAAAATTTGGAAGGTCTTCAGTCAGCACCTAACAGCTGCAAATTTTGCTTAGGATGAAATAATGAACCCATCTAAGGGTCTCTCTCTGAAAACAGTCTTGCTGAATTATTCTTGTCAGAAGCTGTATTTGGCTTCTCACCTTGACATGTTCCCAAAAAAGGAATTGGAACAAACACCTCAAAATGGGTAAGTCTAGGTAACATCAGGGTATAATGAATATAGAGAGAAAAAAAAAAGTGGCCTTATATGCAACTTTCTTTCAAAACCAAGACACTGCTGAAGTTGCTTTGGTATTGCTTACCTAAATGTCTTCACTCATATTTATATTCAAATTTTAGACTAGATGATATGATGTGCAAGATAAAACTCCAATCTAAAATCAGCCGATGCCCTTAAGGCCATGATACAAATGCTTCTATTTGTACAGTATTTGATGAACTATTATATTGCACTTGTTTCACAGTTTAGATTTCTGTAATGAAAATGAGTTGCTGTACTGGCAACTAACAATACAGGGACTAGTGAGGAAAAAAAGGACTAGTTTAAGTGCAAACACACTGAAACAGAGGCTCTTCTGATTTTGGCTGTGATAGAGTTAATTTCAGATTCAATCCTTTTTGGTTATTTGAGGCTGTTTCTGTCCACAAACAGACTTAATGTCTTCTTCACAAGTGCAACTGTTTAAGGAAATACATATTTAATTGCATAAAGATGGATTTGCCTTAATTTTTTTGAGACAATTGTGTCATCTCTCACAACAATGACTTTTTACTTGAGAGTTGTAACCCTTTGTTGAAAAAATCATTTGACTGATGCAGCAATTGTGATATTTTATTTTTTTCACTGTGTAAGAATGTAATTTATTAACTTCTGGGCAAAACTGATACTAATTTGGAAGTATTTATACCTGTATTTACTTTTTTGCCAAACTTACTAGCTGAAGGCACATTCATCAGCCATGAATTAGGGACACCAGCATAATATGGATGCTGCATGTTAGCTGAAGGCAATAGCTATGGCATGTTCATGTATAGAAGGATGAAAAATTGCCACACAGCTTTGTGTGTGTGTATGAGTGTGTGATGCACATGTGTGTGTGGCAGCCTGGTCCCTGCACTTGTATCTTGTTTTATATGTATATCATTGATTCTGCTGTAATAGAGCCCTTCTAAAAGTGAAGCCAAAGGAGTTTGGTTAGAAAATTTGCTGGTAGAAAAAGACTTTAGGTAGTCACAGAGTCCCCCAGTTTACAGAACTAAAACTCAACATTTTTTGTTCTTTTTCCTTCTGGCCCAGAAAGTACTGAGCTTTAAAAACAATATTCATATATTAACTGGGAGGTAACTACCCATTCAAATGGTCAGGGCTCCTGTATTCAAAAGTATGCTGAGATGTGTTGTCTAAATGTATAAACATCAGTTAGAATTGTGGAATGGGTGGCAGGCCAAGTTAATCAATAATTTAATTACCAGTGACCCATTTTGTTCACTTCTAGTTGAAAGGGAATTTCTGCATTCTTGCATAAGTTATCACTTATTCAGTTTTTCACAGATGGATTCCGATGATGCTTTTCCTGCCTTCAGGATGAGATGAACTTAATCCCATGTTATAAATGAAAAACAGGTGTCCAGATGCACACTTTTCCTGACAGCTTGCATTGCATTTATTTACCTAGCATAATTCCTGACAAAGCTTTCTGCCAAAAGTTTGTTACCTTCACTTATGGTGAGTGTGGCCATGGATGTGATCGCTGCAGTGACTGTCAGCAATGTTTTTTTAAAAGTTGCAAGCCCTTGTGAGAAGGCCAATGTTCACATGTTGTAGTTATTATTATTACTCATTTTTATTGAGAAGGCAGCTGCTGGAGCTCCAGAAATAGAACAGTTTTAAAGTGAAGCAGAACTTTTCATTTGTCTCTAAAAATAGGTCATCTTCACAAATGGAATTTGAAACAACCAGTTTTTGTGCTTTTGAATTCCCAGAGTTATTCCTGTTGGATTTCTCTTCATACAATTTTAATATGAACCCTTTGAAATTGGATGCTGGCTGAAGTGTTTCTTTGGCTTGAAAGTCTGTGCTTCATGTGCAGCTGCTTTAGTTAAAAAAAGAAAAGCTGGATGAGAACAGGTGGTGTGACATACCTTTTTTTTATAAGCATTCTGCATTTATGTGGTATGTGGCATCACCACAGTCAGGCTGTAGCAGAGAAGTACACTTTACATATCCTTGAGAGATCAAACTTCAGTTTAATTGGCCCTTTTGGATTCTCATAGTATGAAGTGTGATATGCTCTATATAGATGCCCTAACACTTTGCAACAAATTATTGTGCATGTGTTAATTATAATACTGGCTAGAGATCTAAACAGAAATTAGAGTGTGCACATCTCAGCTCTCAAAAAGAACTCAGGAGACCATTCTTACCCCTGAGAGCAAGTAACATGGACAGCACCATTCAACCTCCACTATGCAGATGAGAAACCTATGTGCAGGAAAACGTAAATTATTGTCCCAGAAGCACTAAGCCTATGTCTAGACACCATAACCTGGGAAACATCTGAGTTTCTGACTCAGAATGTGCACATAGGCCATGTCTGGATCACATTTTTGGGTGACCCCATGTGCATGCCAGTCACCTCACCTCTCTTAAAGGAGGATACCTGGATTTCATAGGAAGGACATCTGGGGATGTGAGCCAGGCTAAAGCTCCTGGGTCATCCAAGAGATGCCTGGCCTGGCCAGTCAGGGAGTTGGATGCAGATAATGAAGCACCTTGGCAACTTGTTGTGCTTCAGGCAGAACCACAAGAAATGAAAATAAAACCCTCTAAACTTTACAAAGCTAACTCCAGTGTTTCGTCATAAATTTGTCCTCTATGGCTCCAAACATTTAACAGGATTAAAATGTTTAAATGGTTCTCAGTGTGTGGGTACAGTTTTAAATAGGGTGGTGGGAAAATGGCTGGAATATTTCCACTATTGTCCAGAGCCATTTGCTGAATTCTGGGAACACTTCTGTGCAGCACCACCTTTCAATGAGCAGAGGCATAGAGCAGATTGATTAGGCATTTGATTAGGCATCCAATGTGTGATGATTATCTAAAAAATAAAATGTCTGCTACATCACAGGTGGGTTACTGGTGAACTCCTAGATGTGTTAAAACTTTCTGAATGTAGTAAAGAAAAAAAATGAAGGGGCACTTCAAACTGAGAATCCTGCCTCTGGGCAGTGTCTAGTGCTACAGTAGCAGTGACCATTTAAGGACATAAGCAAGATGAAGTAAATGAATAGAGGTAATATGGTCTATATTATCCAGATATGGTCTTTATTACCTCTCCCTAAAAACACTTCATGTATTTATTTCCGATCTGCCCTAGTCTCAGCACAATGGTCTGTAGGCTTTTCAGAAAGTTTTTATGACAGAATATTTTATGTAGAATATTTTATGAAAAATCTTGTGAGCATTTGAATACAGAGCTTTAGTGTTATTTGCACCTCAGACTTCAATATAGCTGTAGGATTTATTCCTGCTCAACTAATAAGATCTTCAGAGAGCATATTTGTTTAATCTAAAAATGCTCCTCAAAATGTGCAAATTCACAGATGTGAATGATTACACACATGTTTTCCCTTACTGCTTCAAAGCCAGCAAAGGCCAAATTCAGCTGTAATTTGTACTGCAGTGATGAGATTTGAATTAATATCAATGACATGAAAAAACATATTCAGGGGCCTGGGGTTTTTTGCAGATAATGGGGCATTTCTAGAAACGTCTGTTTTGGAGAAGTCAGTCCTACACTTCAGCTCATAAAGCAGCAGGAGGGTCACTCCCCAGTGTAAAGTCAAAGTTGTGCAGAAGGTGAAGAGAAAGGACAGAAGGCACCTTCTGCACCTCATGGCAGCATCCACATCTTGGAACCACTGTTTCCATTTTATGGAAGAGAAGAAAAAGCAAAGTGGAAATGAAGTGGTGGGGGAAAAATATGATACCCAAGAGCAACTGCAGTATTGATAATATCACTCTGCTACTGAGACTTTACTCATGCCCTCTATATCTCTCTAAGTGTTTCATGTACTTCCATGCATGAATTTTTGTTGATATATACCTTTTATTTTCATTTTATAGCTTCCCCATTTCTATAGTAATTTTGGTACCAACCATTGCAAAGTAAGATGCTGTAATATGAAAAAAAAATTTAAAAGCCCTTCTATACAAATAAATGTGATCATAAATAGTTTAATAAAACGCAGAAATGTGTGCCCTAAGAAGAAGCTTTTCGTATGTTTTCTTCAAAGCTGATGAACTATATAGGTTTATTCAAGTTCGTTCTACACAATTGCTAAGATTTTTAGAAGACACTTGGCTTCAAAACCCCAATCTGTATTTGTATACATGTTTGTATATAAGTGTGCCTTGAGGAGGCTGACCTAGAACAGAGGTTAGACAGAGTTAAAGAATAAAGTAGGTATTTATTAAAAGGCTTTAATGGATACACCCTGGGCAGTACAAGAGTCTGGCCAAGGCTATACCCAAGATGAACCCAAAATGGTCACAAAATAGATGACCGTTCACAAGGTCTCACACTTTTATAAGTTTTGGTCCATTTGCATATTGGAGTTAATTAATTGTCCAATTACAGGTTTAGGTTATGAAGTTCCTCTTTGATTTTGTCTTTTCAATTCACCATTGCTTATACCTTTTTGGCCTGGACTGTATCATTTGTCCTTGGTCTCAAGTTGGAAAAGGATTGTTTTGTCTACCTTCCCTGTGAAGAGAACTTGCTAACAATTAATATGAAGCTCAGGGTTACACACTGCAGCACAGAATCTGAAAAATATGAAAGCTAAAACTTAAGGCATCATAAGTCTTCTCTTGCGCTTTCCATTCATGTCAGGAATATCCACTAAACACAAATTAAATTGTTAAGTACAAAGCTGGCAGACTGAAGGCAACTGCTTCTGAAATTTGTGCTCCAATCTCTGCAGCAGCCACTTTTAAGGGTCAGATTCTATTTTCTCTGAATGGAATATAATGCCCATAGGAATACACACGCACACAAATATTTTTCCTGTCTCTTTGACATCCAAATAAAAAGCTGGTGCTGTGGCTGAAGGCACTACTGTAAGGCATCAACCTGGCACTTCATAAAGCTTCTAACTCACTGCGTGACCGAGCTCCAGCACAAGTCCATGTGAACAGTGTGCCAGTGCCTTTTGGGAAGGACACTCCTCACCCACCCCTCCGTGGTGACAGTTCCATGGTGAACTTGACTCCTGGCTCACCACACAGGAGCTTTGCAGCAATGGCCACTGTCCAAATGCCTGTTACACTTAGCATCAGAAAGGAATTCAAATTCTTTCAGCTCGTGTCTTCAGATTGGAAATTTATTCCTCTCTTCAGTCACTCTTTATTGACAGGATAATATTTTCCCCTTCTAATCAGCCACTTACAAGGTAACTTCATTCCCTCCTGGGTCATCCAGTGCTAAAGCTGAAGCATTTATGACCAGTGCATGCAAACACACACACTGTGCTTTGTGTGTTGCAGAGCCTTTCTGAGGTTTGTTACTGAGGCACCTGAGGTGTTCTGCCCATTCCAGCACAGCCTCACTCCCCAGTTTCACTTGCTAACAGTGCTGTATACTTACTGAACATTTTTTTATCTGGGAGTTAAGCAAGAGTTTTAGGGAGCTTAGGTATGCAAACATTTAAGTCTACTGGAATGTATTCTTACAGTGTCCTAATCACAAGTCACTTACAGAATTTTGAGGCTGTAAGTGAACAGGGCATTTTGTCAAGACAAGGCACTGCCTAATTTTTATGCAAGCTAAAGCTGTTCCCCTGATGCAGCAATGATCTTGAGTACCTGAAGTCGTTTTGCCATATTTCCAAACTCGGTTTGATGGGGGAAGGAACGCAACAGGCACGCGGATTCATCACTGCAGATAGTGCAAACAGGGTTTAAGAGGTTTGGGTTATAGAAACTCTCCACAGCTCTGACATCTGCCTAAGGGGAGCTCATGGCAGGACTGGGCCCAAAATGGCCTGTTTCTCATATGAGGCTGTATCACTGCAGGCACAGGAAGCTGAAGAACCAGATTTTCAGACACTACAAAGAGCATCATTGTGTGAACACTCTCAGGGTGTTGAAGGGAGAGGTCCAATCCTGTATGGCATTTTTACAGGTGCACAGTTTCAAACATGAGAATAATCATACTGATGTCAATGAATTGCTTACAAACTTAAAATTAAATGCATGCTTTGTTGGATTAAGGCTAGGGCACAATCTCACCAAGTTTAGCCCCTGGTTCTTTCTAATTGTACAACTAGGCCAATCTGTTCCTCTCCCATTACCTTTTGCAATAGCAACTAATTTGCAACGAGCTGGTCTCTCACATTATTTTTAATTAATTTTTTAAAAAGTGAGTGACCACCATTGAGATGCAGCATTGACCAAACCTAACAGGATGGCTAATTTACTGCTGCCTGCACCTGCCTTTCATGTTGATGAATATTGCAGATGTGTCACTTTCACTACCACGGACCTTTATTCATATTCACCATTCAGCTGGAGCACACCCCTGCCTGGAGTCATCTCAATGCCTACCAAAATGCAGCTCCAAATATGACTCAGTGTCAAGTGCTGTGTGAAAAAGTCTAATGCACATCCATTTGCCGGGGCCCACGCTTGGCAGCAAAATGTTTGCACACCCGTTATGATTTTAAAAGTGTCTTTGGAGAGAAGAGACAATAGTTGGGTTTATCTGAGGGCTTACCAGAGACAGAATATTTTTCTAAATTATTCCAAATATTTAGTCAATGTCTTCTTTCCCCTCTTATTTCTAGTTTTATTATTTTGTTTTGTTCTTTTTTTCTAACTTAGGTTACTGAAAGACCAACACGTGTAACTCCAGTCTCTCAAACACAGGCACATATAAGTGCAAAGATGAGACTGCGAGGCAGGATTTTGCAAATACCACTACTTTAAACATCTTCTTAGGTAAAAGAACCATAAATCCACCATTACACTCTTGGGTGGATAAGCTAGGAGCAGACTCTGCTGAATGTTACTATTCCTGTTCTTATTCCCAATACAGATACATCCATTGTGTGGGGGAAAAAAAACCCCATAAATAAATTTCGTAGCCAGGTGCTTCGTTTCATGCGGGCGAGTTTATGGAAGTGGCGCTCTCCAGGCGCCGCTGGGGCTGTGCCGCGCCCGGCTCCAGCCGCAGCCCGGCCGGCGCGGCTCGGGGGACATCTCGTGGTGGCAGTGGAGGGAGCAGCCTCGGCTCCTCTGCTCCCGGACACCCCCAGCAAGCTGAGCCCGCCGGGGAAGCCGATTGGAAGGGAACAAGGGAACGCAAGTGGAAATTAAGGAGAAGAAGTTGAACAACGCTGTGACCGCAAGACGCGGAGGTGCTGGAGAGTGTCCGAAGCAAAGCAGCAAGCTGGTGCAGTGTCGGGAGCACAGCTCCCAGGAGGAGCAGCTGGAGAACTGGAGCTCCAGTTCCTTAGCCTGGAGAAAGGAAGGCTCATGGAGGATCCTTGTCCCTCTCTACAGCTGCCTGAAAGGACATTGTAGCCAGGTGGGGGTTGATCTCTTCTCCTAAGTAACAAGTGACAGGATGAGAGGAGATGGCCTCAAGTTGCACCATGGAAGGTTTAGTCTGGATGTTAGGAAAAATTTCTTCACTGAAAGGGTGGTCGTGCATTGGAAGAGACTGGCCAGAGATGTGGTGAAATCACCTTCTCTGGAAGTGTTCAAATTTGTGGATGTGGCACTTAGACACACCTTGTTTTGGTGGACTTGGCAGTGCTTGGCTAGAGCTCGGACATAAGGATCTTTTACACTCTAGCAATTTCATGATTTTATGATTATCATAGAACCATAGAATGGTTTGGATTGGAAGGTACCTTAATGTTATTCATTAACAAGGTACCTTCATGTTATTCCAAACCCTCTGTCATGAGGAGAGAGAGGCTTGTCAAAGCCTCATCCAACCTGGTCTGGAACATTTCCAGGGGTGGGCAAATTTTTCTCTGTGAAACCTGTTCCACTGCCTTGCCAGTGAAAGAATTTCTCCCTAACTCTGATCTAGAGCAACTCCCTTTCAGTTTAAAACCATTTGCTCTTGTTCTATCACTACACTCCTTGATAAACAGTCCCTCCCTGTCTTTTTCTGTGGGTTCCCTTTAAGTACTTGAAAACTGCTCTAAGGCCTACCCAGAAGCTTCTCTTCTCTAGACTGAACCCCAACCCTCTCAGCCTGTCTTCACAGGAGAGGTGCTCCAGCCCTTTAACCATCTTCATGGACTTAGTCCAACAGGTCCATGTCCTTCTCATATTGGGAGCCACAGACCTGGACACAGCACTTAAAGTGGGTCTTATGAGAGAGGAGTAGAGGGCAGAATCATCTCCCTTGAACTGCTGGCCACACTTCTTCTGATGCAGGAATGATTGGCTTTCTATGACTACGATTCTATGTCTATGATTCTATCACTATTACTCAATGCCAGTGCTGGTGCAAACATGAGCACCTGCCTAGATTTTAAAAACATATAGCATGAAAGTTCACAGTTTTATGAATAATTAGTGCCTATATTAATTGTACAGATGTAATCTTCAGTCCTTTCAGTGACACACCATCCCAACACAAGAGTTGTATCATCCCAGTTTGAGGGACATGATTTCATCATTCCTCCAGCAGAAATGTTGCAAATTTTTGTCTATTCCTGTATCCTTAGTTTTGTGGAATAAAAGAAATGTCAGTGTACGATTATATAATTCAATATTTCTTCTTTTTTTTCATGCATTCTGGATTTTTTTCAATCAAAAATACCTAAATTATGAGTTTGAAGAAATTTGAAGATTCTAGTTTCATGATGATGAACAATGCATTTGTTCTGGGAATAAATCTCTTTAGCCATGACCCGAACTATGCATGAGACAAACTGAGAACAGAATCAGATACAAATGTAAACTCACATACTGCTCAGCAGTGGGATTTTTATTACCTTCTGGAGTATTTAATGGAAATATACCTACATGTGTGTCTTCAAGGCAGATAGCCCATATTCCCATTTAAGCTTCTTAATGGAGAGATAAAGGGGCTCTCACAAATCATTTGCTATCTGTTTGCATGTATGAAAGTAAGATAAATGGGCAGTGTTTATTTATTTCTTTATTTGTTCATGATTTTTTTAACCAAGAACTACTATAAGGAGGGATGAATAAGCTTCTCCCACTCAGCATCTTAAGAAATCTGTCTCAGCCAACTTGCTGAAGTGCAGCTGCAGTGCTGAGATTGGACCTCAGACAGGTACAAGGTAAGGTACAGCAAAGGTGGCTCTGCATGAGCTTCCAGGACAGAAGTGGAGCTGTTGCTGTGACATCTGCCCAAAATTTTAATGGACTTGAGGGACACATTTTCAAGGGGATGGATTCAAAGGATCATAGGATCACAGGACTTTAATATAAATGGGGGGGGGGGGGGGGGGGCCAACAGGAAGTCTCTGGCCCAACTTTCTCTCCCAGCAGAGTCAGCTCTGAGGTCAGACCAGGCTGATAAGGGCTTCATTCAGTCAGGTCTCGAAAACCCTCAAAGATGGAGAGTGCATTCCCTCTTTGGACACCAAAGCATCAAAGAGAAAGCAAAATAAAACCCATACACAAAAAAAAATTATGTATGAAAATGAAAAGAGTTGCTCATCATCCACTGATCAATGCACAATCAAGCTCCTGAGCAGCTGCCTTGCTGCCAGCCTCCATTCACCGTTTTACTGCTGAGCATGATGCCATATGGTCTGGAATATTCCTTTGGCCAGTTGAAGTCAGATATCCTGGCTGTGTCCCTTCACAACTCCTTGTGCACCCTCAGCCTCCTTGATGGTGGCGTGGGGTGAGAGAAAGAAGAGGCCTTGACCCCGTGCAAGCCCTGCTCAGCAGTAAGGAAAGCATCTCTGTGGTATGAACACTGTTTCCAGCACAAGTCCAAAACACAGCCCCTTCCAGCTACTGTGAAGAAAATTAACTCTATTCCAGCCCAAACCAGCACACCATTTTAAACTTTTGTTCTTTCAAAATATACCTGCTGGTTCCCATCTTCCTGTCCTTCATTGCTGTGAAGAACTCGGCTCTCCCTCAGTAACCTCCCTGTTGGCACCAGGAGCTGACAGGTCTCCTCAGGCCATCTTGGCTCAGGCTGAGCAATCCCACTCCTCCAGCATTTCCTTATAGGGCCAGTTCTCCAGTCCCCACCAAGGGGTGCCTCTGCTGAACTTGATCCAGTTACAGTCAATGCTTGTCCTGTATTTGGGGCCTGGCAGAAATATAGTAAGTGCAGAATAGAGGGGAATAATCTCATCCTTTGGTCTCTGGCTCTGCCCCAGCACAATATCTGTTGGCCTTCTTTGGTGCCAGGGCACTGCTGGCTCATGCTCATCTTGCTTCTCCACAGAGCTGCCACTAGCCAAGCAGGATCAACCTGCACAGGTGCCAGAAGCTCTTCCTTTCCAGGAGCAAGGCTTTGCATTTGTCCTTGAATTTCACAAGGCTGGAGCATTCTTCCATCCTGTCTACATCCTTCTGAATGGCTTGTACTCAAGTGTATTCACTAATTTCCCCCCAAATTGGTGTCATCTGCAAAATTTGATTAGAAGTAGATCCATGCATGTAGGCAAATGATATGGCTACATGAGTTTTTGTAGACCAGCATCTGCTCACTCCTTTCCTACTCCAAGTGTTTATGTGGCATCCTGCCTAACCTAATATACATTGCCTCTCAGCAGAGTTTAATAGCTTGGGATAAAGATTATGCTAATCACAGCTAAATAGTCAGTATTTGCACTGTTTTAGTGTCCTGGATTCTCAGAAGCCATAACTCTACTGGGAAGGCTCTGAATTGATGGATGCAGTGATGTGGTTCCTTTGCTACAGTCTCCAGTTTTTCACCTTAAGATCCTACACACCGTTTAAAGTCTTGCTAGCCAGCTGTCATTGCCAAACAATTCCTACAGAATGCACAAAAAAGCAAACAAAATTTGTTTTGACAAAGATACCAGGAAAAAAAATATCTGAACTCTTGTGCCACCACTGTAGGCAGATTTCCTGAGTTCATGGACTCAAGGTGGCTCAGAGAGGGGCGAGCTGCCCCATTCTTCTTGCAGGTGACTAAAAGCCTTGTGAGTATCAGCACTATTAAAGAAGTTCAGTTTCTCTTGCCAGCAGACACTTGGTGCCACTACCCCTGAATGGTGCAGAGGGTCTGTTTTCTCTAGGCTCACCATGGAGGTGCCAAGGCCTTCAGAAACTGCACCTGAGAGAGCCAGGTGTGGAACCCAGAGCTCTGACCAAATGCCTGCACTGACAGTGCTGATCTTGTGCCTCATGAGCTTGGTATGACTCACTGGAGCAACTCTGACAGAATCACAGAATGGTTTTGGTTGGAAGGGACCTTAAAGATCATTCAGTTCTGACTCTGCTGTGGGCAGGGACACCATCCACTAGACCATCTTGCTCACAAGCCCCTATCCAACCCAGTCTTGAAGAACACTTCTGAGGACAGGGCATCCACAACATCTCTGGGCAACCTGTTCCACTTCACCCCACCACTGCCACGGCAGATATTCTTCCCAATAGCTAATCTAAACCTGCCCTCTTTCAGTTTAAAGTCACTGGCTCTTATTGTGTTACTACATGCCCTTGGAAGGTAAAAGGCAGAGCTGGTTATCAAGAAGTTTGTGAAAGCTGATTTAGAAAGGTTGTTTGGGAGGGAAATACTTAACTTTGTGCCCAAGGATAAGTTTTGCTAAAAAAAAAAAAAAGTGAAATGTGGAACAGACACAAAAAACAATGGAAAAAAAAGTGCATGAAAAAATGAGAAGAGTTTTTGTGAATAAGGAATTAATACTGTCCAGTAGGTTAAAAATACATTCTGCTTCCTGGCTAGCCATGGCTTTTGCTGGTGATCAGTCATATTTTTTTCACCTTCTTTTGATAAACAAATTATGCAGGTTTAATCTCTTTCTTTTAAGGTGAATATTGTTTCTCTAACTGTGTTGCTAAGGCTTCTCTGAATCTGTTCTCCATGTCTTCTTGGCATCCTGCTTAACTGGGACTAAATCAGAATCAGACAGAATCTTGCAATTAGCTCTCACTCATTAGTAACTAACCATTTTCTGTCCCCTGTATAATACACTTTCCTTCTTCATGGCTGCACTGTGCCAGAAGATAGTGGGTATCGACAGCTTTTATAATAACTATTAAGATTATCAAATTGGTTTCATGGTAAACGAAAGAAACATATTTATAAATAAATACCTAAAAAATTCCTTGGTATTTGTTTACCTACTGAATATACACATATAATATAACATATTTTTATTTTGTACAGTATTTTTATTATTACTTACTACAATAATTAATAATATTTTCTCTGACTGCTGGATGGAGTCAGGGTGCAGAGTGCTCACACTGCAATCTGACTCATGCTGCCCCTCCTTTCACACAGCCTGCTCTTCTGTCCTGTCATGATGACCAATGAGCAGTACAAGAGAAAAAGATGAAAGATCCCTAAAATGTTTTCCAAAGCTTTACTTAACATCTATTGGGGGTCTGCAAATGGTTATTTATGGGTCTTTATCCTTCTCTCTTGAGTAAATTTCTTTGGTACTTAAATTGTGGAAAATAATGTGTTAAGCATGGTTGAACACAGTGGCTCTTGCTAGCTCAGGGCTACCTTACATTCCCTGTGATATCATGCTGAGGAAGATATTAGCTACCAGTGCTTATGCAAAACATTTTCTTATGTAGGAGAGATGAATTGATAAATAAAAAGAGACTGGAATGACACAGCTCTGAGCTGATTGCTGATGAACAACCTGCAAAAGTGCAAAACTAATTCTACTTAGTTTTTCAAACTCTTCCATGGTAAACAAAACACATAAGCCCATCACAGGAAAAGCTGATTCAGTTATTTGTATCTTTGTTCACCACAATAAAGCACAGGAAAATCTCCATGCTGGCATCCTTCCAGACGGAAACTACACAGGGTTGCTGCCTTGGAGTGAAATATATGTAGAACAGTAGAGAAAATGAAGAACAACACATTTCCAGGACCTAGATATTTTCAAAAAATCAGTTAATTTAACTACTCATAAAGGAAATATCTGAATGGCTGTCCATGCTTGCAACTTCTCCTTCAAAACCCTTTGCTTCTCACAGTGCTGGAAAGCAACTGATGGGATCATTTTTCAAAAAGGGTTCCAACAGGGATCTGAGGAACTGTAGACTGGTATGTTCATTATCTCTACAGGACACTTCCACAAGATTTATAATAAAGAATAAAATTAGAGAAAACATGGATAACTATGACACTGTGAGAAAGCATGAGTGCAAATCACACCTCACATAACTACTTCAATTGAGAGGAACAGCATAAAGGGATACAGGAAATCCTATCTACCTAGAGTTCCAAAGGCATTTGAGTCCACTGCTGAAGGTTTTTTAGGAATTCAAAATGGTCACAGATTAAGACTGCATGGCTATCTGGAGAGTTGATTAAATAATAGAAAATTCAGAGTTGCAATAAATGGTCAATATGCATATATGGTTATATAGAGAGTACAGAGAGTGTATATAATTATACATATATACAAATGCTACACAGGTCCTAAGATGCAGTGTAGGTGCAATTCTGAGTTGAATACTGATGGCCTGAGTGCTACAGCCCAACAATCTTCTGTGACATGGCTTCAGCCTTCTGTAGGTATTTGATTCTACAAAGGTAATTTTTCATGGCCCCACTTTTCCTGGACAGCCTAAGCCAAGGTCTCTGCCATGACATTTTTGCCTCGAATGTTGAATTTTGCCCCTTATTGGTGTTCCTAGTATTTGTCATAGAAAAAGTCCATCTCCTGAGTTTGAACACTTGATGTCAAAGCCAACTCTCTCCATGAACCCATCCACATGTTCCACACCCACCAGAGAGGGCTTACACTGCACTGCAGTGGTTAATGCATCCACTGCCCTGGGCAAATGGGGTCAGCCAGGCTGCATGGCTCTGGCTACATGCCATGGGCTGACTGAGCTGGCATTTAAGTTTTAGTCAGAGGGTGAACAAATTTCATCATTGTTTTAATTTCCCTGCTTGGAATTCCTACTTGATAATCCAGTCTTTTCATGACTCCTTCTATACAGACAATATGTTAAATCTTCCATTATCACCAGGGTACAAACAAACAATTTTTTTTTCTTATGATTATGTAAATATTTGAAATATGCATATGTATATTTCAATGAGGTAAAGTATAGGTAAAGAAAAGGCATCATGTCAAGCTAATATGAGCCTAAATTAATTCTCAAAGGACTATAAAATTCCACACCATTGGTGGTGCTAACACTAATAGCTAGGACTGGCAACATACTAATCACTTTGGCTCTAGAAGACCAGGCTGGTATTTTAATCACACAAACACTAATTGCCTGGCCTTGCTGGCATTAAAATTGTTATGGCACTAATAGCCTGGGCAAGACGGTATTTTAATCATCCTGGATCACAGCCTAGAAGTGTTAATTTATAACATTTTTGTCTTTTTATCTAGGTTAACAAGAGGTCTACCGCAGATATGATTGGTTACAAAATGCAGAAATCACAATTTCAACCTGAAACAGAAGAAAATCAGGTGTCTGTGCACTACAATACTGGAGAATTTTCAGTTAGGTCACGTCTTCCTCATATTTTGTCCTTTTTAAAATTTTTTTCCTTGCAGCAGCTTTAAACCACATCTGAGTCACTTAAGACACTTGAAGCATGTTGTGCTGAAGAGTTGCTGTTACAAATATTACAGAGATTTTACTACAAGATCCAGCTAATGCAGTTCCATATATTTAACCTTAGATGATTAAAACCCTGCCACTATTGTTGACCTTTTAAAAAATTATTTCAGGTTGTCAACAATTCAGGATATCTTCAAATATCACTGATTAGTTATCTGTTATACATTCACCAACTTCAAAGACTCCACTTAATCTTTGCTGTTACATAGTGCAGGTCTCTTATACATGAATTTTGTAGGAAGGTTTTATGGCTAAATTTCATTTTTACTTTGTTTAATTGGAGGCTTGTTATGCTGGGGGCTGGGGAGAAGAATGAAACAAAAATTTGCCAGTCCTTCTCCTACAGCTGAGGAGTGTGATCTAGCAATGCCTGGAAAAATTAAAAAAATTTTCAAAATTGTGGGGGAAATAGAGCTCACTATAAAAATTAATCTTGATTAAGATTTTTTGTTTTGTTTCTTATTTCTCAGAGTGGTTGGGTCAGCTCTTTTGAGATTTTCCACAGTTAAAGCAGTCGGAGCGCTCCTGTACCTTCTGAACTGGGTCTGTTACCTAGATGCAATACACTGCCACTTGAGGAAGATTTCAGCTCCCCTCATTACAGGGGTGGCTGTGGGCTGCATCTGGATGATGAAACCATTTGCTTGTACTGGAATGTGACAGTGGCCCTGTATGTGGCAGGGTGAGTGAGGTGTTTTTGGCTGCTTCCAGACCAGTGCTGCCCAGTGGGAATCCAGGCCACAGTGAATGCCCAAGAGGCATCAGGGGATGTGACTTTGTGCCTCTCCCTTCATGGACAATATAGAGAAGCTGCTGATGCTGAGGGTGCTGCATGAGAGGAGGAGGGAAGTGAAATTAAAGAGGAAGAGAAATAAGAAAAATGTTTCTGACTGAAAGAGGAGGCAGGTGAACTTTACAAGTTACCAGCTTCGCAGGCCACCAGTTTGAGTAGCTGGCTGGCTGGCTGCACTTCACCCATGTCAGCATCAATAAAAGTCATACCAAACTCAGCAGCAGCAGAAATGAGCCTTCTAATTTTACTTGATTTTCACAGCTGGGATGCTGAATGCATCAATCAAATACTTATTTTTGTCTTTGTTTTAAAATGTCCCTGGAGGGGAAATTTGCCCTTCACCTGCTTCCCACGTGGGAAGCCCAGCTGCTTTTTCAGGCTCAGTTTTCAGACACAGGGCTGCCCTCAGCTGACATTCTTCTATAAGAAGATTGCTAATAATGCTAGTTGTTCATAATCTATTTTCACTCTAGGAATGGAATTTCAAAAGAGGGCTCTTTATGCCTGCTGCTTAAAAAGGATTTGAGCGCTTTGCGATAGAGTGCTTTTAAAGCATTTTTATTTCAACATCCTCTCTCCCATTGCCTCCTATCCTTGCAATGTTTCTTGTGTTATCTATGGCTTCATTCCCACCCCCTATATGGATTTTTTTCCTGCATTCAGAATGTGACATTGATAAACAGGGCTGATGCCATGCTACTGGCCTACGTGGCCAGCGTGGCCACGGGCAGTTGCAGCCGATGCGCGTGCCCTGCTCAGGAAGGTCATTCTCAGAGTGCCGCTGCATTGGGGCCAATCCTTTCGGCAGTGAAAGCTAGGAGCAGCACGACAGCTGTGTGAGATCATTGTGCTACAGGAGCTTATCCACTGGGGCAACGTTTTGGAGACTGGCACTACATGTTTTCTTGGCTAAACAGTCTGCTCTGCCTGGTTACAATGTCCTTTTGTTTACTTGAACTCAGACGGGATTTCTTACTGTTTCTGTGGTTAAAGCTGAGATGTGATGACCAGAAAAATGTGTTTTCCTTGAGCTCTGTGCAACAAAAAGCAATACTGTAGAGACAGTGTTGTTGCTTACTTATGCTCAGTTCCTCTTGATCTTTCATGATCAGGATTCCAAATAGAAGGATGTTGTCCTCTTCTTGTAAATTGCTTCTGATAACACAAGTTTCACAAATAATTTCACTTACTATCAGAAATACTTTAATATGGAACAGACTTCTTTTCCTTGGAGAAGTAATATTTTCTTTTATGCAATGCAGCAGTAGCCTCTTAATATTTGCAATGTTATTTTAACCTTCAACATGACAGAAGCCAGCCTCAGCTCCTTGGCAGGAAAATAGGTTTTTCTAACCAAAAGCAGCAGAGGTGTAGTAAAGTCCAGGAGTTGTCTACGGAGGAGTCCTCCGTCTGTACAAAGCTGAATTACCACTTTGTGGGGGTTTTTTTCTGCCTCTGCTGACATTACCCTGTAGATCAGCTATTTCTAGTCTATCATTTGTGCAGCTCAGGACTGCAGAGGGAAAAGAGACCTCCAGACTCAGGAGAAATCCCTAATCTCATCCTTTCAGCCAGTCCTGAAGCTCTTGTGAAGTTCTGTGTTAGTCCAGCATTTTAAATGAAGACTGTCAGGTTGGAATGCTGTGTTTCTGGCAGTAGGCTACTGGATCAAGGGGAGGAACAGAATTCTGCACTTGCATGTGGAATTCAAAGAAGCACAACTGGCAAGATTAGAAGGGCTCTCAAAGGGAAGGTTTCTTGGTTTTCCTGGAGGACAATCTGACAAGTTAACATGAGTGATCAAGGGAAGAGAATGAACAGTCTTAGAAATGCCTTAAATGCTGAGATCTGCTTTATGCAGTTGATCACATGAATAGGGATATGAATGTAAAATTAATTAGGAGATGAGTTTAAAAATGTGGAAGTGCTAACAGCTACCTGTGCCAGTCTAAAAATGAAAACATGGTAGCCCACAGACTTCTGACTTTTGATGTAATCAGCACTGACAAAATTAATTTAAGGAAGTCCTAAAGAGTGTGAGCATAACATGTTAGCAAAACAGAGGCAGAACAGTAAAGATAAAACTGCTATACAGATAGAAGTTTTAACAGAGAACTTCTTCAAATTGTGAACATTTAAATGTAAACATTCTTTGACACAGAAGGAGAGTTGAAGAGTGAAATGAAAGCAGAAAACCTATTATTTATATTGTATAAGCTGAAAAAAATGAAAAAAAGTGATAAAGCAGCAAAATGTCAAGAAAATTTGAATTAAACAGAACCAATCACAAAATTTGATCTGTTACAGGAAACAGTTCAAATATATGTTACGCCTTGAGTAACATCTCTTAAAATTGCGTTATTTTCTCCTCTCTTGGTATCCTTCCACATCTGTTTGACTGCCCTGTGCCTGGAGCTTGTATTGTGCTCCTGAAACCTGAGGTTAGTCAGGACCATATCTCTTTAAAAAAAACCCCACACAGACAAAGAAAGAAAAAACCCAGGCTGGGAAGGGGGAGCTAAAGCCTCTGCTGCATTGGGCTGTTTGGATACATCGGCTGCAGCAGTGGTCACGCATCCCTCCGCAGCCTGCTGATTTTGCAAAAGAGGGGGCAAAGGATCATTTTGCATTCCAGATGCTGCCAACCACAAGCAATCAATGGAAGGGACGGCACAATGAGCAGACAAGCATGTGGAAGCAGCTTACGAAGAAATAGTTAAATGCCGAGCTTTGTCCCGGCTGATGCCGTGATGTAAGTACGAGCTCAACAGCAGATCCCGTAGTCACTGCAGTTGTTTGTGGGAGATGTTTTATGGGTATCCCGATGCTTTTAGCACTTACAGCTGGAGGAAGCATTAACTGTGACTCGTTTCATAGTGTATTTAAGCATATATAACTGTATTGTCTCTGTCTCTACAGGATTTTTGAGTGACTCACAGGCTGCAGTGTGTTGGTAGGGTGGGTGAAGAGTAGGATGTGCACATGAGCTTATTCTCTTTTCTTGATGGCTTGTCTGGGCTCTGCTCTATAGATGTGCTAGCAGATTGCTGCAGCACCACCCTCCCTGTGCAAAGGCCTCTTGCTGAATTTCAGCTCTGCCTTCAAGTGCAGGGATGCACAATGCATTTTTTCACGCTCCCTAGAATTATTTGTTATACAAACTTACTTCATGCCAAGTGCTTTATTTTAACTTTTTTTCTCATGTATGCAGTTGTAGAAAGCTTATGAAATTTCAATGGCTCTGTGTGTTACTATCAGAAGACTGGCTCTTAACATAGCTCTCCCAAAGAAACTGCCAAGTATGATATATTACTCAAAGGAATGTACACTTTCCTATCTTTGGACTGTTGCTAGCTGAAGTAGATGTATGTATTTTTAAATATAAGCCTTTTTCTTACAGAAATACAATGTCTTTCTCTTTGGCAAATGATTTGCTGCTTCTTACTCTGCATGTGCCCTAATGATCTAGCTTTAAAAACAAGAGAAAAAGCAGAGCTAGGGCAAGTTTACCCCACTGCATTTCTTAGCAAATTTTTTTTGGTAATCAGACAAAATTTTTTTATTGTAGCTAAAACTACACATAGCAGCAGAGTGAAAAAAAACTCAAGAAGTGAGTATTTCCTTGCTATTTCTTGAGAATATTAATTTTGCTTCCATCTGTCTAAGTACTGCACAAAGCTGTGGTGATTTGCTCTAAGCCAGAGAATATCACCTATCTATTTGATGTCCTCTGTGGCTGCACTTTGGTGCTTAATGCAGCTCCTGCAGAAACCACCGGGAGATCCCACTCCAGTGTTGCAGAGGTGACAGCGAGGTAATGGTGACAAGCAGCCTGTGTGGGCCTGTTGAGGAGGGTGGGCAGCTGTTGCAAGGAGGAGCCTTCTTTTGTGCATCTCTTCTGGGACCTACAAAAAGACCTCTGCAGCTGCAGAGCTGCAGCTCCTGATGCTGAGCTCTGCAAGATAATGCACTTCTGCCCCCCATCACCTCGGTGGGGATGTAAGGCAGAGCTTCCCTCACACCAAGGAACCCACAGGGAAGTTTTACCATCATTGCTTTTGGAAGTTGCTCTCACCTTGTATTCCCAGAGGTATAAGAGCTCCATCAGCTGTCTATTTGCAAAACAACTTCTTATTGCTTGCTATCAGAAACTGAATTATAAGAAGCTAAATTTATCCCTTAATGAGCTTACAGCAAATTACTGTTACCTAGGGAATGCTCTGGCAGTGATTGTGAATGCTGAGGCTTGGTAGTGTCAGTGTTCATCCTTGTCCCTTCCTCCCCTGTGTCAGGATTGTCACCCTCTCAGCACCAAGCAGAATTTCTGGTTAGAGACAGGATTTCCAAAGATTAAGAAAGTAATAATTTGCAAGAATACAAAAAATATTAAAAAAACCCTCAGTCCTACATAGAAAAGTTCTGTTCACCTACTGAAAAAGTGCAGGACTATTGGATAAAATAGTTTTACAGGCTGCTTACTGTTGTGTAAAGACAGTGGGAAAAATTCAGCTCCTGTGTACTTCCATTGTTTTCAGCAGAATTACACTGGGGTGAATTTGGTGTTTCTGGGGCCCAGTCAAAAATCTTTTGTTTCCCTGTCCTTCTTTCTTGATTGTTTTCCTGTTTCTTAGATGGAATTTTTTATGACCTCCAAGGTGACAGGCACAGATTTGTAAAGTATAATACAGAGGACCTAAGATGCTCAGGTTTGGACCATATTTTTTTTCTGTTAATGGAAGCACAGCAGGACTTCCAGAAAAAACTGATATATCACATATCTAAAACTAACCCATGGTCACTGACTTCAAATTTTTGGGGGCCCTTGGATCCTACTCTCAAAAGCAGAGTTTCTAAAATACTATATTAGTTTTTATGTTAAAATATACAAAAGCATAGGCTTTGTAAGGCAAAAGAGCATTTTATTGAAGAGTTTAAATAGTGTCCAGTTGCTCAGTATGTATCAACCCTTGGAATAACACACAGTATTGAAAACATGCATGTCAGCTTTTGCAATATTTGATCTTTTGGAAGATTTCGTCTTTTTTGAAAAAAGTGTTAATTCACTCAGCAATATTTTTTTTATACACAAAATTATTCAGCAATTATTTCTGCCTCAGCTAAGAAATATAACAACTCATACAATTATTTGGTGCAGTAGGTTGGCATTTTTCTTCTAAATGTGTATTTAATGGATATATTTCCACTTTAGCAGTCTTGAGCTAAGTCTTTAAATTAGATGATCTAGTTCATTAGCATTTTTTGTCTTCTTTTTGATCAGCTTATCAGGAGATGGTCATTGTTTGAAACTTTTAGCAAGTTGTTGGTTGTGATGGAGGTACACCAGAGCTGTGAGAAAGGAAGGTTTCATGTTGTCTGTGAAGACATGTGTTTATGTGCAAAAAAATGTGCAGCCATGAAGGTCAGACTAGGAATAAATGAGGTTTAGTTGTCTTCCATAAAATTACCTGTAGAAACTTTCTCCACCCAGGTGAAACCGAAATAAGGCATTATTTATGATAGGTGATGGTTACACTCATGAGAAGATGGGGCAGATGTTTTGATCTCCTCTGGTGGCCTCACAGGAGGGCATGAATGTGCCTCAGGCCCCTCTCAGTGGTGAGATTTGGTTTCTCTTTTCTTGCAGGAGAATGTTTCAGCTGGCTGCATATACCAATCACCACCTATTTCAGATATGACAGCTGGTGGAAAATAGCAAAGGTCAGAGCTTTAACACTCTGATCTCCCATGAGGAAGGGAACAACAATGTTAGTATTTAAATTGCTGTTTTGTCTGGGATAGAGTTAATTTTCTTCCTGGTAGCTGGCACAGCGCTGTGTTTTGGATTTAGTATGAGAATGATGTTGATAACACACTGATGTAGTTGTTGCTAAGCAGTGCCTGCTCTAAATCAAGGACATTTCAGTTTCCCTTGCTCTGCCAACAAGGAGGTGCACTGGAAGCTGGGAGGCAGCACAGCAAGGACAGCTGAGCCAAACTAGACAAAAGGATATTCCATACCATAGAATGTCATGTGCAGTATATAAGCTGGTGGGAGGGGCTGGTTGCTGCCCAGTGATGGGCTGGGCATTGGTCAGCAACTGTGCTGTACATCCCTTGTTTCACTGGGGTTTTGTTTCTGTCTCTCTTTTTGTTGTATTCCTTTGCATGAAAATTATTATTATTGTTATTGCTATTGTTATTGTTATTGTTGTTTAATTACATTTTTTAACCTATTCTCATCTCAGCCAATGGGTTTCACCTTCTTTCTGATTCTCCTCCTCAGCCCACAAACGGAAGATGGGTGAGCAAAGCATCTGAGTGGTGCTTAGCTGCCAGCTGGGATTAAACCATAACAGAGTTTTAGTTAAAGCTTCAGTGAAGCAAAAGGAACAGCCTGCACTTTTTCTCATTTTAGGACAGGCTAATTTACTTATCTCTTTGTTATATATGGTGAAATGTGGAGCTCTGCAGAGGTAGCAGCAAAATTATTGTCAGATTTTAAATGATGTAAACTGAGATCCTGGGGAATGTGATAGTTGCTTCAGAGTGGTCTGATGTGCTTCACAAGAAAACACCAGCTGTTGCCAAATCTTGTCCCATAAAGTCATTCACACTATGAAAGAAATTGCTAATGTCACATGTCTGGAGACCTGCTGGGAGAGAAAGGGAATTGCAGGATTGTACCCCCGATCCTTGTTTGTGCTACCTTCACTTTCTCCATAAAATGCCTCCTGTAAACCTTCCCCTTCCTTCTCAAATTTGTCACTCCATATTATTGTTTGTCTTTATACCAGGACAATTCCCACATGAATCACCACATCTGACAACTGCCATGAGGTTTTTTTTTGTTACAGCAGTGTCCCCAGGCTGCCCCAATTCTCTGGCAGCACCTCGCATTTCTACTCTCCAGGCCACAGACATACTGCTAAAGAAGAGGCAGGGAACTAAATACTGCTCAAGCCCTTAGCTCTCTGTGCTCACAGATGCAGCCAAGATCCTGCCTACTTGTTCTGAGCCAGGCTCTCTGTCTAGGGTAGTCTATGGGTAAGAGAGAGAGCAAGATGTGCACAGGAGGATGATTTTTGTACTGTAGAGTGATGTAGAGCCTCATTCCAGGTGCCAGCATTTTTCAGCTCACTACCTTCATGCTCGTATTGGACTGGTGTTGGAAATGCTTCCCTGGATCTTGGCATTGGCTTGTGTTTCCCCACCCTGTGCCATCTCAGCTTGATGCTGTTGACCCACCACAGTAAAGTAGATTTAAGAGCTGAAGAACTTAAATTGTTTAAATTGATTTCTGGTTTGTTTTGGTTACTCCTGTCAATGGCAAAAACATCTCTTTAACTCATGCTGGTTGTTTGATGTTTATGCAATGGTTGTATATGGACACAGGGACAGCCCTCAAACAGCAGTAGTGATGTGAAAGGGATACACAATCATATACAATAATCTATTTAGTTGTGTCAGTTTGCAAGCCCTTCCTTACCACAGAAAAAGGGATCATTAGATATGAGATTTTTCATATCTTCCGTGAGAGATCCATAAAGATGGATTTATTGCAGTTTCTCATTAGCTGAGACAAGGATGATGTCAGACAAGTTGTGCATGCCCTGTCTTATAAATAATAAATGAGAAGGGCCCATGTCCTCTTCAGCTAATGGATTAATGTTATAGCTGGATGAAAAAGTCACCAGCTTAATTTGTGGAACATAATGGAGCAACAAAATTCCTTAGGCTCCCTTAAGTGTATTTATCCCAGGGCCTCCTGCTTGACCCTTTATCTTGATCTTAGGCATCTCTCTCATCATGTTATAAAATCCAAATAACAATGAAGTCTTACTGTTTTCTAAAAAAATGCCAAAAATAATAGAACAAATTGCACTGTTTTTTTGGTCAATCTAAACTATAGTATCAAAATCTTCCACATAACCTTTCAGCATGGCCTCATTTATTAACTATTAGCATAGCAACTGTAATCTAAAGTGTGCTTTTCATTTCTTTCTTTTTATTGTAGTACTTGCAGAGAGAGCTTTGTTGTTATAAGCTCATCATTAATCATAATTTTCACTAATAAGGTGCAGTTTAATCAAGTAGTTCAAAACACTCTACATACACTCATGAATGCAGATTTATTTATTTATGCAGCACCTGATGCTTAATATAGCTCTCTGTGAATAATGTTATGGCTGATTGATGTGTTGAAAAGTCCATGTTCAGACCCTCGGTCATTTTCTTTCAGTGTTAGGCCACCTTTTTAGCATTTTTGATTGGGGGGAAGAAAAAAGGGCATTAAAATGTCCCTCTAGAAAATACTATGTAGAATTGGGTATGTTATGAAGCAATGGAAGAGAAGGACATGGTGTCAAGTCATGGGCACAGCAAATCTTGGCAGAGTTTTAAAGATGTTTTTCAACAACAGTTGCTGTCATGAATGGCACTTGCTACATAGACAGGTGACATTTCAGTGCTTTTCACACTTGGCAGCAAAATAATTTGGGTGGTCTCAGCTTTTAAAATATTTCCTCTGCACTGTCTTGGTATGCTGTACCAAGCAAGATCTGTGTTCATCTCCCTGCCGATGCAACATTTGGCATTCCTTGTTGAAAGTTTTCAGCATAACGTGTCCCAGTTTAGAGACAAGCTCCCCCCACTTATGAAGTAGAAATTAATACAGATGGATTCCCTGCTTAAAAGCATACTGGTCATAGACAGAAAATGCCATGCCATTTGTCATCAATTGTGGCTAACAAATTACATTAAAAAACCCCCCCACTTCTGGTCATGTCTGTCAAACCCTATCCTTACATATGTACAAGTGCATACTGATCATAAAAATATCTTCCTGATTTTTTTATTAAAAAAATGGAGGAAATGAAGAGAAAAAATACTTTTTTTTTTTTAATTATTAACATCAGTAACTAAAAAACAAAATAAAATTAGCCATGCAACAAACAACCTCAGAAGTATTTCTGTTGGTCTGAATAGCCTTTGCCAGGTATATGAACAGAACTCATCAGAGCTGATCTCACTCTTGTATCTGTTTCTGATACAGCTCCCTGTCCTTTGCAGGGAAATTTGGCTGGTTACCATGTGGAATTGTTTTGGAGAAAGAATATAGCCTGCAAAATATTCTGCACTTAGTCATGGACCTGCATCTCTCCTTAACACCAGTCATGGACACATGCAGGGTTAAGTCTGTGCTAGGAACTTTGTGCTAAAGCAGTACCATTTTTACACAATGTAACCATCATTATTTCAGGTCTTTTGACCTAAAACAAACCCTGTTTCTTCCAAGTTCCTGCAAATCTCTCAAGATCACTGGTATGTCATAGGGGGCACAGAGACCTGGGAGCAGGGCTACCCACCAGATGCATGGCTCAGATCTAGCCTGGTTCTGACCCTGGGCATGGTGTGTATCTGATATGCCAGTTTCTATATCCAGGACCAAGTAATGTCAGGCACATATACAAACCCTGAGAGGAGTGGCTGGAGAGCAGCCCAGCAGAGTGGGATCTGGGGTTCATGGTGGGCAGCAGCTCTGTGGGCGTCAGCAGTGAGCTCTGGCAGCCAGGAGGGCAAACCCCATCCCAGGGTACATCAAACAGCATCACCAACCAGGCAAAAAAGAGAGTATTGATACACTTTTCCATAGGTCAGGATCAGCCTGATCCAAAGAAATGTTTTGTTTTCTCTCCTGTCTGCACAGGTCTGGTCTGTTTGTTCAGGTGGCTGTGATGTATCTATAGGTTCTGAATTATGTGATTCCTTCTAATAGTTGCAGATTTGGAACCTTTATTCTAGATTTGATACTACAGTGCTACTTTGTCAAACAAACAGTTTGTACAAAAATATTTTGCTCCCTGGCCTAAGTCAGAGAGTCCCGTGGTAAATTTGGGTACAAGGCGATACTGATGTGATTTGCTCTTCTACCTTTAGCTGAACAGTCTTGTGGTATGCTCGGGTGCAAGCAAACAGAACAAAATCACCAACATCAACACTGAAATTCTCTGCCAGCTGACTGGACAACAGTGAGTTTCTGTTTCAGGAGAGCACACTAAGGCATTTTGTCCTTAATGTATCTGTTATCATCGTGACACGAAATAAGAAGACTCACACAAGGTGTTTCAGCATCTGAACAGGAACAGGAAAAAAGAACTTTATTTTTCAAACTTCAACATTTATAGAATTCTGTAAGTGACAGTGGTTTGGAGGATGATATTGCTACGTCTCCAACCACACTGGTTAAACTAACAGTCCATTAAAATTCTCCTCTTACAGAGAAGAATGTAAAACAATCATTATTTACATGAAAGTGTGTGAGAAATTCCATTATAAGAATGTAAACATCAGAAGGCTTAGAAAAACTCAAAAGAACAGGGCGACATGTATCCATTAATTTTTGGTTTATAGCCTACATTTAGATNATATTGCTACGTCTCCAACCACACTGGTTAAACTAACAGTCCATTAAAATTCTCCTCTTACAGAGAAGAATGTAAAACAATCATTATTTACATGAAAGTGTGTGAGAAATTCCATTATAAGAATGTAAACATCAGAAGGCTTAGAAAAACTCAAAAGAACAGGGCGACATGTATCCATTAATTTTTGGTTTATAGCCTACATTTAGATCTGAGATGCATGAGTGCACTACTCACCATGCATAAAGGATCTGTAACTGCCCAGAACACTTTTTCCCAGTATATAGTACTCATCTCTGATTAATTAAAAATATTTCCTACAAAAATGGCAATTTCAGAAATGATCTAATTACTTCCAATTAGAGTGAACTTTAATTCCTACCTCAGTCAGGAAATTTCAGTTTCTGCACCTTTTTTTCCCTACTAGCCACATCATCTTGGTTCCCATGTTGAATGCAAAAAATAACAGGGAATGCTACTTGCCTTTGCTACCTTGCTCTATAATAGTTTGTGAATGAGGCTTTCTGAGTAAAAAGGCCATATCTCAAATTGTACCCAGAAATCATTTGGAAGCTATTGCAGGGTAGGAGATGCCTTGTTCAGTGAACAAGTGCACTGCACACAGCCTGCAGTCCAAAACTGCTGTCCTGACGAGATGAATCAGAGCTCAGTTTTGTCAGAGGTATTTCTGTCAGCAATACACATTTGTCTCACCTGGAGATCCCTCAAACTGGGGCTGTCTGCATAACTCATCCCTCCCGAAGGACAGGCTGACTTGGCAGGCTCATGATGTCATCAAGATTACCTCATCATAAGCTTTCCAGTAACCCAATGTGAAGAAAGGCTCTTCACAAGAATAATTGAGGCCAGGAGAAGTATTAGGAGAAGGTTTGCCTTCATAAATGCTCCTTTGAGAGCTGTTAATATTTTCCTCTCCATGAAACTGTAACTTTAGACTTGAAATTGTCTTGTCAGGCTTTTGTCAGTCAAATGCAGATTTCTGAGCTGTAGTCTAAGAATTTCCATCTAACTCAAACTTTAACGAATTAAATACTGCAAAACACATTCATACAATCAATTAATAAATCAATCAATCAATCACATTTATGTGTATCTGATATAGGTTAGTGCTTTGTGGCTATCAATCTTTCCTGAATTCAAATAACTGTAAACAAATGGAGGAACTTCCATATAATAATAAATACTCATTTGGTGAAGGCAAAAAAAAAAAAAAATTATATATATATATAGACACTGAACTGTCCTTAGAAGACAGAAAGTCCAACTGAAAACACAACTACTCTTATCATCAGGCATACTTACTTCCTGGCCATCTGTGCTGCAAGTGACCAAAGGGGAAGATGCTTGGCCAGAGAAAGCAGTGAGGCCACCCATCATATTGATAGCATTCAGGGAACAGTAATGCCTAAGTCAGACTTCAATTCATTTTCTTCATTGAAGATAACTTTTTTCAAGATCTGAACCCATCTACCTTTAATTGAAATGTTGAAGTTAGACCAGTAACAATGTTTGGACATAACTAAACCCTTAACTTAAGGGTAAAAAACAAAAATAATTTTAGACACAATTTGTGAAAAGATAACTTTCCATATATGTGTATTACTTGTTATAATTACTTGGAGTTTGATTTACTTAGTAAGTAGGAAAATTTCCTAAGTGTATATTTTTCTGCTTTAAACACTTTAATGTAAACAAAGAGCTATTTATATACATATAAACCAAGTAAATCAAGTATTCTTATTTGGTATAGTTCAGTATACCCAAGCCTGAACTGCCTGTTAGCTTATAGTGCAGGAGGCAATGCATAAGGAATTTGGATACCAAGATTAGATATCCAGCATTTAGGACATAGCTGACCTTATAGTATACAGCTATTCTAAGTTCATTTTTTGAATAAGCTCAGTTACTGTTTCAATTTAAGTGCTTATCTGCAAAGTGTACTTCAGATGCACTCTCAGACTTTATGTATCTGTTATAATGGTTTCTGTGTACAGCACAGTACAGTGCCCTTAAGTAACCAAGAAGGGAGTTTGGTTTTCTTGGTATTTCAGCCACTACAGATGTTGCAAAACAATAACTAAGGTGTGAGTTTTCCAGGTTACTCTTGAAGAAAAGTGCTTGAAGGAGAATTATTTTAGTTAAATCCAAACAAAATCTAATTAAAAAAAAAAAAGAGAGAGAGAAGGAAATCTGCAAAAGTACTCAGTTCCCTTCCTTCCTGTGGAATTGTATTTTCAGAGCACTTGACCAACTACTTTTTCTTACAGCCCTTTATCCCTTTATCACTTACAGAGACTGAGTTCAACAAAAACTATGCAATTATTCCAAAATTTTAGTATTTTCTGTATAAGGGCTCAGTTCCTATCTTGTTCTTCATCTGGTTTCTCATCAGGGATTTGAGACTGACACCCTGCTGTAAGAAAACTCATCAACTCTTTCATTGGCCAATCTGCACAGAACAGTGTGTTGCTATGGTGGATGGTCCAGGCTGTTTCAGACAGTAGAAATTAGTGTTCAGCTCAGACTTAGTGGATCCTGCTTTAGAGCAAGAAAAGCTTATCTATTAAGCTGTGTATCTCTAAAGGCATCATATTCTGCAGTCAAATCATAATTCATATGCTATTTTTTCCTCAGCTTAATAGCCCATTGTTTATATCTTTGTGACCACAGTGCTCTTTAGGCTTCTGTATCATGATTCATAGGCAGTGTCAGTTTCCCAATTCATTGGAAAGCCCATTAAAAGATTCAGAACCAACACTAAGCACAAATAGTTTTCCATCTGCTTGTCCTTTTTTTATGGTAGCCGTTGCTTTAAATTTCAGAGAAAAGGTCTTAAAATCTCCACATTTCTGTAGAACAGCAGTGAAATCTTAACCACATGGCTCTTTCTCCCAGTTTTGTGGGTTTTTTTTAAAAGACTTTTCCTCCAGCTGCTATGCATTGTTGAGAAATCACTTTGAGACGTTGTCATTTGGTATCTGAGTTTACTTCATCAGGATTTGATGAAAGGATTCTTTAGGCATAATTCAACCACGCAGTCCCAGATGGTTACTGTGAGGTCATTTGAATACCATAGAATCAAACTTATTCATACTATTCCAAGTAATTTTTAGAGTTTTCCTGATGTTGCATGTAATCATACTTCTTGAATCACCTTTTCCATAAGTGAAGTATGGCAGGTCTTGTTTTAAGCACATTTACATTTTAAGAATTGTGTTGCTTTTGTTCCTCTAAGAAAGAAACAGATAAAGTTGGTATGAGACCCATTTTTTGTTTCAGTTAATTTGTTCTTTCATGTCTGAGACAAATTTCCTCAACTGCATGGCTTAAGATGATGGCCAGCTGATGTATCCATGCAGCACTGAGCTGTGAAGAGATACTGGATTAATCTTGAGAACAACAGGGCTGTCAGCTCTGCTTGCTGCAGTGCTGGATTGCTAGCACCAGGCTGCTTCTGGTTTTGGAGCTAGTGGCTGCTCTGTTTGCTCAGGCAACTCTGAAATCTTTTTTAGTATGTGCTACAAATGCATCCACACCAGAACTACTACTTACCGATATGCTTTCGCTGCTTGCTGCTGGAGGCTGTCTTCTTTCCTTTAATAATAAAGAAGTTTTCACAATGAATAAATTTCAGTGATGGTCAGATGACTGCCATGCTGTGAGGCAAAGAGCAGGACAGGGTCTTCACTCATCTTGAGGGAACTACAAAACTTTGCTGTAGGTCATAGAATCACAGAATGTTCTGGGTTGGAAGGGGCCTTTAAGATCATCCAGTTCCAACCTCCTGCCATGGTCAGGGACACCTTCTACTAGACCAGGTTGCTCAGAACCCCATCGAATTTTGCCTTGAAGGCATCCAGAGATGGACCATCCACAGTTTCCCTGGGCAGCCTGTTTCTGTGCCTCACCACCCTCACAGCAAAGAAATCTCTTCAGAAGTTCTTATCTAATAAATCCATTTCCTCTTATCCTGTCTCTACAGACTCTTGTAAAAGTCCCTCTCCACCTTTCTTGTAGGCTTCCTTCAGGCCACGATCAAGACACTATGAAGCCTTTCCTCTTTCAGGGAAAAAACAATCCCAATTCTTTCTGCCTTTCCTTGTAGGGGAGGTGCACCATCCCTCTAATCATCTTGACGTCCTCCACTGTACTCGCTCCAGCAGGTCCCTGTCCTCCCTGTGCTGGGACCCCAGAGCTGATGCAGCCCTGCAGGTGGGGTCTGAGCAGAGCAGAGGGGCAGAATCCCCTCCATTGGATGCAGCCCAGGACACCATTGGCTTTCTGGGCTCTGAGTGCACACTGACAGCTCATGGCCATCCTAAGAGGAATAACTGCTGCTCTTCCTGGTGCTGGTGTGGCCTTGGGAAGGGTAGGCACTGACTGCAGCATTTGTCCTGATTTTAATCTCTTAAAGATTTGTATCCTTGTATGTATGTTTGTGGTGTTTCATCAAAAAGCAACAATGAATACTGAGCAGATGCATCGGAATCATTACATTCTAGAAAAAGGATCTCTTTGTTACAGCTGCAATCACTCTCTTCCCTATATAAAAATCAACAAGGATACAGCATTTTTATTGATTTTAGTATGGATGGCATTAATGATATAGAATTTGTAGCACTAATATTATCAAATCTATAATTATTATTAAAGTATTGTCATTTTTGAATGTTTTCAGTATATTTTTAATCTGAAAATTCTGTGTGATAAAGCATGAAAGCTCCTGTAATTAATAACAATATAAATGCAGAGCCATGTATTTTGCCAATGGCACTGATTTCTATCTGCTGATGGTGTGGACTACTTATTTCAGTTGAATTTGCTACACCAAAAATGTCTAGACAATTAACATACTAAGGACATATCTACTTTATTTCCAGCTTTTATAGCTTGCTGTCACATTATTATATTTCACTGTATCAGGTCTGTCTCAAATTTCTGCTGAACAGGTATCTCTGAGAAGCACTCTTTACATTTGTGTGGTACCTGCAGTTGTGTGGTGGCCTTGAATTTAATTTAATAGAAATGAGTTTTGAACTCAGCTAGTATAAGCTGTGTGTTGACAGGAACAATTTGTGCTTTTAGACTGTCTAAAACACAAATTAAGCATTAGCTACTTCAGTACTTTGTCCACAGATTTCCTACTCAAAACTTTGGATGGTGTTCAGTAATTCTGATGGTTCTTGTATTTTTTTTTCATGCTGCTAAATCAAAACAATTTTGGATGGTGTGCAGTAATTCTGATGGTTCTTGTATTTTTTTTTCATGCTACTAAATCAAAACAATTTTGATTTAGGCATTATCATTGTGGAAAGAAACTCAGTGTATTTAATTTAGACTGATCCTAATATTAATTAGGATGGAGGAGGAGTGAACAGATAGATAATCAGACAACCACTAATGGTTTTTAAAGCAAAAATTTCTGTAGCAGTACATATATATAAATATATATATATATATATCCACCTACCTGGTTTGCAGGCAAAATTAGGTATCTGTGTAGCTATACCTGTGGCTCCTACCTACAACTAATCACAGGCATCCACAAAGTAGAAGATTGTTTTTGCACTTTGACTGCTAAACCTCCTCCCCCAAAATTCAATTAAAGACACACATAAAATCCTCCAGCAAGGGTGTTTTATCCTAAAAGCTAATAAATTTCACAGCAGAAAATTGGCATAAGCATTGATTATAACTGGCTTTTTTTTCCTCCAGGAGAGATTTATGGTTGGCTATAGCAATAAATTAAATTAGAGAATGTTCTCAGATGCTGCATCTCAGTATTTTATAAAAGTATAAGGTAACCTGTACGACCAGCTCAGGCACCAGGGAAGTGTAAGGTCAGTAAGTTAAGTGTGCCAGGATAAATCTGTATCTGGTATCTGACAGCCAAGTTGGCTCTCTTTCTTTCCATAGGAGACAACATAGACATGACTGTGTTGAAATCTTTCTAGGATTGTAATGTGATCTGGTACCAAACTTTTGGTCACATCTATGCTGGCAAGACCAAGCACCTTCGAGGACTATTGGAATTATTTGCTGGTGTAGAGATGTCAGTTCACACTGTGCTAGAATGTGCTTTTCTGCTAAGCAAAGTATTTATTCTATCAATAATTTTAGGCTGTTTTTAGGCAATTTGGACCTCTCAATTTTCTGAACAAGGTGTCATTGTCAAAAATCCCAGAAGATATTTTTGTTTTCCTAGCATGTGTCAGTACCAAGAAAAGTAACATACCAATGGGCGACATAATAAAGGGCAATCTTTGAGAGACCATGTCTAGAAATAGAATGGAGTCTGAGAAAGTGTGTCACTCACTAATTATGGAGAGGCTGTCTCCTAAAGTCATAATTAGCTTTCTATTACTTTCTATTATAACTTCTTTTTCCTTTATCATTCCTCAAGGCAATTGAAGCAACTCAAATAACTTGAAATTTTTTTCATGTGTGATTTTTCTAATGACATTTTAGAGGAACTGGTATAAGCTACCCTATCTTCCAGACATAGGTGCACACACAGTGCCTGGGCCTCTTGAGCTTGGCTTTCCACTGCAGCTGAAAAGCCTTCCCTTAGCACTCCCCTTCAACTGCAACCCATTATGCAGCTGGGCTCTTTGAAATCATTCACATCTGGGAAAATGGGGCTGGATTTGCTTCAGTCTTTATTATTCAAGTATGACTTAAGGGTAGACTTTTCTTTTGATTATAAGGTAGATATACATCTCAGCATCCACAGAAAGAAAAATTTATATTGAAGCCACTTAATAACATATTATGCTAACTTAACTTCTTCAAATGGTGCTTGTCACAGTAAACATGCATTCGGAATTCATACATTTTGACATTTTTTTTTACTGATAGGTAAAATCCTTAAGTATTAAAAATACCCCGGTATTCAAGCCACAGATTCCACTTCCCTTTCATACCATTTGTATTTCAGGATCATGCTTACATCTAATTCATCTTTTGCAATTTAGCCACAGTTGTTTTCCTTTCTGGGTCAGGAAGGAATGTCTGTGCATTGCTGTTTGAAGAGGGACATACACAACTGCACATTATGAAAAGACTTGCCAACACTGTCAGAAGCTCAGAGAAGGATTTACATTTGCACAGATGCAGAACAATAATGGAACACCAGTGTCAGTACTCCCAGCTCTCTAAAACATATCTTCCTTGGGTAGATATGTTAATAACTTAATATTGAAGTATGTTGTTTCCTGCAGCTTGACAGCACACATCTTGCCTCACTTTTACACTGTTCTGGTGCTACAGAAATTCAGTGGAAATAGTTCCCAAAGGCAACATAGGGTAGATGTTGACCTATATAGCCTGGGACTGGGGATTAGCTGGGAAGAGTTTGAATCCTCCCAGTGGAAAGTCATTGCAAGCTAGGTAACCTCTTCCCCTAGCTGCAAGCCATTTGAATAGAAGGGCAAAATCCTTCTCCATGAATGCTCTGCCCAGCCTGTTACTTTCCTTGATGGCATAGTTTTATATCCAAACTGTAATATCTAGTGTAGAGGAATACATATCTTAGAACAGTTGCCAGTTGTACTGGTTTTGGCTGGGAGAGAGTTAATTTTCTTTCTAGTAGCTGGTACAGAACTGTGGTTTTGAATTTAGTATGAGAGTAATGTTGATAACTTGCTGATGTTGCCATTGTTGCTCAGTAGCGCTTACTCTAAATCAAGGTTTTTCACTTTTCTGTGCTTTGACAGCAAGGAGGTGCACAAGAAACTGAGAGGGAACAGAGCCAGGACAGTTAAGCTCAAAGGGGCTGAAGGGATGTTCTAGACCATAGAATGTCAGGCTGACTATATCAGCTGGGATGTATTGGCCATGAGGGATGGATCTCTGCTCAGGGATGGGCTGGGCATTGGTCAGTGGGTGGTAAGCAATTGTTTTGTGCATCACTTTTCTTTCTTGGATATGATTTCTGTCTCTCTTTTTGTTGTATTTCTTTGCATTACCATTACTTCATTCTTATTAATATTAATTATAATAATGTTTTCAATTATTAAGCTGTTCTTATCTCAACCCACAGATTTTACCTTTTTCCCTGGTTCTGCTCCTCATCCCACTGGGGAGAGAGTGAGCAGCTGCTGGGTGCTCAGTGGCCAGCTGGCATTAAACCATGACACCCATTCAGTCAGCATACTTACAGCTCTGCATGTTTGTCTCTGTGCTGACTGTATGGTATTAAAGTGGAGGAGAAGCAGAAAACCTCACTGCTCTGTGTCAGCTCTCCCTCTGTGTGCCTACAGCAACGCACAAGGCAGTTTATAATTAGTATCATGACTCACTCCATGCTGGTAACTGCAGCTATGCCCTCAAAGGAAATGGCTTTTTCAAACCCTTCAGCTCAACTCTGTTCTGCATTAATGGCCCTCCCCTTTTCCCTTGTGTCCCTTCTTCCAGAACTCCTGAGCTGATGTTAAGAAGTATCTTCTAGTACGTGTGACGGAGAAGAGATGCCAGACTTTGGGCTTCCCTAATACTCTTCCAACTGTGCCTGCTTCTAGAAAAAAAGGAAGACTAAGCAGAAACAGCAGCTTCCAGAATTCCATGCCTTTTCTAGAAGATAAATAGAAATCAATTGCACAAGAATATAGCCTGAATTCAGGCTATATTAAAGAAACTGAACAAGACCTCCTTGCTTTCTGAGATCTGTTCTTGATTAAGAATTAAGAATCATAAGAGAATGAACTTCTGTGAACAATTAAGCAAGTGGCTTTAAAAGAAAACTGGAGAAGTAGCAAATGGTGATGCACAGAGACATCTTGGGCAAAAAAGGGATGGAGTGAATACTGAATTGCCTTTCATATGCTTGGGCTTTCTGGTGTCCACTGAAGAGATGATAAGCAAAAAGGATTAAAAAATAACTTTATAATTTATAAATCCAATATCTGCTTCATGTTCCTATCAAGAAGATATCAAAGAAAAAGAGACAATGGAGATCAAGGATAAGAACAGGTAAAAAATCACCAACCAAGCAAAAAAATCTCCTGAAAAAGTTTACTGTTACACTGGCATGTTCTTGCTCAAACATCCATGGTCAATAGTTTAAAGAAATCTGAAACTTGGCTAGTGTTTGTACAAAATTGCTATTTTTAAAGGTGAAATTAATTTCTTAAATTAAAAAATATTATAGGTGTCAGGTTCTGCTGCATTTACTTATGAATTGTCTCCATGGAATTTATGAGAACTGCTTGAAAAAACTCCTGTGATTAAAGGGTTCATAGTCTAACTTTCAGTTTACAGTCTCCATTCACTATAGCACTTTTTGTAACAAGTGAAAGAGAAAGTTTCCTTCCTGTGCTTGCCTAACTCTGAATTCAACATATTGTTTCTCTGGGATGAATATATAATCTTGCCAGCAGCTAAAATGCAAAGCAAGTTCTTATATAGTGTCAATAGTGTCTAAACAAAGTTAATGAGATATGTTTACTGGTAAGTTACAAAACATTAAGTTGTAATTAGAAATGTTCTTATTTGCTGTCAGTGGGCCTGCATGAAGAAGACAGCTTCCACCCTCAACCTTGCAATCTGCAGAATCCCCCTTGATGTGCAGTTCTTTGATGTACAGCCTCTGCTTTTTCCTGTGTGTTAAGAAGGTGGGCTTTGCATTGTGTCAGACTGTGGTTGTTAGCAACAGCTGACTACTCTTTCAGGGTCTGTTCCACTGGCTCCCTGGGTAATTCTGTGAAAATTCATGGAAGTTATATATTTCCATTGTCAGGTGACTGTGGGATAGAAAATTTGGGGCTTTGAATCTCTCTCTCTTTTATTGTAGGTTAGTTACCTAGGCCCTTCTAATGCAAATCTTATACATCTGGGCATCTCTGAGGATTTTTTCACTTCTCTGTGTTTACCCAGAAGAGGATGACCTGTGTGCTTTCTTCCCCTTTTCCTCCCTTCCTCTTACTAGCCTTACATGTGACTCATGTTTCTCCTTCTGTGCCACCTGTCTGTTTTCTGAAGCATAAATTGTAGCTTGTACTTCTCTATGGAATTGTGTTATGAGTGAGACAGAAGTGATACAGAGGTGGAAAAGAGCTAGGATCATCTGGAAGGATATTGTTGGATATCATCCGCTATCTGATGAAGAGACAGTTGCAGAAGTGCTTGAAATTGTGGTTTTTCACAATTATTAAAACTACTTGCCTTGTATTTCCTTCTATTTTATATTCTAGTTTTCTCAAAACACAAAGGACTCTGTTCACCGATGCCTAGAAAATGTTATGAAGCTTTGCAGCATGATTAGATGTAGTACTCAACAAAAATAGAGATCAGTAAATACCACTTAAAATGTTTAATGCATGTGTAATCTGGACCATTTTAGCTACAGAGTTGATTTTCCTCAGTGGAAAAATAGTAGCTTCATTAAATCTGAAATTAAAATATTAAAAATTACTTAGGTAGTATGGAAAAACCCCAGATTTGATAACCTGATGAATCTGTGTCCTAAACAGAGGGAAAAAACCTAGGCCTGCATTAATGAATGTCTTTAGGAGCCTACATTAGGTCCTGAAATCAATTTGCAAATTTAGGCCCTGCTCTTTTGATGTTTCAAGGTTAAAGTGGATGTTCTAAATCTGGCCCTTTTATTGGCACCAAAGGCCAAAAGAAAATACCACCAGTAATTTAACATATTGCTTATTAAAAAATGTATGCCAACAGCAGCTCTTGCAACACTGTAGTCCCTCCTATTGCAATCCCTAAAGAGCAATTGAGGAGTTTATTTTTATCATTTGGTTTAATCTTCTGCATAATTTGAAATTTCAAACATTTTGTACTGGTATTTTGTTATTTGTACCATCTGGAATCGAAAACTCTGTGATTCTCAGCATTTCAAAATTGTGGAGTAATGGTTACTGCTCTATAGTTGAGTTGTCTCCTCAAGGACTTAGCTTAAAGAAGCATTTTCTTAAAGGTGATCAAAGAAGAAATTTTACTTCAGCATTTGAGATTTTGAAATCTTCTAATTTATTTTTGCCTTCTCACTTTGCTCCTTATTTGCAAAGAATAAACTGAAACAACTTTTATAGGTTTTTAAACTATTTTCCATTAGAATTTGCTTAGTGCCATCAAGGAACTCACTTGCACACCGAAGCAAATCACAGAGAGATCAAAATCATTAGATGAAAATAAATGTCTGTTCCTGGTCTCTGTGCCCTAAAAGGTTTTGCTCATTTTAAGAAGTATTCAAAAGTATCCTGTTCTGTTGATATTTGATGTTTAGAAACACGGCAGCTTGAAAAAGGAATAAGATAATACTTCAGTTCTTCAATGTTTGACTAAGCTATGTTAATGTAAATATTTTGCTTAGAAACTGCTAATTATGGTTTCACACGAGGGGTGCAAAGTAATAGTCCTTTAAACTCACTGCACCAATCTAAAATAAATAGTTTCATCAAAATATCCAGTTTGTGTAATAGATCTGAGGAAAAACAAGACATTTGTTTGAATCAAAAACTCCACATGCCATAGGTTGGGTTTTTTTCTGGCCGTTTGTACTAGATAGAACTCTAGCTGGAGAAAAATTAGATGTTTTCTGTTAGTGGAGCTATTCAAATGAAACAGAAACTGTACAGGAATGGGTGGCTTGCCAATGACTAGCACATGTGTCATCAACCAGTGGTATTTTCAAACTTCTTGAAAAGGCATTAGTAAGCAAGGGTACAGCAGGCTCCTGGCAGTTACTATAGACCAATGCAATCTGTAATGTCTGACTGCTGGGAAATACATACAGTGCAATGTTTAAAGCATCTGTTTGTGACACTTAAGGAGTTGATTTAAGAATGAAGGTTAGTGCTTGCTGTGTCATAGGAAGCTTTGCTGTAAGTTTGGTGTGCACAGTCTCAAACCCAGATGAAGTTGTTGAGTCACTGCTCCTTGCCTGCCAGCACTGCAGAATGTTACTTGCTGTGCTGGAAGCCACTGTGCTGCAGCGGTTTTCCTCTGGCAGGAGTGACCTAGTCATGCCTGTTTCTTATCACACCATACACCCCTTTTGTAGACTCCATTCCATCTTTCTAATCACACTAACTGGATGGAAGGGACTTGCATCCATCTTTTTTCTGCTACTGCAGTCTTATTTTAAATAATTGGAAATATGAGGTGATTCTGCAATGCAGAATTTTCTGTCTTCAAGGAAATGTTCCTGTGAAAATGGCTTCCATTTTATAAAATAATTTAATGTTGCAGAGACTGTTAGAATTTTTAAATTTTTTTTTTACTGCATGTCCCTTTTTGTATGGCTTATATGACTTCATTCTGAACCAAATATAATTTATTTATAGCCACAGGAGAATTTTCCATATGTGTTTTTAAATCTAAATGCTGTTCTGCTTGGAAGAGTGGTTATAAAATTGTTAACACAGCAAAATCTATATATAATATTAAAAAAAACCTCTCAAATCAGATCCAACCCTTTCATATGTATTTTTTTTTTTAATTACTATTGGTAGTCCAAAAATTTCTTGCTGTTAAGGTCATATGATTTTTTTAAACATTGTCATGTGAAATGATTTTTAGTAGTTCTGCACAACAATTTTGTACATGATACCTTGAACTTTTCCAGGATTACCCAGCTTCCAAGTTCTCTTTTCAAATGGACAAGTGAGATTTTAAAATTTATTTTTGTTGTTGTTGTTGCAAAAATCTGCAAGCTGGAACACGTACCCTTTTATTTTATTTTTTTTTTTTTAGTCAGTCACTGTGATTTCTGTATCATCAATTTCTAGGATGTCTTTTAGACATCAAGAAAAAGTAAGGGCATCAGATTTGTGAGAACAGGCATGGGTAATTTCCAATAGCTCAAGAGTCCACCTCCTTTGTCCAGAACCTTGAAAGGTTCCATTTCTGTATTATCAGTTCTTCCCAACTCTTCCCTTCTACTAAGAGGTCACATACTAGGCAGAATCCGTAGTGCTCAAAGATTTTTTCCTCTAATACTAATGTTAAATCATCACAGGACATAATTTGTGAGTATTGTCTTGTCACGTGGTGTGGCATAGGTTGGGGAACTTCAGCCTGGCACTGATAGCAGGATGGTCCATGGCCCTGAATGTGCCCCACCATTTAAGGAGTTTCACGAGGTGAGGTAGCTGTTACTTGAGGTAGCTTTGTTCCTCTCCAGGGTCCCATTCAAACACTTGTGCATGCTTCATAAGATGCTAAATCACTCCCGTGACCCCAAGCAGAGAAGAGGAATTAGATTTTGCCAGTGTGGCTTAGTGGTTCACAACTGGTCTGGAGAGTATATTAGTAGCTAATATGGATGGAAACTGCATTGGGTTTCAACTACTCCCATTTTGCCCAGTCACCCATATTTGTGTCCCTTCTGCAGGTATTAAGACATAAAAAGATAAACATTAAGAGATTAGAAAGCAGCCTTCTCATTCTTTTTGACATAGTAGGAAAAATTCTGTGATGATGAACTCTGAAGGGGATGTAATAAAATGGAAAGTTAAAAGTGCAAAACAATAGAAAAATGAACAAAGTCCTAAACCAAAGCAGAGACATCTTGTTTATGTTAAAATAGTTTTTGTATTATTTCCAGGTGAAAGCATGATCAGATCCACAATATTTTCAACATTTTCTTACAATCCTGTAGAATTCAATATACATGAATAAAATCAGTTGTTGTAGCACTGGTAATCTGGTTGTAGCACTGGTACCTACCTGCTTAGATACCATGTTGGATCCTGATCCACCTGATCTTTGTGGTTTTTTTAGCTTTTTATCAATTTTAGTGGGCCTTTTTTTTTTTTTTTTTTTGTGGCTTTTTTTTCCCCCTCTTTATTTTGATACACTTTCTGCAAAGGTTCATTGTGTCTTTTTCCCCTTCCACAGAAACTTTATTGCCTTTGGCTGTCAAGCATCAGTTTTAGCTCCCGGTCACTAAGGTCTTAAATGTTTTTTAGTTTAGTCATGGATTGGAATTGAGAACCTGTTGGAATGAAGTGGAACTGTTGGCTGGAGGTCTGTAGTCCATATTTTTGCTTAAAGCAGGAGGATCAGTATTGGTTCAGGTCAGTCATGTACCTCTAGACAGCATCTCTCCTAGTGACCGGGTTTTTCCTGCTGTTTCACACGAACCTTCCAAGCTAGTTTGTTGCCATTGCCCCTTGTTACTCTTGCACTACTAAGAAGAGCTCAGCACCCTGGCCTTTGAAGCTGCCCTTCAGGTGTAGGCAGGATGTTATTGTGCTGCACCCTACAGTCTCCTCATCCTCAGACTAAACAGCCCAACTCCCCTCATATACTCCTTGCAGGCCACATACTTTGGGCCCCTGACCATGTCAGTAATCCTCTGCCTGGGAATAAAGCAAGCCCAAAACACCACTATGTTCTGGTCACAGTAGCTTCATCAGCACTGAGCAGACTCACTTTTCCTTGATCTGGAAAGTCTGGTGTCCCCCAGCTCCTTTGGAGCAGGGCAGCTGTTCAGCCCCTCACTGATGCCCAGCCCATGGTCCCAGGTGCAGAACTTTGTACACGATGAACAGTGGCCCTTCTGCTGGCCCCTTCCTCAAGTTTCTCAAAGTGCCCCCTCAACTCATTGGGATCACAGGCAGGCTGAGGCTCGCCTTTCAGGAGCGAGAGCACTTTCTTTAAGTCTTGAATGGTATGAGGACTTAACATACGCCCTTTTGAGATAGGGCAGGATGTATGACCTTTGACAGGCTCTCCAACAGAGCGCAGAAAAGGTATGTTTCCTTCTGTGTCTTGCATCCTCGAGAAAGAATGACGTTTATCAGCTGTAACTATGCGTGCTCCCTACGGTGGTGCCTGAATGCTGTGAATTACATGAAACACCAGCGTGCTTCCCTTCGAAGGAGGGATGTGCCTGCGCTACCATCTCTAGATCTCTCCCTCAGTCACGGCTCACGCCGTACATGCGAAGCTGCAGCCTCTGCCTCGCTCCAGGCACCCGGGCTCTCTCTCCCGAGGGCCCTGCAGGCACCGGGCCGCGGGGAGCCGGGAAACGCCTCCGTGCGCCGAGGCTGAGGAGCCGCCCGGGCCCCACCGCACCTCGCAGCCGCGGCGGCCGCTCTTAGGGCGGCACTTCCACCGCTCCCGCCTCCTCCTCCGCCTCCTCCGCGGCG